>JALBCR010002248.1:0-600000 GCA_030710515.1 Abscondita cerata
TTACAAGTTACGTATTGCTATTACACAAGTTTATTTCATGACTGCTTTTACTACAATGCCTGAATTAGAGGTTTCGGTACATTTATATATTGACATTTAAATATTACACATGTGATCCCATTACTATTTTATAATAATTTATGTGCTCTAGGTTTGAAAATGGGTGCTAGAGCGCGAATTTAAACCGTAACATTCTTTTACGGATTATGTTATGAGACGAAATGCATCGGTCGAATGATTCCAGTAACCATTAACAAACAAATTAAACTTAATTAAATCTTTTCAATAAAGGAAACTTAGCAATATGTCATATAATAATAAATGTCGTTGGACCTGGATCCTAAATCTAATGTAGCATGACATGCATAAGAACTAAATTCGTAAATACAAAGCAATCTCAAAGTATGAGGTATCTAAACATAACGAATTAAATTGTTTTTTATTCAGACGTAAACATACTACATGTATGTATTTATAGGTGGAATCTGAAATAAAATAACTTATAATCAGGGGGTGCAAATTTTAATTTTATCATTATGCGAATTTCTTTGACATCCGATTGTAACTTTTACTAGTGCATAGCAGCATTTTTCAAGAACACTTTATTGTGATAATCGTATTGCAATGTTATCGCTCGTAGGCTATATCTCTCTTAATAACATAGGTACATTGTTGAAATTTTAGGAAATATACTTACGAAGTATTACACTAAGGCATTACTCATTTATAATTTAAAAATATTTAACCCTATGATTACTAAACGTCTCTGAACATTTTGAATTTTGATGTACTTTAACAGTTAAAAATGCTATTAGAAGTTGAAAACAGGAAATCTAAATGCGATGAACCTTAATGTCGTATTTCAACTACATGCATGCGAAATAATTTCATTCAATTTTAATTATCAACCGCAACATTACCGAAGAGTTATACTACTGTAATAGCTAAAATGCACAGAGAAAGAATCGCCTTAAGGAATATTTTAAATCTGCAGTTTTTGAAAATTTGTCTAGAGAAATATCGTTGTATTTCAAGGTTTTGTTCACAAAATTAAATATTGATTTTGGATGGAAATTTTTAGGTATTGTGTAGACTATTGTTATTTGTAACCGGTTCCAATTGTTAAAATAGGTAGTTGGTTCTCTTTTTACAATCAGGAGATGATTCATCGTGTACTTTGAATACAACAATATCTGTATCTTTCTCATAACAATTCGACAACGTTATTGCATCTTTTTCTTATTTGAACAAGGATGAGATATGAGAAGCGCCGTTCTAGTAGTGGGGTCTATTTTTAGTTTTCTAACTGTGCATTCATTTTCGAATTTACGTTGTAGTTCGCACGAGGTCGTTCGAAGTAGCGGAATTTTGCGATTGGTTGTGTACTTGATTTGTTGATTTCGTATTATATTATATATACTTTGCAATATATACTATTCCTGTTTTGGTAAGTAATTTTCTTTTTATTTAAATTGTAATTTAATTAAAATGAATACGCAGAAATGAACAATTCCAATTCCGGCACATCAAAGCCTTGGGTTTATATTTTTGCAAAGATTTCCAAAATAATACTTGCGTTAGGGAGGAGTGTCGTTTTATGCATAATTCTCCAGCTGACGAAGCTGCAGTTAAAGGTCTACCTTTAAGCGACGCCGTAGTACAAGAAGCTGACTCTAGGACCTAATGTTTGCAATGATTTTAAAAAGGAAGTGCAAACAAGGTCGATACTGCAGATATTTGCATATTATTGCTTTAAAAGAAATCGTTTTGTATGTCCAGTTTGCACAGATGAAATTTTGGCGGAAGATTTCAGCTGCTTTGAAAGTTGTAATCATGTTATTTGTGCGAGGTGTGCCAATTTATTAATCGACAAGAATTTTATTGATAGAGGTGAAACAGACACATATGATTTTTCAGCTGTTTGTCCTATCTGCAGATCTACATCAAATATCATAATATTAAATAAAGTAAGTTCATTTTGCGTATTCTGGTATTAACAATATTTTACAATATTTTTTGTTTACAGTAATGTCAAACGTTGGAATGTGTAGAGGATTTTTATTTGGGCGCTGTTACAGCAAAACGTGCAAATTTCAACACCACTTTTGAAATGCCATATAAAGAATTGCATTTCTGGTCGATGCAAGTTCTTTCTTTTTCTGAAGAAGAATGGTCTGATTTTTAAGACATAACAGACCATTTCATGAATCAGTCATGCAGGAGTTGTCGAGATAGCATATATATATTTGAATGGATTGTCAACTGACAAAAGGGCTTGTTTTGTGATGGAAAATTATTAGGACATTGCAGTAATAACACCTGTAAAAGGTGTTCACAAAAAGTTTCGAGTAAGTTATTTACCATTTTGTAAATAAGTATTATAGATATGTATGTTTTTAGAGTATCCTCAATGTGTAAGGTGCTACAGGGAACTTATGTGGATAGTACTTATCAGTCCTGTAATCATGTTGTATGTGAACATTGTCTTTCTTTCTTTACCATTAAAATTGGAAGCGTTAGCTGTTCATGAAAAAGTGTAACTTACGGTTTATCGTTCAAATTATATTAATAAGGTAAGGCAATTTTGTTATAGTCTTCAATATCAACAACATTATTTTCGTAGACTTCAAGATGGCCATGACTTCTCGACAACCTACAACCTTTGTTTTTGGTTCCGACCTCCTCTTATTTTCGATTTGTTGTGTATTTGCGATTTGTTGTGTACTTGCGATTTGTTTATGTAATATATTATAATATAATTAATTTTATTATTTTTATTGTTTAATTGATTGTGTACCATACTCTGATCTTTGAGTAAAATAAATAAAAATTATGTTTAATTGTAACAAATAAGGCTGATAGTGTATGCTACGTTTTGAGTCTAAAATATGATTGATGTTAAAAATCAATTAATCATACTTAATGAAAATAATAGAAGGTACGGTAGTGCTTTGCAATTAGGACCGCGGTTGCAATGAATTTAAGTATTTGCTTAAATAAAATTAAAGTGGCAACGTGTACAAATGTAAAATAGTTTATCCAACCTATGACAACATGATGTTGCATTTAATAACTTCAATATTTGGTGGTGGTTGACCTTCAGTAAATGCGCGGCGCATGGGGGCAACCAGGCCTCCTGTTACGTCAGTTTCCACTCGCAATTGAAATGGAAGGAACGTTTTAAAAGTTTTAACCTTAATTCGATCATGGTTTACTCATCGATCAAGGGTTGTTTAACCCTGTAAAATTTGTTTATGCAAGTAAATAGATAAGTAATGCTCTTATTATAAAACAAACATAGAGTATAGTGCCGCTATACAATCATTGATTACTTCGATCGATTATTACATGTTTTGCAAAATATACAATTCTACAATTTTGACAAGTTTGAATTCGAGTATATTCTTAATACATGATAAATTGATCACTTTGAAGATGGATATGTCAAAACGTTATTTTCTTGTGCGCTTCAAAGAAGATCATTCTTTTTATGTGCAATAAAAGGATGTACGAATCTGAGACTGGATGTTTGTAAAATGGTCAAATAAACAGTACTATGATGCGGATATATTAGGATGTAAGTAAATTCAAATTTTTTAGATTTTAGTTAATTTTTATCTACTTTCTAGTTCAAAAAATCTCTGGAAGAGATGTACAATTCTTTAGTTAAGAAACAACCAGTAGTTCGTAAGTTCATTTGTGGACTTAACATATTTTACATATATATGTTGTAGATTTGATGAAACATATTCAAAATTCAAATTGCAATCTTGATCTGCCTCAAGATGATTTGTCCAAACAAATAACCATTTCTCAAACAGGGCACAATGTTCCTGACGAAGTGTCGAAGAATCTTTTAGTAACTAGAACACTCACTTTTGACAGTTCGGATAAAGAATGTAGTTCAGGTGATTTCTTACAAATTACTAATATTATTTATTTGTCTATTTCTTACTTTTCTAGATTTTGAATTGAGCCTCAATAATCAATCAGATACGTCTCGATATTTTTGTTCACTGGTCGATTATGATCCTGGCCTAGCTTCAGAATCATTCCAAATTTCTTCAGAAGAGATTCATGATGTTACAAGTATTGTGAATGGAACAGAAGGAAATCTTGATATTTCTGAAGCAAATAATGCATCAATTGATAAACTGTTACCTTCCTGTACAATCAATGAAGAAAATGATGCAGGTATTTACATAATCA
Source organism: Abscondita cerata (assembly GCA_030710515.1). Lineage (NCBI taxonomy): Eukaryota > Metazoa > Arthropoda > Insecta > Coleoptera > Lampyridae > Abscondita > Abscondita cerata. The sequence continues at coordinate 4,210 of JALBCR010002248.1, forward strand.
AATGAAAATAGTAATTTTAAATTTTGTCTTTAGACTTCGATGATTCTATAGCAGATCCTAATTATGATCCTTAGAAGATGATGAATATTACTTAGGAGATCATACCTATGAAGATAGTTCAAAAAGTCTTACGTGAGGTTACAACTTCTGTTGCCACTAAAAATGTATCATCTGGGAAAGATAATTCCAAACATTATTCATACGCACATTATGACAGAAGTCAAATTTGTATACCGAATTTGGATGAAATCGTTACGAATACACCTACTAGAATAAATGAATTGCAAATTACAAGTGGATCAAAAAGGACAGAAAGTATTTCTGCATTTATTGTAAAACTATGTATAGTCGAATTGCTCAACACCTTATGGTTTCACATCAAAACGAAGAAGCTGTTAAAGCTGCAATGGCTTTATCACCAGGTAATCTAACTATTTTTCTTTACTTATTCATATTTTTACAAATCGTAAATCTACACATACAAGGTTAACACTTATATAATTTATCATAAAAGTTGACATTTTAGTCGCAGAGATTTATTGTGTGTTGATTGAAATTTTTTACTTATACCGATCTTCAAACACTATAAATACATCTGTAATGTCAAAGTCAACATCAATTTAACCTAAAAATTTGGGGAAAACAGAGAGAGGTATAGCACACGATAACCTATCTTTGTTAGCCTCACATTTGTAAGTATTATAAGCTTGTGTTGCGTTTTCGGTTACGCTTAGTATACAGTTCATTGTTCGCATTATTTCCATGTCCATGTTTAATTTTTGTTTACTTCTGTTATTGTTATAACATTTTATCTTTATCTTTTCTCACGATACAGAAAAATACTGGTTTTGTGACAATTTTTTTTCTGTACTACATTTCCACATCATATTACTACCATATGCGTTTTGTAGGTTGTATTGAACGAAAAAGAATCCTTGAGACAATTCGTAGAAATGGTGATTATCTGCATAATAAATCTTTAGAGTACAATACTGGAAAAATACTTATTGCTCGTAGACCAAAGAGTGGAGGTTCTGTTCCAGCTGAAAGTATACTTACTTGTCCCTCTTGTAAAGGGCAGTTTAGAAAAACTTACTTAAGACGACATTATAATAATTGCCAGGGGCAACAAAGTAAAAATTCAGTTCATATTTTAAGTAGATGCATTTCGAAGGGTCTTCATCCAGACGCCTGTGACATGTTAAACAAAAAATTTTTCCAGTATTAAGAGACGACGATGTGACTGCTGCTCTACGATATGATTCACTTATAATAGCATATGGAAATAATTTATGTGGGTGTTACCCAAAACCTCACCATGCAGATATGATTCGCGCTCGTTTAAGGGCACTTGGGCGACTTTTTATCTGTGCTAAACAGTTAGACAGCAATGTTACTGATTTTTTTCTCTCATCACTCCTCAACAATATGATTTAGTTATTAAATCTATTAATGTTGTTGCTGGCAAAGAAGATGCTGATTTTAACTACAGAGCTCCTAGTACTGCTTTTAAATCTGACCTCTTTCTGCAAAGCTGTTGCTCATATAAAAAATAGACTGTATAAAGAGACAAAATTCCCAAGAAAAAGCAAATGCGGAAGATTTTTAGATTTGTTTAAATTATCGTCTAGTCACACTATTAATAAAACAGCTATAGAAAATAGAGTAGAACATCAAAGACGCAAAGTGATTAAACTTCCTTCCAAGCAGGATATCAAACTATTGGCTGCTTATGTTAGGACCGGCAGGAGAAACGCTTTTAGAGTATTAAAAGATTATGATCAACCTCCGTCCGATAATTTTCCGTTTTCTGATTGGATGAATTTAGCGACATACACTTTAATATCAATTTTGGTATTTAATCGTAGGAGACCCGGAGAATTGGAGCGAATTTTAATTCAAGATTACAACTCTTTACAATCAGTGGAGGATATAGCTTCTTTCAGTTCTAAAAAAAGAGGCTGCACATTTATATAAACGTTTTCAAATTAGAGGAAAATTAAACCGCACAGTGCCAGTTTTGGTGCATTGGGAAGAGGAGGAAGCGATTAATATGATGATGAAATATAGGAAGCATGCAGGTTGGTTTGTTTGAAATAAAAAAACTAATATTTTCTCATACTTTCTTGACCTTTTAGGAGTTCACGAGGAAAACCCTTACATTTTGGTATTCGCAATTTTGACCATAGACATCGCTACTTACGGGCTTGCAACATAATCAGACTTCTGGCAGTTAAATGTGGCGCAAAAGAACCGCATTTACTGCGAGTTACAATTTTACGAAAACATATTGCTACTGAATGTGCTCTTTGGATCTTTCCCAAAATATGATTAAAGATGTTGCCAATTTTATGGGTCACGCGGAAGATATTCATAACAAAATATATAGATTACCAACGTGTACCCGTGACATTATTCAAATGTCCTCTGTGTTGGAAAAAGTTCAGGGCGTTGATGATGATGACAATGAAGATGAAGATGAAGATGAAAACGGAAATGATGATTATAGTGATCAAGCAATTGGAGAGGAAAATAGTTTGAATTTAGAAGATACACCTGAAATCTGTGGTTCTAGTTTGAATGAGAAATGTAATAGAAAACGAACACATCGTGCAGGTAAATTTTTTGAATCACTGTGTTTATATAAAAAATTAGATATGCCGATATCGCGTAATCGTTCATGTTGGTTTAAATTTTTAGGAGTTCTTCGTTTTGGTGGTCCAAAGTCACCCTGGTCGCAGGAAGAAAAGATGCAGTGATGGCCGAGTTTTCTGATTGTTTCGAAAATGAATCGTTGCCATCGTATCAACGTGTGATGGATGTTATTAATTCAAATGAAGTGTTGAAACAGAGAAGTCCCCAATCTATTAAATTGTGGATATCCAATCAATTCGTTAAACAGAAAAATAAGCAAAATAATAAGGCCAGAGGTATATTCTTTTTGAGTTACTATAAAAACTACAAGTATTATTTTACAGCTACTGGAATTAAAACACCATGGACTGCGACTATGAAAAACATATTATTTACAGCCTTTAAAGATCATTTAAACGGAACTACTTTACCTAGTAATGCAGAAATACGACAATTACAGGAGAAATACCCTATTTTAAGGAATCGGACCGTCGGATCAATCAAAGTTTGTGTCGATAAAAAAAGACGTAGATCTAGAGGCAGGTTTTAATTTAATTGTATTGAACGGAATGAGTTTAATGACATGCAAATTTGAGAAATTTATAGTTATTACCATTCACTTCTTGAATTATAATAACTTAAAATGTTTATTTTACAGTCTCTAATTACACTCTGGGATCCAAGAGAGGTCGATATTGATTTTTAAATTAGTTGCTTTAGCAATAATATAACTACAGATTAACTACCTTGAGGCTTGCGGTTTGTAGCTGGATTTGCGATAGTACTTTTAGACCTGCGTTTTGTTGATGCATTAGCGATGGTGTGAGGCTAGCGTTTTGTTGTTGTGTTTGCGATGGTATTTTGGAAATATGGTTTTGTAGTTACATTTATAGAGTTGATTTGAAGAAGGTATTTTATTAATTATGTTTTACTTCTGTAGTATTATACTATTTCCTTTTGTTTTAGGTATTCAAAGATTAATTAGAAACAATAGACTTACCTTAACTCTAGTTGTACATAAGTATACTTTTATAAGTCTTCTTAGTGTTTGCTTATTATTAAACTGTTATTTTGTTTGTACTTCCTTTTTTATAATACATGTACATTTTATAGTGTTCTGTTATTTGTTTAATAGTTCTCTGACAGTACGCTTTACCATTTCGTTAATTTATCAGTTACAATTAACTCGAAAATGAGTAAATGAAAAATTTTAACATTACACGGATAGAATTTAACAATGAGCGAAGTTAAAGCTAGTTCATCGTAACTCCTCAAAAAGATAAATGATAATAAAATTGCAATTATTAGTGCAAAAGTTCTTTATAACTTTCTATTCTATGATATCTAATTTCTTAAAACATTAATAACAATTCTTAATGCATTTTATTCGGGAAATGCCTTTTTACTATACATATTTTAAAAGTACTAGACTTACTGCGTTTTGAAATGTCTCATATTATTTTAAAAGTAATTATCTTTTGGTGTATAAATTAGATTACCATTGCAATGAAATGGTTTATGTATGTTTTAAACTTGCGTTGTTTCTTGATAATCGAATGTTATATCTAATAAGAGCAACAATTCCTATTATTTTTAATTGTGTAATTGTAAAGTATTTAGAATCTTCAGGATATTTTTTAACTGTTGCTATTTATTAAGTTTGCAACGGATCATGTTTAATTTTGTAATTTTGATAAATTTACTATTCTCTAAGTTCATAATTATGATATTGTAGTAAAACTAACTAATTAAGGTAATTAAAACAACAATTAAATATTATTTCGTCGTTATGGACTTATGTTTTATATATACCTAATCTCTGTTTTACCGGCATCGAAAATGAAGATGGCCGCTAGGTCCAAATAAAAATATATAATATATATATATATATATAGGCCAGTACTACAGTCCTACAAATGTCGGTAAGTGAGAAATTTTCTGTCGGTAACTTCGTTAATGACATAGGACTGTATACGTGGTAATATATATAATGTATATAAGCTCATAGTACTTGGATTGTTGTGGTTTGCATATAAGTTCGCAATGTTTGATGTGACGGTCTACAGAGTTCGCTGCGAAGATTTCAATGTAATTGTTGAGATTGTTGCATATCGATCGTTAACTTTCGTTTGCGTAAAGAAAATGTAGTAAAACAAAACCAAACATTTTCGTTTGATGTTATTAAAAAGATTAACCATTAGCGAAATTGATTAGTTATACATAATAAACCGAATACGGGAACGATGGCAATGTTTGTTGTAATAATAGAAAAAGGCGATTTCTCAAAAATGCTATAAGTTGAACGTCTGATTATAGCAATCCTACTCTTCAAATTATATTATATAAATATAAATTCTTACTCTATTTATGGAAATTTTACAAAATTACTGGAAATTCTAACCTCCTCCATGTGAAAAGTCATAGAATTTAAACTTATGTAGGTTTTACATGCAGATTGAGGAATTTGTGATTACCTATATCAACGCATGAAGTTTTTTTAATTTACATATAGTACCTATATAGGAATCAGTCGCTTTAATTCAAAGCTTTGCAGTCGGTAGAACTTTTATAAAATAGATGCCCATTTTAGATAAAATGTCTAACAAAATTCAGTAAGTATTAAACTAGGTTTAAAACTTTCGCAAGCGAACGAAATAAAAAAATTCGTCGTAAAAGTAATTGATGCAAAATGAATTATTTTATTCACCCGTTTAATAAAATAAACGATATAACCAAGACAAAATTTGAAATATAAGATTCTATTAGATCCGAAAATGAAAAATCTAAATACGAAATGTAATTAAGATAAAATTAGGTTATAGTATTGATAATGAACTATTGAGTTTTATAAGAATTAGATTTATAATGGGTATTTGAATTCTGATAAAGTTTAACAATATACAAACAAAATAATTTGAAAACATTTTATTTTATAGAAAAAAAGCGATTACAAACTTAAATAATAGTAATAAAAAAAAGATTACATAATAACACCAAACAGCAGCGAATAATTAGTACAATTATATAAGTGACACATATCAAATACAACCAATTCATAATAGAACTATAATAAAACACTTACACTTCAAGACCCACAATACACAAAATATGATGGATTAATTTATACAAAATTAAAAGAAAAGTCACTAAAAATTAGCAAAACAATCAGAAATCTAATACAAATTCATAATAGAACTATGTAAAATACTCATAAGATACATAGTTACATACAAAATTAAAAGAATATTTCATCACATTAGCAAAACAATGAGAAATGCAGACAATAAACTGAATTGGTAGATCCACATTTAACTACCTATGCAGAATAAACATAACTATATTAGTATTTGATAACTCTCTGGAAGGCAAAACGTGGCAGAGACGCAGTTCTACCACGTAAGCCGCTACAACGTAAGCTGCTACAACGCAAGCCTAAAAATTATAATATATTCTTGACTGATAAGTTGCAGGAAAGGAAAACGTGCCACCGAGGAAGTCAACCACCTAGGCAGCGACAATGAAGGTAAAGAAATACTACCATCTGGTCGCTAAATTAACACGGGATCGAGCTGAAAGATAAACGCCATTAGAAAAAAAAAAAAAAATTATAAACATGAAATTTAAGCGATCATGAATGAGTATCATATATGCAAACTATATTTTCAGAAAACAAATAAAAATAGCAAAAGACTAAGCGAGTTCAGACTTTATACCAAATAAGTAGTATAGTATACAATTATTCGCAAAACTTCTAGTACCTTTCTGAAGCCGTTTTTGTTCATTCGCAACAGCTGTTTTCAGAGCAGCTACTGTTAAATGCTGGAATTCAGGATGCTGTTCCATAGCAATTTTACATTCCGCACCGCTAGGCAAAGTACCATCTTCTAAATGTTCACGAAAGATGTAGTTAAACTTTTCTTTCATTTCAGAAGTCCAACTTTGTTTTCCTATAAAGCAATTAAAAATAATAATGATCAATTGAAAATAAATACCGTACTTCGCTTAGGATGACTTTCACCAGTATTATTACGTCTTCGCATAAGTTCACCCTGTAACCACAAGCGAATTGAAGTTGGAGATCTCGTAAGTGTTGGAATATTGGAAAGTCTTCGGCACACTTCTGTCGTAGTTGGAAGTGTATCTTTATCTAAATATTTCCGGAACGTTTTAAGAACAGCATCTTTTCTGCGGAACTCCATGGAATTTTGGTGGTACAAATTCTCTTCAAACCTGAGATTAAATAAGTGTTAGAAAAATAGTACAAATGAGCAGATAGAAATTATTTTAAATCTACGTAATTTTTTAAATTGTCAGATAAATCAATTAAATTTGAAAATTTAAAATTCGTATAATAAACTTGCCTTTAACATGAGACTTTGTTTTCATTTCGTGTTTCTTTCCATTTTCAAAGGGCTCCACTACATTCTGCTGCTCCGTAGAAGAACGTCCGGGTCTCGAATCTACACAGTGGCTCGACTTTGGCGATTTGTAAGATTTCAATTGTACAGCAGAGGTCGGGGGTGTTTGCAAATCTGAAAAATCTTCAGAGTCAGAATCACTAGCTGAGGAATCTCCTCCTTGAACCATTTCTAAAATTTTAGACATCTGAATAATGTCTCGACTATCTACAGGTCTGCGATAAATGTTATCATGAATATCAATAGCGTGGCCCATAAAATTTGCCACGTCTTTGATTACGTTATCCGATAGGTCTCTAACGGCACATTCGGTGGCAATTTGTTTCCGTAATTGTGTTCCTCGTAGAAGAAGAGGTTTCGATGCACCACATAAGCTTGCATAATTTCGTAGAAGTACATACGCTCTAAGGTATTTGTGCCTGTGATCAGACGACGGAATACCAAAAACGTACGGATTATTCGACGGAACCCCAGCTTCATCACGTTTTTGTATTACAAGATTTAAGCATGCTTCAATTTCGAAATTCACTAATACAGGTACGGTTCGGTTAAGTTTGCCACGAATTTCGAAACGTTTATACCTTCCGGCCAAGCGTAGATTTTTTTCATCACCTAAATTTCCAACATTCTTGCATAAATGTTCTGCAGATCGCAGTTTGGAATAATCTTCAATGGTAATACGTTCCAATTCGCCAGGGCGACGACGATTGAAAACCATAATAGACACCAATGTGAACGATGACAATTGTTTCCACGCATCGAAAACATTTTGACAAGTTCCGTTGCTTAACTGTTCAAACCATTTTCTTCGAGAAACTCTTAAATATGCAACTAGTTTCTCTATATCAGATTTTAATGGTAACTGAACATCTTTATGTCGCTGGTGTTGAACACGATTCTCCATTGCGGTTCTACCTAATTCTGCTGGAAAAGAGGTGTTAAATAAACACAGAAATTCATCAGCTTTTTCTTGAGAGATCTTATCGGAAATTTTTATACATTCCGATTTCCATACAGCAACTGCTTGTTTGCAAATAGTAGACAGAGTGAGAACCGTTGTTGGAGCTTTATATATTGTGCAATTAGAATCTAATCCACCAAGCCGACGGATAGATTGTACAACAATGTCATACTTTGCAGGAGTAAGTAAAGAAGCAAAGTCTGTAACAGTACTATCCAAAGATCTAGCTGTAAGAATTAAGCGACCAATTGCACGTAACTTATTTCGAATCATATCATGGTGATGTTGAGATGGGTATTTGCCACACCAATTATTTCCAATCAAAATAGCCAGTAAATCGTATCTAATTACAGAAACACAATCGTCATCTCGCAAAACAGGAAACACTTTCGATTTTAATATTTCATTGGCCCTCGAGTGTACATCGGCGAGAAGTTTTCTACTTAAAATCGTAGTAGACCTCTTTGACTGAAGATTGGGTGGTATGCATTTGGTAACATGATGGTATAAGGATTCTTTGTGGAAAAAAGCTGTGCAATAAGGACAAGGTAAATAATCTTTAGAAACACGCTGGAAATCCGAATGAGAACGTCGTGCAACAAATAACTGTCCACTGTTGTATTCAGGATTTGTGTTATGCACAAAATCACCCCGCTTTCTTATTGTTTCGATTATCTTTTGCCTTTCTGGGTTTTCTAAAAATCAGGTGAGTCAAATGCAAATATAACAATAACTAGAATAACTACTTACTTGGTGGTAAAGTTAAAAATTTTCTAACGGCCACTTCATTTTTATGCGATACAGAAAGATGTTGGGAAAATTTGGAGTACAACTTCTTACAATATATGCAAAAAAATCGGCGTGTCGTTCTACCTCTAGCACTATCTACAGATACCTTCTGTACAACACCCTGTACATTGTAACTACAGGATGGTAACCCTAACTCTCTTCTCTCGAGATAAAAGTGGCGTTTCAAAACAGATGGTTCGTTAGTAGGTAATTCGATCCTTTACAGTTACTAGATTCAGTCTCTACAGTAAAATCCTCATTCAATTGTTGCATATTATGAATAATTGCAGCCGGTCGTTGTTCAATATTATCAATCTCATTCAAAACCATGGAATTACCTAAAAAACAAGTTTATAACATTTACAGTTTAAACACTAGTAAGTATTACCAGCCACTTCAAATTGGAGGGCAGAATTACATCCTTCAATATTTACTTCGTTTGAACATATTGTGTTCGAAGCCTCTTCTACAGTAGAACCGCCGTTAAAATCTTGCACACTATCATGAATAGCAGCCGATCGATGTTCAATATTATTAATTTCATTCAAAACCATGGAATTTTCTAAAAAAACATGTTCATAACATTTGCAGTTTAAACATTAAGTAAGTATTACCAGTCAGTTCAAATTGGAGACCAAAATCATACCCTTCAGTATTAACTTCCTTTAAGCACTGAGTAAGAGATTCAGATGTAAAAGTTTCAACACATTCTACAACTGGTAATGTGGAAGAACATATTGTGTTAGAAGTATCTTCTACAGTAAAACCGTCGTTAAATTCTAGCACACTATCATGAATAATAGTAGCCGATTGATCTTCAGTATTATCAATTTCATTCAAAACCATGGAATTATCTAGAAGAACTTGTTTATAACACTTGCAGTTTAAACACTAGTAAGTATTACCAGTCGGTTCAAAATGGAGACCAGAATCATACCCTTCAGTATTTACTTCGTTTAAGCATTGAGTAAGAGATTCAGATGTGAAAGTTTCAACATATTTTACAACTAGTGATGTGGAAGAACATATTGCGTTAGAAGCTTCTTCTAGAGTAAAGCCTTCGTTCAATTCGTGCACACTATCAATAATAATTACAGACGCTTGTTGTTCAATATTATCACTTTCTTTCAAAACCATGTAATTATCTAAAAGAGAAAAATTGTAACATATGTAATTTAAACACTAGCAAATAATACCGTCTAGTTCAAATTGAAGACCAAAACTATACTCATCAACACGTACTTTGCATGAGGATTGAGTGAGTGATTCAGACGAGAAAGCTTCACCATATTTTGAAACTGGTGATGTGGAAGAATACTTAGTATCATTAGCTCTCATATACGTACAAGCAGTTAGGTCAATATCCATAGGTATTTGCTGTTGAAACGAGGATTCTAAAAGGAAGGAAATTTAAATAGCAGCTATTTAATAAAAGTGTACGAACTTTTGTTCACATCCTCCGACGGTATAGTTTGACGAGATAGAGCTGTAAAAATAACTTAATTAACATGAGTTACATGAAAATCGAATTTACTAACCGATAATAGGTAAATCTGCTATAGTACGTTTTAAATCCTCTAGTGTTTTAATATCATCTGAAATAGTTAATTATTGTTAATTTCTATAAATTAATTGATGAAAATTGTAAGGTTTGGGAAAAAATATATAAAAGCCAACATAATAGGATAGATTTAGGTCCACTACATACCATGATAGAATAGAATGCTGGCAGAATAATATTTTTGTTTGACCACCGGGCTTCATAAAAGTGGTTATTCCGCCTTCTAATCTCTGACGCTTTACAAATATGTAAAATTCCATCATCTTTAAATTTAACCAAAGAAAACATGATCGGTATCAATGTTTTTTTCATGAAATAAGCTGACAGTAGTTGTAATAACAATACCTAAGTATGGTTACTCAGTTACTGCAACATAAATTTCAGTAAACAGAACAATATCAGCAGCTTACAAAAACTTACCATCGAGTTTTTAAAATAGAAACCAGCAACGACGCAAACAGCAACGACGCAAGCAGCAACGACACAAGCAGCAAACAACGCAAGCAGCAACGACGCAAGTCAAAATATCTAATTTAAAACTAACCTGAAAAAAAGAATTATACCCCGAATACATAATATAAAATACACATACCTAAGACTATAACAATATAATTCATTAGGTACTCCAAGATGATTACAAATGGAACACCTATAGGTCATTAACGCACCAAGTTCGGTGGGCAACTTTTCGATGCATACCTTGCAAAATAGGTGCATACAATTTAAGACGAAGCTATTGTTTTTAAATAAATAACTATCGCAACTCCCACAAGTCAGCCAATCTAGAGAAGAACAAATTAATGTAACTGAGGAAAAATGTAACAATTATATTAGGAATAGTACTATAATAATAATTATAATAAATTAACTACATAAACAAGAAGTGTAAGAGCTCTTTTGGCTGATAACCAAAATTTAATCAAATCTGGTAATTTAAAACGTTTCATTAAAACCGGACCAATGGTTTGTTGTAGTCTTTGTATACTCACAAACTTTTCTTTGCTCCACTAAAACAGACTATAGTAAAAGCATTAAATAATTATTTTTGTGGTATTTTCGTGTGGTTCTGAACTTTTCTTGTTGCATAGGTATGTCATTATTTAAATAGTTATTTCAGGTAACTCAATATTTGTTAAACAAATGTTTCCTGTGGGATAGACGATTTTTGAGAAATGAATGTTTTATCAAGTTTATCGTATTTATTTATTTCGTATGAACAATGTAGGTTAGAAAATCGAATTTATCTAGTAGTCGGCTGTCATGTTACTATTTTCATTGAAAAGATATTTAACCAAAAAGAAATCAAAAGTATTAAATAAAAATCAAATCAAATTTTTAAATAAAGGTATAGGGAACAAGAAAAAAATAATGTTTTTCGATAGCGAGAAATGTTCACTCATTTTAACGGAATTCCACAGCAGGAATATCGAACACATTTAAATTAATTTCTGAAAACCAATATTACAACTAAACTAAACAACGGATTAAAATCACACATTTTTGAAACACGTAATTGCACGGCACACTCTGTGTAGTATCTTTTTAAAACTGTTGACAATTTTTAAAGTTTTCTTCCGATGTCTATTTGTTTTTTTATTAAAATTAGATTACAATTTTGACACATATTCTTATAAAATTTGTTCAATATTCCTAGAATAACAAAATTCAACGTGTACTTATAATTTTGAATAAAAAATAACGGACTTTATACATAGTAATCATTGTAAGATGGGTTTATCCATTTACTAGTATTTACTGTAAAAACATATTATAATTAGTTTATTTAATTTTTTCGACAATGTGGTGTTAATGTGTAATGTATTAGTAGGTACTCACTACATATTTATCAGACAGGGAAAGTTTTACATGACGGTTTATATGAACATTCGCTTAAAAATTAAAAACTACAACTCATAGAATTCCCTTAAATTTTGCAACTCTCTCTGATTACCAACATTATTTATCGATAAGGAATCACGATTTAAATTTGTTCGCACTTATTCATTTGCATCCTCTAGATTTCATTTTCATTGGTATTCAGTGAATGTAAGTACATACTATATTAGTTTAATTGGTCTTATGTTAAATCTTAGATTTTTAATTAATTATTGTCTGAAAATGACTTTTTAATTCATATATTCGAAACCGGTCCCATATTATTACATTTGTATTGGAATAGACTCCTTATTGATCAAAAAATCAAGTTTAATTTGTTTCGTAATATTCCCCACGTAACTTTGTAATTATTAAGTAGGTGTAAAGATTATTATTAAGTGTATGAAAATAATATGAATTACTTTTAAAATACTTAATGCCAATTTGACTATTTTTATCAGTAAATCTAAATAAAATTCATACATCCCAATCACAATAATGAATCACAATTACTTCAAGAAAATAGGGATGAAATGAAAGTGTACGTTTTCTGGGAAAGTTATTGCCGATTAATTACGATTACAGTTTTAAACGAAAGCTACAACAATTATAAAATTGTTCGTACTTAATAAAAAGTAGTTAAAATAACTTACCGTCTTTCTTCCCACAAAGTTGGCAATTGATGCTAAAGCAAACACCCCCGGTTAGCAGACCACCACAAAAGTCTTCATCATTTTCTCTCAGATACACCCAAGATATCCGATCAAGTTCTCTTTGCACCCGTTCACAATATGGCCTCTTTTGATTACGGATTTCTTGCAGTTCCTCTATAGTTAGATGGAAGAATTTGCATTGAGAATGTAAGCAGTTTCGCTTACACTTTTCATAGTAATGGGTATGCTTACACGTGTTTCGATAGCAAAACTAAATAAAAATCTTTACACATAGGCATGATTTCAAAAGAATGACTACTACCGTATTCGGACGGACACAATTTGAAAACCACAATCCACATCCAAAATGCTACGATTTAAGAACTATCGAAAGACATGCGCGTTACAATTAAAAAAAAACTTCTACCAACCTACTATTATCTTTCGTAATGAATGACTATAACACGATCTGTATTATACAATTTAATATTCTTTCTAGTAAGATAATTGAATTATGCAACGAAATACAACAAAAATTAAGTAAATTTTACCTCAGCTTACCTATTTAATAGCGGCGATTTTTGAATGCTTCCGGCACATTGGGCATCTTTTAATATGGAACCATCATCACGTTGCCGGCTTTCCACATCTAACTGCAACATGCAGGATTCACAAATGATGTGGTGGCACTCCACAAAGCAAGCGGTTTTTTCTTTTTAATATACTGTAACACACGGGGCACGACAATAAATCGTCTTTTGTGGGATTTTCGTGACTGAACCGACACAAGTTTCCGCGTTTACACATGTTATTATCTAAGTCTTTACAATGGACACGCGCCGGATTAGAAATTCTGCGAATTTCAGCTTCAATTTTAAAAGATTTGACCCCGTTTCTAATGTAAAGTGCCTGTTCGGACTTGGAACAATGAATAAACAAACACGTAAACCAATACTTGCAATTAGAATTTTGAAAGTTTTTACAAAATTTCAAAGTCATTGCAACTCAAATTTCGTAATTACCAAACTAAAGGAAGAGGAAGATCGAGTTGGTGGTGCTTTTTGGAAGGGATTATCAATCAATGCATGCGCAAATATCTCAAATGTAGGAGAAAATAAAAACTTGTCCCGACGTAATAAATTAAGCAAACGCACCTGCAATAACAATGATGTCATAAATAACTGAAACAGTATACAAGTGTGCATATAACTCAAAATCGTGATTATTTTAGTTTCCATTCTACGAATTAATAATTACGATGCGAAAGATTGATCTTATTATTAGAAGAACAAATCCCACTAAAAACCTATGTATATTTTTAATAATTTTTTTCTAATTTGTTCGCTTTAATAATAAGCCAATTAACGTTTTGCACTAGGCGTCAATTATGGCTTATTCATAATAGCACACTCGCACGTATTTTCGTTCGTTATTCAAAATTAAATATTGGAAAGACGATAAGTAAGGCAAATGCAATTTTTATAGATATTGTTTACTCAACCACCACTATTGTAACAAATTACTGTAAAACTACCAAACGCAATCAAAATAACCTCAAACAGAAAATAATATATTATTTTATTAATAAAATGCCACAGCGTGCTAGATAAAAATGTATTTTTAGTTCTCTAATGTCACAATCTCAAAATTTTCTCCTGTGTAAACGGGATATTTTTGTATTTAATGAAATGTCAAACAAAACGTCAAACGAATTTTGAAGATTCTAAACGATTTCAAGCTTTTCAGAACTTCTGATCGAACTGAAAAATGTTGTTTTTAATTCGTTCTTGTGAAAATTTACACAAGAACTCATTAAAAAAACTACTATTATGTAATTAAAAAGGATGTTATTCCTGAAGTTAGTTTTGAAGATAAACATGTTACACTTAAAAAGTATTATTATATGTTAAAAGTCCAATTTGACGAGATTAAAATATACAGGGTGTTCTATTTAAAAAAACATATCTTTGCTTCAAAACTCAAAAACAAAAGACTAGAATATTTTGTCGGTTATAAAAAGTCACTCAGTATCACAAACTTTTTACTATTGCAGCTGTCATTTTGAAATTTAATTAATTTACATTGCTTGACATGACACGTCTGCTGGGATCAATGGTTTTTTCTACACCCATTAGTTAGTTCGAGATATTACAGTCAACATTTGTTTTTCTTATGGGGCCATATTGGATTTTTATCAAAAAATAGAAAAAAAATTTAGAGGTTATGTCAAAAGTCATTTATACAGATGTTATAGATCTTTGTATCATCTACAACTTTTGTATTTAACATTTTTTCATTTGACTTCAACTTTAGGCGGAAACCGTAATTATACCATTTCTACTCCTTTCCACCCTCAAAACTACCCTGCACAAATTCAGAAATGGAATCTTTTTTTCTGAGTGTAGTATATGCCCATCTACCACGTTCAGTCATTTTTGTCAGTTATTAATTTTTCGTTGAAAAAATTATAATGACTTACCGTATTTTCCAATTTTATCTTTTAAACTAAGGTCATGTCGTTTTTCGCGTTATATGTCTCTAAATGCTTTTTAGACAAAACTGCACCGATGAATTAACATAAGATAGTGAGTGGGTTGACATAGACGCCACACCGGAGACGATGGGATAAATACCTGAATGATAATCAGACTGTACTAAATAGACTGCTATTTTTTTATAATTTGCAAAGATAAATAGATCCGGTATGATTGAAATTTGAGAGCGATTCGACAAACATTTTGTATTTTATTTCACTTTTATGATCTACCAAGGGAAATTTTTCCAATTCGGGGTAATACTTTTGTTAGTTCTGATATAGACACTATTCCAAGAGTTCTACTAGACGTTATAATAGTTAAAAACGATCCAGAAAACGGTTTGGAATTTATTTCAATTTAATGGTCCACCAAGAGAAAATTTTCAAATTCGCAGTAACATTTATTTCTATTTCTGGTATAGGCACTATTGTAAGAGTTCTACTAAAAAATATAACAGTTAAAAACGATGCGGCAAACGGTTTGGAATTTATTCTAATTTAATGGTCCACCAAGAGATATTTTTCAAATTCGGAGTAACATTTATTTTGATTTCTGGTATACACTATTCAAAGAGTTCTACCAGATATTATAATGGTTGAAAGCGATCCGGAAAACAGCTAAATAATTGTTCACCACCACCACCAACTGTTTAAACTACCACCAGGCACTTAAAAATTTCCGTTGTTTTCGGACTAGGTACATTATTTATACGACAAAAACTACCTCCTACCCCTACAAAGTGGGTACTCACAAGATTCGTCTTGACACACAGGTTACAAAAATCATATTTATAACCTTCTACAACAACCAGGTCACCACCAAAAACCAACTTTTTAGTCCCACCACCAACAAAAAATTTTTGTGAAATCATGTTCTCCACCATCCCCTCTATCCAAAACCACCAAAACATCTGCTCCACCACCTCCAGAAAGGTTAAATCAACCTAAATCTAAACAATAAAGCGAGTCTATAGAATCAGGGACTCCGGCACCATTTACCCTATTTTGCAGCGGCATAATTGACTGAGAGCACGGACTTCCCTTCCCTGCGACAGATAGAATTCCTATCAACACTCGAACTTAGCCACGAGAACGGGCTTACCTCCATATAATCCGGCAAGAAATCGGAAAAGTAGCCTTATAAAATTTTAAGAAGCATTTCATATTACTTTTTAACAAATAGTGTTTCCCCTTGTTTCGACTCCGCTGAATCCGAAAATGCCTGTTACCAAAGTGAATTTCTAACCGGAAGTGAAATATTCAAGATGGCAACCTAAATGGCGCCGAAACCAACTTTCAGTAGTACAAAGTCCCCACATGACTTACAAATGCGACAGAAATCGCTATATTTACATTTTTTGACACAAGGGATTCGAAAACAAACTTTAAAACAGCGCTGGGAAAGTTTTTCACCTGAAAAGTTAACAAGATACAGTAATATCGAAAAAAGTTATTCTATGAAAGATATCTCGCATTTGTCAATGGGTTCTTGTATCTTATGCATAAAAACTAGTCCGAGCAATATTTTTAAACTTTTAAATTCAAACTAGCTACTAGAAGGAGATTTGCAACAATTTGATCGGTACTGGACTTACTCGGTGAAATATGAAACTAGAAAGAAAAGAGCGAAAGGTTTTGCTCCTGTTCGTCGAGCCATTACTGACGACTGCGTTTCCTTGCCAAAAAACTGGAGTAGCTTCTTTATTTCTTCCAGAGAATAAATCATATCTGTGCAGATTTTTGTCCGAAAGGATCCTTGAGCACGATTTTGAAGACCTTGTAGTCATGCTTTCGGCAGGGTTTGAAGACGAGTGTGATGCTTGTGACTGCAACTAATGTCGTTGTGATGGTGAGACACACTGATGTAGTTCTTCTTCTTGTACACCACTTTGCCAAGATAAAGTGCTCCCTGACTGACAACTCAGCAAATCAAAACAGGAAAAAGTTTATGTTTTATTTTACAACACCCAATGCTAAAAAAAGCAGAAAACCTGGATGTCCTCACTCCACGCGTCCTAGACTAAAAGAAGACACTGGTGCTAATGTATATAACGTATCGTATATACCGTAAATTACTTAATCAAAGTTTTTTTGGGTTTATTTTCAAATTTCTCGTGTCAAAAAACATAAGTATATATAGTTTGGGAGCATTTGTAAGTCATATGACGGCTTTGTACCGCCGAAAATCAGTTTCAGTGCCATTTTAACCATCGTCTTGGATACCTCGGTTGCGGGTAAGAATTCGCTTTGGCAACAGGTATTTTTGAATTCAGCCAGGTCGAAATAGACGAGAAACACTATTTGCTAAAAATTAATATAAAATGCTTCTCAAATATCTATTTTCTGAAAATTTGACCGGACTAATAGTACCCACCCGGACTCCGAAGCCGCAATTTTAGAACGAAAAGTGAAAATATCAGATTATATCATTTCCGGCATCATTACAATTAATAATCGACCAATGAAATTATAATAGTTAAAAACGATCCGGCAAACGGTTTGGAATTTATTTCAATTTAATGTTCTACCAAGAGATATTTTCCAAATTCGAGTACCTACCTAACATTTATTTTGATTTTTATATTCTAATACAATTTTTTTGCATACTTTAAAAAGGCATTCTAATTTTTTTCGAATAATGCATTATTGTCCTTGGGTACTATTGTTTTTAACTATCAAATTTGAAGTAGGTTGGTGCAACGGACGTTTGAAGCACAAGAGCTAACTTTATTAGTTTTATCACTCTTTATTCGCAAATAATAGATTCACAAAGTGATACTTTCGCTCGCAAATAATTCGAAAAGTGCCAGTTTTACAAAAAAAATGTGTAGATTAATTTTACGTAGAATTATATTTTTATGAAGTTCTGTAGTAGAAATTTTTGTGCTTTTTCTCTTTTAGTAATATTGTTTCTGTAAACTAATTTAAGTCAGACTATTATTTGTTACACTCTATTCATTCGCGGTCTTATTTTCTTAGAATTTGAGTCGCATAATCAACGTTTAACACTAGAATATTCCGACAAATTCAAATACCTAAAACATCCACGCTCGGTCATTTTGACCGTTATATAAAGCTATCATTTTTGTTTTGTTTTTTCTAATTGCAACAACATGATATCCTTGTGGTATACTTATTTACTTTCAAAACTGCATTTTACTTACATATTTTCATTTAATATAGATTATAATTGTAATAAAACTGCAATACAAAATAATTACATTCAAATAAACAATTATTTTGAACAATTATCACAAGTCACTGTTTTTGTAATTGCTCCTGCACACTTTCCACAAACATACTTTTGGCAACATGAACATTGTTCCACAGTTTTATTACCCTTACACAGATTAATTTGACATTGATGTCTTTTACGCGAAACGTTCTCGTTTCTTCCGCCAACATTAATTTTACCGTCTCTTGATTTTCTATACATTTCTGCCAGTTCCTCTGCTAATTTGAACATGTAGTCCCTCCTTTTAATTTAGTACCGGTTACTTCTTTGTAAATTATCCACGAATTTATTATTGCCATGTCCAGGATGTTATAAAAGACCTGAACTGGCCATCTTCGCGAGCCTGCTTTTGTTGAGTATTTACGTGCCATTTGATCTAGTACATCAACTCCAAATTTGCTTTCATTATAATATAAAACAGTTTCAGGCTTTTTCTTGGCACCATCATCGATGTGCACCGTTGGATGAAATGTACTCAGAATAACGACGTTTTTACCTACTTTGGCTTGATAATTCGTAAGAATGCTTTCTTCAGCTTTTAGAATAGAAGTGGAATGTAACTGCATTTTCTTGTTTTTTATAATTGAGGGAATTTCTTTGCGTGCTTTATTGACTGTTCCCACTATGGTAGTTTTCTTTTCTAGTAGCTTTTTAGCCAAACTGAAACTTGTAAAGAAATTGTCTGTTGTTACGTTTCTACCTTGATTTAGGTAAGGTTCCATTAGCTTCATTACCACGTATTCGGAAAGAGATTGGTCGATAGGGCGCACATCATCTTTCCCTAGATAAGGGAAGCCATTCAATAAATACTTTGATTCGGTATCAACTGCTAACCAGAATTTTATCCCAAATTTATCAGGTTTATTTGCCATGTACTGGGTAAACCTACATCTGGCCTTTGTTGGAAAGAGCTGTTCATCTATGGTTATGTTGGGTCCCGGAATATAACAATCTTTGCAGTTTGCGATAAATTTGTTCCATACCTCTGAAGCTAACGCAAATTTGTCTGTTTGAATACGCTGTGTTCTCGATGATCGAATATCAAATCTTAAAATTTTAATATTTCGCAAAACTTGTTCCGCGACATAACTTCTCGAAAAATGGTGGACCCCATACATTAGACCATAAGCTGTTCAACTCTAATGCTCGAGCACCGTAAGCACCTCGTGCTATAACTATAGCAAAAAACGCATCAAGTTCTTCTAAAGACAATATCCAGTTATTGTCTCTCAATCGCAATCTAGCCTCAGTTTCAGTACACTTTTGTATATGTTTTACGATATAATCATCAATAAAGAGTCTAAATGAAGTTATTGCTAAATCTTTTGACACATACCTTTTTGCATAAGGTGTTGGTCCAGGTTTTTATGAATTATATTTCTTTGAGGTGTTCGTCCAGTTGAAGATTCATTGGGTTTTATAACTTCCCATACAACACCACTTTTAGAGCTATGCTTACTACCAATCGGTAAAAACAACAAATTTTTAGAGTTAATTTTTCTGTTAGCTTCCGGCATCGTTTGCAAGGGAGTAACAACAACATAGCTTTGGGCGCTACTATCTCCCACGACAATAGAAGAATTTTCAACAGAATCGCTTTCGTCGCTACTGCTTCCTATTGTAGACCGGTTGCCAACGTTTTCGTCTTCTTCACTGCTGCTATTCTGGCAAAGCGTACTAGAAGCAGTCATTTGTTTAGAACTTCCGTTTCCACTACACCCCGAATTCGTGGTTTCGACGTCAGATTGTTTTTCACTTTCTGATCCGGAATCGCATTCCGAAAGGGCTTTCAATTCGGCTAAATAATCTAAAGCTTGTTGTGGTGTAAGACCACGTGAAGACCACAGTTCAGACATTATTCACATAACAATAAACGACAGAACTTGTTGACAGATGTATGCACACTATTCAACGAACAATTTATGACTAATCGTTGATGCTTTATTGCATCATGCAACAACCGTTCTGCTATTGCCGATGTAATCCGAAGAACTACAATAAGACACGAATGCGTAACATTGACTGATAAAAGTTTGTAAAAACTGTTATTACAAATAATAAAATATATATAAGTGATTACATTTGATATTTCACAAACAGATTCTACAAATAACGTAAATTATACTAAAAGGTTAAATTGACCGCTGTGGTAATTTTAGGTAAAAATAACAAAATTTATATTAATTTAAATTTTAAAAAGTGAATATCTTATAGAAAGTGAATATACACCAAATTAATAAAAGTCACAAGATGAAAATGTTCCTACTTCAATAATTGTGAATTGGCAAGAAGTTAAAGTCCACGAACGGTCAAATTGACCGGAGCGGTCGTTCTAGTGTTAAAACAAGATAATTCCGGGTCGTTTATAGGTACCTAGTTATAAACTTATGATTTTAGTTTTGTTTTTGGAAATATGTCACTTATGCGGATAAAAGAACGTACAAAGAACATAAACTTTTGTCGGTCGGCATTTTAAATGACCTTATGTCTGGAGAAATTCTTTTCGGCTAGATATGCCGCGACTTGAACAACGTCAAATTATAATTTATTGTTGACTAAAATTATTAGGAAAAAGCCAAACACTTTCATCCCATCATAATACAATAATACCTACTTCATTTAATTGCTTCGCATTTTTTGAAATGAAAGCACTTATGCATCTACGCTTTGATTATAAAATTGCTTACTACGGCTTATTAACACGTGCAAGGCGTGACGTCATATCCTGGCCGGTCGCAGCCATGATACAACAATTCTTTATACCATGGGTCGCAGCTGTGGGAAACATTCAAGGCTGTTTGTTCTACCCGATGTAGACGTTATAGTCATTCAAAGTGAGATGTTACTTTTACGTAGTTATAAAATGTAAAATTATCTGACTGAAATCGCTTTCCTTTACCTACTACTTCATAGCAATAAATTATATTACTCATTACGTCGTTAGTTAAATATTATCGCGTATTCGTGGAAAGGCGTGATCTATTTTTGTCGAATGCGAATTTTTATTCAAAAACGTAACTCTATGACGTAACTACTGTAAATAGTATTTATTCGCTGTTTTAAAACAAGCCGGTAAAACTATGACAAAAATTACAACTAGGAATCCAATCCAAGCGGTTATTTGTCACGGTGACTTTTTGTCGATGGTTACAGAAAATCTATGTCATAGTTCAGAGCTCTTATTTACAGATAAATATGGTCAATTTCAAAAGCAAAATTTGATAGATACTGTTTTCGAGTTATAAGACAAAAATGAAAATTTTGTTTCCGAAAACGAATAAAATTGGTAAAAACGTTCTTCAAACACTTTTAAATATAATTCGTGCTCTGTTGCTCATATCAGATAACTTTTATTATATGACTTCCCAAGAATTTGTATTTTTATTCTGCATCTTACCACAACATTTGTTAAAATGAAAAATATTGTGTAATGAATTAATGTTTTGGACCGCTTAAGAATAAATTAAATGTGTCTATTTAATACTTTTATTTTAAATCATAACATTTAATTAATTCTAATTTAATTGAAGGGTTATAATTGAAAATCAAAAGTGCTATATTGACGTTAAATTATTTAATTTATTCGATTATATAGTATTTTCAGTATGCGTTTCAAAAACTTCAAATTTATTGAACCATTTGTCTTAGCACGCTATTGGGCAAATAGTTTTGCCTATACTTCATTCCAAATAAGAAGGTAGTAGGTGGCGCTGCGTCTGAAGGCAAGTTCACAAACGAAAGTTTTTGGTGTTTTTCATAGGCGGGAAATTTTGAAAAATAGTTACTTTTTCTAATAATCGTTATCGATATTTATGTGGTATTGCATATTTCTCATCTTGAGAAAACGAATATAAATATATTGACTAAACGAGGTTTTTAAGAAAATTCAATTTAATTGTTATTGATTAATCTTTGCCCATTGTCATTGTTACCGTGCCTTAATTTTCTACTTGTATTTTAACAATACAGTTGGTTTAAAAAAACAAATGTACAACCTTTATTTGAAAATTTAATTCATATGTTTAAAGAGTTATATTGAACCATCGAGTTATAATATTTCGATGTATTGAAGAAGTCATTAATACACACTAACCTAAAAAATATGAGTGCGAACTATGAAATAAACTTAATTGTAAAATTATTTTAATTTTAAAGAATGCATGAACGCAAATTTGTAATAATGGAAGATCACTTCACTATAAATCGTCGTCGGTCGATTCTTCAAAGGAACTACTTTCAGAATTCAAATTAATAGTAACTTCCAACATATTTTCGGTTATTCCATCTAAATCCCACATCTTCTTTTCTTCTTTAATTACGTGCTCGACACAGTCGTGCCATTTTTCTTTTGTGACAGTAGCAACACCTTCATCTAATAATTGTTTCACATCAGAAATCTTGTATGTAGTATTATGAGCTGCTACGTAATGCTTCAATTGTGCCCACACTAACTCGATTGGATTTAAGTTGCAGTGGTATGGAGGCAATCGTAATATTGTTTTACCGCTTCTCTTTACTAATTCGTCGATAACGTAAGGTGTCGGATGAGCTGCAGAATAATCTTTAACTAACTCCAACAGTTGTATTTTTAATAAGTCTTCTTCTAATTCAGTTATACCCTTATTATGAAGCCATTCAATAATATCACCTTTTCTCCAATTTTGTGTGGGCACTTTTTCTGATTTGACACTATGGTAAGAGGCATTGTCCATGATTATGACAGAATTATCTTCTAAAAGTGGTAGTATGCCATCTAACCAATTTTAAATACCTCACCGTTCATTTCTTCGTGGTAATCACCTAAAGCAATTGTACATATCAGTAAGTTAACAGTTTCTAAAACTTGAAATTTGTTTACCTGTTTTTTCGATTCAAAATTTAAATAAGCACCTTCCACAAAACCAGTGTCGCTGCCGATGTGTACAACGATCAAACGTTTTCCTTTTCCGGTTGGATCTTTAATGCCAGTTGAAAGACCCTCCATGTGTGCTTGTCGTGCAGTTGTTACAGTTGTATCTTTCCAAACCTTATTAATGACGTGTCCTGCATTCACCCAAGTTTCATCTGTGTAATAAATTTTTCTCCTTCACTTCGATATTTTTGATAGTGGTTAGGTATTTACGTCTCCATAAAACAATTTCTTTTTCTCAATTAAAATGTTCTTTCTGCTACGTTTGTCATATATAAATCCTAATTTTTCAATATTCTCCAGAAAGATGTACGTTTAAAGTTTGGTAATGAATCGTCATCATTCACAACTTTCAGAACTTTTTCTAAAGTTGGTAATTCATTTTAAAAAGAATGAATGTACATGTCTTCGGATTCCAGTTTTTTCAAAATCTTCAAGTCGTGCATATTGAGTTGAACACGTTCGTGTCTTTTTAGGGAACGAGCAATACCAGAAGTTTCAATTTCTTTAATAATATTCCATACCATTCGTTCACCCAGACCGCATTCGATAGATGTCAATTTTACAGCTTCTGTTTTACTCTTATCCGTCTTGTTTCGTAAGTAAACGTTGTAAGCCATTAATTTTGACCGCTCCTTATTAATTTGCCCTTGTGGTTTTGAAACGAAATTCGTCCGCCATAGCAAACAAAATATGGAAGTACTGTAAACTGTAGTTATTAAATTCTGTAGAAACAGAGTATAAACTTACATTGCGAAATAATGCAGATGATGTCGAGTTCTAAAAGAACTAATTATAAAGGAACAAAAGCAGAAAATCAAAACAGGAGGAGCACACAACTACAACGGCGAAATGACAATATAAAATGTCTATAACCTCAAATATGATAAACAGTTACCATTCCACACAAACAAAATATCCCTATTTTTAAACACAATTTTGTCAGTGTTGAACGGGTTTGAATTTTGACCAATAACAATCAAGATTAAAGCTTCCCTATGATTTCCTTCACTACCTTCTTGTATGGAATAGAGTATAGTTATATAGCATTTGCTTAGGCGATTAATTTGAAATAAAACGTTTAATTACATGCCAGGTCAAAAGCTATTTTCCTGGGCAAATGCTATATGACTGAGATCATCATTTGCCTGCGACATATCCACTAATAGTAATTACACAAAAAGTTATGAAATAAAAGTTGTTGAATATTTTATTTTCTATTACTTTTGTTTTATCTACTTTTCTAAAACTCAATAATTTTCATTATTTCTTCTATTTTCAACTCGTCTTAAAAGGAACGTGTGTGCGATACCCAGTTTTGACACTGTTAGATGTTTTCGAGCAAAATGTCTTATCGCCATATGGTATCAGTACAAGCATTTCAACGCTTTTACCAAAATGGCGTCTGTGGGACAACAAAACTTATGTTTACAATATAGAGTGTAGATTTTGAGTTTTCTGAGAGTTATTTTCTCAATTGTAGTAATTGTTTGAATTAAATCATAAGTATAAATCAAAAGCACTGTATTTGGCGGAGAAAAGTTGGAGAACTCACTTTGTCTATACAAGTGCCACAGGCATCATAATTTAAGTACCTTCTTATGTCACTTCATTAAAACTAGAACTAGTAAAACTAATAAAACATTCAAAAACTATATACAGGCTGACATGAAAAGCCCCATGCGATAGAGAATTAAAAAACAAAAAATTACTATACAGTAATGTCCAATCGCTTTCTGTTTTCAAGTTATAGGCTGTTTAATGCTTTATATTTAATTTTTGATTTTTGTTCTGTCTTATAAGGTTGGAAACTATTATGACAAGATTCGCGTTAGAAAAGACTTGTCAGTAGTAGGTAGCAAGCTATGATTTTATAAAATTAAAGAAATGTTTTGGTAACTGTCAAACTAATATTGCAGCAATGCTTTGTTCAAAGTTTGTTGTGTTCCAGATTATCTACGAGTTGACTTCACTTGTTAGTCCTTTTTTAATGTTGTTTTTAAAAAATGGTTTGCTATACTTTTGCATAATACAGGGACATGGTTCCCGAGATATGACCGAGGAACGGTCTTACTGGGTCACCCGGTATATAAACATTTTACTGCAGTCAAATAGATCCAAATATTCTTACATACTAAACACTAACGTCGCATAAAAACTTTCTTGATATTACTTGGAGGAGCACTCTGTAAATATCCAGAGAACCCTAATATACCTCAAATATCCTACAGATACGATTTATTGGCGAGTTTCTAAATAAACTAAAAATAGTTTGGTGTCTAGCGCTTAACCTTGGCACTTTTATGTTCAGTAAAAAAAGACAGATCAGGGCTATCCACTCCACCACTTACTCCAATTCCTGCAAAAAACCGCCGCAAGGATAGTATACCATCAGCACGAAAAGACAAAAATTTGAGAAACTTTCTCAAAATGCGTTCCCGAGTATCAACATCTCGCTGAGATAATGGAGACCATAATACTGACGCGTATTCCAGCGTCAGTGTTTTGATCTACGATGTCTTTAGTGTTGCGTATTACAAAACCCAAAGTTTTAACCCTTAATTAGTCGCGTGAAAAAAAATGACACAATAAGTCGCGTGGGGTCAATATGACCCGTTTACGTGTTGTAAAGAAAATTGTAAAAATAATATGTAAGTGAGTTTTATTTTCTAAATATAAACAGAACTAAAAAAAAAAAAACAATCAACTTGTAAAATACAAAAATTAAATATTCAATCCATGTCAACACAGTCAGCACAAAAATAGCTGCAGTGTGTGCTTTGCAGATAAATGTGGTGCATTTACTGCATTTTACGCTGTATTTATTATCATTTCGTCTTGTGCATTTTCCACATCTTGCTCGAGAAGGTTCACTTGTATTCTGTTGAGCAATATTTACTTCAGAAATATTTTGATGTAGACGAATTCGTTTCCGTAAATCTTTTGGAATATATTGCGAAGAAGACCGAGAAAGCTGGTGATTTTTACAAGTTCCTTGGCTAGTTCTTTTAGGAACTGTCTTCTGTAAATTTTTTTGCATGTTCGGACTTTAGTTTATACAATATTAATGCATTGCTAGCCGCAACGTTCAGAAAGTGAAAGAATACAGCCAATGTCCATCTTTTGGTGCGTCTACCGACATTGTATGTAGCACAGAGCTGATCGCATACATCAACACCAGCTTTTGTGCAATTATAAAATGTAATCAGTTCCGGCTTATACAAAGCTCCTGTGGTTTCATCGATTTCGTTACTGTGGTGCATACTTGATACTAGTATAACACTTCTTGATTTTTAGGCACATAAGATACCATTGTCATTTCTTCTGTAAATCCAAAAGACTACTTTTAGCCGGCCTAATTTTATTTGGCAGAAATTCTTTCGGTATTTCCTTCTTATTTTTTCGGAGAGTACCGACCATTGTTAATTTATAATCTTTAAGTAATGATTCCACAAGTGGTATACTGGTATACCAGTTATCAGTAGTCACATTCCTATAGGAGTTCTTGATAGATTCAACTAACCTCTTGACTATATCAGATGGTGAATTACTCTTTCTGTAAGGACCTTCAGGATGTAATCCTGCATATACCTCAAAGTTTTGCAAATAGAAAGTCCTGGCGTCAACCATAGCAAATACCTTAATACCGTATTTACTAGGCTTATTTGGTAGATATTGTTTAAAGCGACAACGACCACGAAATGGGATTAGTTGTTCGTCAATTGTGACGTAAGCTCCAGTTGCGTAGGATGTAGAAAAATTTTCAGATAAAATATCGATAAATTCTCTAACAGCAGCGAGATTATCTGTTAATTTTCTGTCTTCTCTAGTTGCAAGATCATCAAATCTTAGACATCTCAGTATGAAAAGAAATCGTTTAGATGACATTGTTAGAGGAAACAATTCGCAGCCTGTATTGTCGGTAGCCCAAAGCTCTTCAAAATTAAGGTGTGCAGACTTTAAAACACCACTAAGAAGAAGAAGTCCTATAAAGGCACGCATTTCGTCTATATCGACATCGTTTGCATCTCGAGGTCGATCAAAACTGCCACGTACGTTTGCAATAAACAAGTTTGTGTACTTTACAATTAAATTCAAAATTCTTTCATCAAAAACAAAGAAAATATATCTTGCGCAGATGATGCTGTTTTGCTAGTGGTTTGACAGTAGGTAAGCGAGAAACAATGTTGTGTTTTCTTGTTCGGACATTCGTCTTTGGAGCACACTTTCGCCATTTCATGTTTTTATCTCTAGAGTAAAAATAATTCTCTGATTCCTCTTCAGACTCACTGTCTTCATCACTCACTCCAGATTCAGAAACATTTTGTTCAGAATCGGAATTGTGGACAGAATGATGTGCAGATTTGTCACTATCACTATCATCGATTTCATGAGGAATGTTATCCAATTCCTCATCCGACCATATATGTTCGGCAAGTTCCTGCAATTCTTTTTCGGTCAAGGGTTTATTGTTTCTTGTAGTCATTCTAAAACAAATTGTTTTAGTAAAACATAATATCGTAAAATGTTTCAAAAAGTGTCATACTAATTAAATCAAACATATAATTTCTATTCACACATTTTTTCAATAGTATTCTGCAAACTAACTAAGCCGTATAAACAAAACGGTACTTACTTGCTTACTTCTCAATTCCTCGGTAACAAAAATTACTAACTCAATTAGTCGCGTGGGGTCAAAACTGTATAAATCACACTCTAATCTTTCTTCTACTACAGCAATAGCAATACTGATCAGTAACGACGTTCAAGAGACTCAGATGAGAAGGTAGGGAGAACGCGCAGGTGTTTTAATCTTTAAATTTAAAATTATTTCAAACCAAAAGAAAGGACTGGGTCATATTGACCCCACGCGACTAGTTAAGGGTTAAATGCCTTAGATGAATCAAGTTGTGTATGCTCAGAAAAAGATAAAGAAGAGGTAAAGATAACACCAAGGTCTTCCTCTTGGTATCTGCGAGATAAAGGCTAATTGTTGAGGGAGTAAGGAAATGAGAGAAGGGTCGACTCTTGGTACATAATACCACAGTCAACTTGTGATGTTCAAGTGTAGTTTCTTAGATTCGCACCTGCTGTAGAATCTATTAAGGTCCTTTGCAGAATAAAGCATCAGATATCGAGCAAATCTGGGAATAAATATTCATATCATCAGCATACAACACTTAACTCTAAAAATTATTATTCAAGTGCATAGGCGTTTCGGAGAAGATGGCTGTTCTAAAATGCAAAAATTGATGCTGGGGCTGTTAGAACCCTCCGTACTGTTGCAAACGAAGAAGTAAAAAGTAGAAAATAATTAGACAATAAGAGCCAGAAAAACAGCTGTACCAAATGTTAACCGTGGGTCAAAAAACAACACATTCTCTGTCATTAATTTTGTTCACCGATGAAGCTTGTTTTAGTCGCAATGGTGTTTTGAACACACGTATTATGCTTAAGCACCAGTATGGGTTTTCTTTTAATGTGTGGGATTATTTGCAAAGAAGATTTCGAAATAAGTGGATTGGTCGTGCGGGTGCAATATCATTGCCAGCTCATTCATTTTGGGGGTTTACCAATAAAGAAGTATATGCCGTAGAAATAAATAATGAAGAGCAATTATGGAACAGAATTGTGGAGTCTGCTGATAGATTTCGTAATATTCTGATTATATTCCAAAGATACCGGCAGTCATTGACACGAAGATGAGAAATGTGTATTGTATAACAAGGTCGCCAAATTGAACACTTTCTGTAAAGCTCAGTACCTTAACCATCTTTAAATGTTATTTAATTAAATATTTCATGAATAAAATTCAATTCAATAAAGTATCCTCCAATCTGAAAACAAACAGTTTTTAGTATTTTTTAGTTTTGTATCGCGTGGTGCTATATTGTCTGCCCCACGGCAGCCATTGTTAAACGTACTTGACAGCTATCTAACAGCGCATTGACATACTCTATTGGAGTTACATGACGAAAACCAAACTCGATGTTTTGCCGTTATTAAGCAATGTTCCTTAACGTTCTATTATAGATAATAAATCTCAAAAATCCCCGAAAGTATCTACGAAACTATTCATATCTGTCAATTTTTAAGTTATATTTACATGACGTTTAAAAGCAAAGTTACACGTAGTCACGCGTTAATATGTTGTACTTTTCTGTACCCTGTAAAAATAATGAAATCTATTTAATTCCACGACTTATCAAGCCCAGTATTTTATTTGAACACTTGTTACTATAGGTTTATGTAGAGTGAAATAACTGTTGAGGTTCTTCATATTGGATGACAAGGAAAAGGGAATTGATAGAAGGATAACATGTATGGCATAATTAGTAAATCATAATTTGGGGAAATACGTTTAACTTGTTTTTTCAAAACTCCAAAAAATCTTGTTGATATGTAACACAACGATGCATGATTTTCTTTTACAAAAAAAATGCGTATTATAACTGGCTATTATAAAACATAATATAGATTTTGCTATTTTTTGAGTATTCGAAAAAGGCAAATTACATTTTCTAGAACTTTATTTGAACGATTTTTCGTAAAAGTATCGCTTGTGACGAATTTGAAGAAATTGATTTCAATTGCACTATTGGCTATAATAATCTTCACGGTTTTTTCTTGTAAACTTATTTCAACCTAGTTCAATATATCATACATAAAAAACAAAAATAAAAAAGATGAAATAAATGAAAAAATATTTTCGTTTTTACCTCAATAACGTTTTCATTCTACAAAAAACCATGAGGTCAGTGACATTTTTCAATGGAAATCAAATTTCCTTTAACAAAATACGTGAGCGCTGCGAAATATACTGATACTCGGTACGTGCTTTACTCAACTAGGCGTCTATGATTTTGACTTTTTGTTTATTTTTATATTACAGATTTGAGCACTTCGAATGGTCAGTTAGAAATTTCCAAAATATTGATAGGTTTTTCCTAAAAAAAACGTGGTTCGCAAAATTGCAACCGCAACGCTTTTAAGGCCCATTTAAAAAAATCTGACCTACTAATAAAGGGCGTAATTTTCCGTTTCTTATGCCCCAAAACGTCCTCTATATGATGACATCGGTTTGATGTGGTTATATCTCGGGGTCACCTACTTTTCGAAATAGGCGTGTTATACAGAAGCGCTTCCTACAGATTAGTAATTAAAACAAATGTTAAGTTTGTTTATTTGTTGTAATTGTTAATGCATTTGAATTTCTTCACATTATTCAGATAAACTTGTTTTTGTTTTAATTATTTGTTTTATGAGGAAATAATATGTAACAAAAATCAGGTGAAATTAAATTAAAACGTTTGTCGTCTACACAGGCAAATGTATATTTCGTAAGCTTTCTTTAACTATCCTAAGAATTTTTTATTTTGCGATTTCACCTTAATTTTCACTTATTTTTAACAAACAAAATCATACATTTCAATTCGAACAAATTATTTCTGATTAGGTACACTTGGGAGTTTGCCGTAAACAGTTCTAAGCTGCTATTGTTAATACTATTTAGATTAAATTCCAATGCATTTCCGGTGATAAGTATCAAGGACGTTGCGTTACCAATTCAATCCGCATCGATGCCCAAACAGAAGTTATATTTAATCTGCGTTTTAATTTTCTGAAATATATTTACCTTTACAAATTAATAAGTACGATGTTTTAAAATAATGAAATTAAATTAAATTAAATCATGTCACAATTACAAAATGGATGATATTCATTAACGTAGTTAGTCAAGACCAATATCGAGACGTTAAGAATTCGTGAACGACATCTATAATATGTTTGCGTTAAACAAGTAATTATTTCAAAAGTTATTTACCCTGTAGTGTATGCAACAATTTGTAAAATTGATGCAGTTACTCAGCGGAACGTTCAATGTTTGACCGCAAAACGCCACTAACGTAGGACCGTTTCGACATGGTTATATGTTCATCGCTATGAGCCTAGGCTCATAATTAGCAATAAAGGACCGTAGTATACGTTTCGTATGCTCATACGAGTACGCGTAGGCTCATAAGATACCTCTATAAATATATATATATATATATATATATATATATATATATATATATATATATATATTTAAATGATAAGTTTATCGACATCTAGTGTCGACTCGTGAAAGCGTTCACGTACGAAAATGTTAGCAACTTTGCCGACAGGTATGTAAAGCAGTTACATAGTCGATTCATCAATAATTACAGCCAACCTAACAGTTGGCAAGTATAAAATTTCGAATCGCCTGCAGTAAAGTACGCAAGAGGTTGTACAATAGCAAACAAACACTGAGAATCACCCGACAGCTGTTTCGTCCTTTGGGACTCATCGGGAGTGAGAGAACTTGAGTGTAAGTTCACTATTGTACAAACGCGCGCTGTCGACTATATGCCCTACTGAAGGGATCACAATATTTAAATGATAGTTTTTCGACGATCTAGTGTCGACTCGTGAAAGCGTTCACCTAAAATGTTAGCAACTTTGCCGACAGGTATGTAAAGCAGTTATAGTCGATTGTTCAGCAATTATAGCTATAATTACTGAACAATCGACTATGTAACTGCTTTACATACCTGTCGGCAAAGTTGCTAACATTTTCGTACGTGAACGTTTTCACGAGTCGACACTAGATGTCGAAAAAACTTATCATTTATATATATATATATATATATATATATATATATATATATTGGTATTATGTGTTGGATTTGTTTAGTCCTCAAAGTTAACAAACACGCGTCACACGGTGCGAGTTAGAACAATGGATTCCAAAGAAATAAATTTAAAAAATAAGATACAGCAAGTTCGAGAATCGATTAGGAAAAATACAACGCTCTTAAGCGTCAACGTTTGGATGCCGGAAAAGCATTTGAGGATACATATAAACCGATAATAACCCCACTAACTAATATAGAGTCGTCAATTAATTCGAAAAATGCTGATGGAAAGAACAAAAACCGGAATGGCGAAGACGAAGCAGCCAACAAAGAAATCGAAACAGTGGCGGGTGCGTCGGATTCTTCTTCGAATGCTGAATTACCTACGCCACGTTATGAATTAGAGAGATCGTATTCAACAAACGAACGACAGTATCATCAATTACCACAAAAATATATGGAAATGCTAATGAATGATACGCGAGGTGATAAAGTTGACTTTATGTATGGAGTTCATTACGACGCTGATAGCAATAAATGGGTTATTGGTGATTCTGTTGTCGATATCCGCGATAAGGATCTTATTATTAATGGGCGTTTGTATAAGGGCATGTCCGGCTTGTACGAACTGATATTTATGAAAAAACCAGATAGAAAGCTGATTCACAAATCAGATGAACTTAAGTATGTAAGCATTCTTTATGATACTAATGTTTATAGAAGAGCGTATAACCCCGACGCTCCGATTAGAGCAAACAGAAGCATAAAATATACTGATACAATCAGGCCATTATTACATAATCAACGAACACAAAAAAACAGGCTCGTCGTGTGCGAAATGATAACGATAGCAGCGATGATGATGATGATGGATCTTTGTCGTATCATTCATCGTCAAGCGGTGCAGCGGGGCGAGGTTTGTTTAAGAAATTCGGAAATAAACCCGTAGAGTACAGATACTGGAACAATGTTCACGAGTTGATGGATGAATTACAAGTTTTGTGGAGCGAGAAGACTGCTGGAAACAGCGGCGTCAGAAACGAAATAATATCAATTTTAGAAGAATTATACGAAGACGGCTACATCGAAAACATGCCTTATAAAAGTCAGATTCACGGGGTTTTAGGTATGACTCATCGCTACAAATCGTATGCGTCAATCCAGGCGATCGTATGTCTTAGCTTACAAATAATTCACTGTCAATTTTGTGTGGTCTGTCAATTCATTTCGATCAGCTGTTCAACATAATAATAAATTTGTAACTTTAGATTAGGATTTTTGTTCATAAGTTGTAAGAAATTAAAATAAAAATGATTTATTTATGTATTGTACAGTTTCAAAATTTATAATATATAATAAATGTGTGCGAATAAGATCTCACGACACACCAAATGTGTGTGTATTTTGAAGTATTTTAGGTACTGCATTTTAACCATGGCCTGATTTAAATACTGTGTTCCGACTATAAACTCATTCACTGAAGTGCTTGATGGGTTGTAACATAAAAATAATGAACTGCATTACAAGAATGAAAAAGTATTTGATTTTAATCAGATTCATCCGCACCATATTCTGAACTTGAACTTTCATTACCGATGTTAATAATAAGGGTGTTACAGTATCAAACCGCTGTTCAATATCCCACCATGTGTGCATTTCTTTTTCTGCATGCTCGATGCATTTCCTCCAATACGTGCCATCTATTCGTTCCAGGGATTGTTTCCAAACTTCTCTTACATGTTCATCGGTGTATTGTGAATTAAACTCTCCAATTTTTTATTGTAGTACTCCTTACAATTAGCCCAAATTAATTCAATCGGATTAAACTGACAAAAATATGGAGGCAATCTTAATATTTTATGGCCATTTTTGTGTGCAATTTCATCTATCTCATAAATTTTTGGTTGTGGATTTTCATTTACTAATTGTAAAGTTCTCTTTTCAACATTTTCTTATCGTGCATCACGTTATGCTTTAATAAATATGTACATAAGTCTTGTTTTGTCGATGAGGTATTGGGTACTTTTTCTTTTAGTGTCGAATGGTAACTTGCATTATCCAATATAATTAAACTGGGTTTTGTTAAATTAGGTATCAAATCATTTTCAAACCATTTCTTAAATAATTCTCCACACATGTCGCCATGATAATCCTCAGTTGGGGATTTAGATGAAAATAGAAGTGAAGCATTACAAATAAAGCCATCTTTGTTTCCTGCATGTACTACAATAAACCTAAAACAGACAGATTTTAAGTAATTCTTTTAAGTATAACAGCAGCGTCAAACCTTTTGCCTTCCCCAAGCGGTTTTTCTTTATACTCTGTTTTGAAGCATCATGCCAACTCCTTTTTGGTGAACCTCTACTAAAGATCCACGTTTCGTCCATAAATACAGGATCATATAAGGCAATCTCCTTCTCGTGAAAATATTCTCGTAAAAATCTAACTCGACTTGCTGCAATGTGATTTTGTTCAAATAAACCGCGTCTGCCATCATCAACTTTAAAAGAAAATCCAATATGATGTAAGAGTCTTGTTAGACCACTTTTACTAAAGTTAAATATACCACTGCTAGCAATTTCATGTTGTAACGTTACTACAGTAACATGTTGCCCTAAAACATAGACAATTGCAACGTCCATAAAGTTAGCCTCGAATATTTCTTAGCACCGAATGATGACGTCATCCGTGACGCAGGCGATGTAGTATGCGTTTGCTGAGATACAATAATTTACGTTTACAGAGTAGTTCAAGCTACTTATTGCATAATTCTATTAATAACTTGAATTATTTAAGTTGAATCATATTCAAACTAAATTTGCAAGTATTTAACGGATTACAATATAAATACACTAATACGAGACGTAACTAAACAATACACTATCAGTACGCGTATATTGAAATATATCATACGAATTGCTTCAAATTGTTTTATTTCCACAATGTAATAAATATAACAATAAATGTTTACTGATCTAAACAAATTGTTCATCAAAATAAGGAAATAAGCTAGAGTGCGATAAATAAATATACCGGTGTGCTCCATAAAATCGTATTAATTATGGATGACCTATCTGACAAAACTCGGAAATTTATTACTTTATAACTAGTATTTTTCTTACTACATTTTCACCAAATTACAACAAATTTTAATGATAAATAAAAAGTTACAAGAGATATTAATTGACGCGCGCTCTACACAAAAGGGTTAAAATTACAGAAGGGCTGTCTGACAAAACTCCGAAATTTATTTTTTCTTAATTACTATTTTTAGTACTATATTTTCACCAAATTACAACAATTTTTAATGATAAATAAAAAAGTTACAAGAGATATTAATTGACGCGCGCTCTACACAAAAGGGTTAAAATTACAGAAGGGCTGTCTGACAAAACTCCGAAATTTATTTTTTCTTAATTATTATTTTTTGTACTATATTTTCACCAAATTACAACAATTTTAATGATAAATAAAAAGTTACAAGAGATATTAATTGACGCGCTCTACACAAAAGGGTTAAAATTACAGAAGGGCTGTCTGACAAAACTCCGAAATTTATTTTTCTTAATTATTATTTTTGTACTATATTTTCACCAAATTACAACAATTTTTAATGATAAATAAAAAGTTACAAGAGATATTAATTGACGCGCGCTCTACACAAAAGGGTTAAAATTACAGAATGGCTGTCTGACAAAACTCTGATTTAGGATTCAAAATTAAGAAGGATTTTTTGCTCAAACTTAGCCAATACAAAATGACTTTACTTTCTGTATTGCACGGTAAGGACCACGAGTAGGTGTTGAGCGTTCCTTACCAGGATAGGAAAAAGGTGTGGGTAGAATCATAAGAAAGGAGATAGAGGTGTAAACTGTTTTTGGAACAAAAGGAGATTGGTAAATGGAAATTGACAACATCTCAGACGGCAGGTTTAAGTCAAGTTATTAAGTACAACGGCCACACCATAAATTTTTAGACGAAATATGCTAAGGCCCGGCAGTGGGCGTAGACCGAAGTCCAATGCATTATTTCGCTATATTAAAACTTCTACATTTAAAATTCCAAGCAATCTAACAGCAATTTGTTTTTAAAATGTCACTTTTCATTTAATCCTTTCTTTTAATTTTCGTTTCATCGATTCTCGATATGAACGCATATCTTACAGAGAAATAGCATATTCTCGTATTCTTCTGGGTTTATCACGTCGTTTATGCAGGTTGTGTGAACCCATCGTTCACATAGATCACACTGTACCCATTCTGTTTCGGTTCCTATACACACATTATCATTGCAACATATTACCGTATCCCTTCCAGTACTAACTTTCTGATATTTGTACTTCTTACAAATTTGACATTTCCACCAGTGTGACGCAAAACGGCAAATGCCTGACGAGGAGCAATACATACAATATTCCGTTATTAGAATTGAGTTTTGGAGCAAATAGTCTTGTACATACTTTCTGTATGTATTTGGGTTGAAAAATTCATCAAACCTAAATTCTCCATTGTATATTAGCATGTTCTCGCCATAATACATAATAAATGCTCCACAATTGAAACAGTCTTTTGGGTAGGCACTTTAATATTTATGTTAGTCCAACCTTCTGTTGGTACGTTTAATCTTCTCACTATTCCTATGAATGTTTCGAAGTACATCTTGTTATAATTTTCTTTGTTTAGACTGTCTAAAACGTAAAATTCTTTTTTTATTCCATTAGCAATAACCAAAATCCAGTGCTCATTTTTAATAAAGGCATAATCACAATTTTATTGTATCTAACATATCCAAATGTATCTAGTCCCTCATTATTAATATCGATAAATTCATCTAATTTTGTGGACATTATCAAATGAAAGTCAGTTGTTTTATTAAACTGAATTTTAAAAATAAATCTATAATAAAATTTGCGATCCAATTACAACCGGAAA
Source organism: Abscondita cerata (assembly GCA_030710515.1). NCBI lineage: Eukaryota > Metazoa > Arthropoda > Insecta > Coleoptera > Lampyridae > Abscondita > Abscondita cerata. Next base: position 41,372 of record JALBCR010002248.1, read on the forward strand.
GAGTATTAAAATCGCAATATTCTAAATCATTGCAAAGAAAATTTTCGTAATTGTACTTTGCTATGTAGACATTTTGCGGAATAACTTGTGACGCGAAAGTTTGGCAATGATACCGAAATACATTATTATTAAAAACAAGTGTTTTAGTCGATTCTTATCAATAACTTTCTCCTTACTTTTTGGTTTAGGCACTTTATTAATGTTGGTTTTGATTGTTTGTGATCTTTCTCATCTTTGGTTATCATACCATTATTAATAGCTATATCCTCGTTTTTTATCTTCCAATTATTTTGCCGTAGGTGGGTTGTTTTCTTTGTTTTTTTTTTAGACCATTTTTCTTCAGTTTTTGTAATGTATCTGAAACCGATGCGGGCAATTTACGCTTTAATAAATTATAATCGATTTCTTTCTTAATCGATGTAAGGTATTCTTTAATTTTTATTATAAAACGTGCCAGTTTCAAATTTTTCTTTTTCTAGTATGCTATTCTTTACCGTGTTAAACCAAGATTCCACTATGGCATTAGAGAACACGTCTTTGCTACTGCCCCAGATCAATGCCGAAGACCAAAATGGAAAATACGGAAGATACTTTTTAAACATGTTTCAACAAATTGCGGACAATACAATGAATTTAATTTGTTTCCATCATTACTAATTTTGATAGAATTTGATATTTTCAAGAAATCTACATAAAATATACTTTGTGTGTATAACGATTTCAACGTAATGCATTCTTCATCCTCAATCGAGCATACTTCATCGTCGTCTACATAGTCACTGAAGTCATATTCTGAATTTTGTAATCTATTTAAGGCATTCTTAACTTCTTCAGAGTAATATTTATTATTTAAAACAAAAGCAAAATCAAAAAATAATTGTTTGCACTTCGCGTACGATTTTGTAACCATAAAATTATTTACAAAAGCTCCAATTAAAAAAAACTTTAACTTTTTATTTTTTCCTGCCGCTTTTTTTGCATCTGACGCAATAATTTTAGTAAAATGGGCACAACAAATATGCACAGTAAAAATTGAAGAAACGTCAGGTACTCTGTTTTTGTTTAATAATGCATGCGCATTGTTTAAATATTCTATTACAGAAACACCGCAAAATACGTTGATAACTGCATTTATCATAGCCCAACTAAAATCGGTAACAATTCGCTTAAAAGGAACTCTACTGTTTCCAAACTTATTTATAAGTAATTTATAATGACGAAGCCAGTTTCCAATTGATTCTGAAGTATGCGAATTTGTTACCATCTCTAACAAGGGTACGGTAATATTTACGTTATTTTTAGGATAATGTACTACACCTGCATAATAAAAATACGTTTAGTTTCTTGAAAAATTTTCGAACCACACCTCCTGTGCAATCTAAGTAGAGAGTGACGTCTGCATTTTCTGATAAATTTAAACAATATTTATTACACCAATCTAGTTGTAAATAAACAGAAATCGACGGCGTTTTCATAATGTATCTTATATAAAGATCGTCGTCTTTCTGATTCAAATGGCTTAACCACAAGTCTTCCAAATCGTCAGTAGCATAATCATTTTGAGATTTTCCTTCACATTTCATCGTTCTAACTACTTCTGCCGTTGGAACATCATGCAATGTTCCTAGTTCTAATAAATCATTATCCGCTGTTATAATTTTCTTTTGTTTAAATTTATGGGCGTTAATATTTTTAATTCTTCTTTCGCTAATTCACGAGCAAAACCTCTAATCTGTCTACGCTTTAAGTTCTCTAAATCATGATTAAACGTACCTTTAACATCGAGTATACAAGAAATGAAACCATCAGCAGATATAGTTTTAAAAAAATTTTGACAATTACTTTACGGCAATTATTATAAACACAATATAAAGCAATATTTGCGCTGTGTGCTACAGGATTCAACCGTTTCCTTTTTATATTCAAAGCGCATACAGAGTAAACATTTTTTATCTCATTTAAAAGATTATAATTAAAATTTTCTTTAAACCCAAGATTTTCAAAATAATCGTTAAATTTAATTTTAAAAGTGTAAGAAGAATCGTCTGTTACACATTGTTTTACAAGTTCCGCGTTCTTAATATTGTCGCAAATATCTTTGTTACGAATATGTACGTTATTACTAACATCAACTAATTCAATTTCATCATTATTTACTTTCGGACTCATATCTATTTTCGAAATGAATTCAGAACTATGTGATCTTTGATCTAATAATATATCTACATTATTACTAACATCAACTAACTCAATTTCTTCAATATTTACTTTCGGACTCAAATCTATTTTCGAAAATTCAGAACTGTGTGATCTTTGATCTAATAATTGCTGACAAATATTTTGAACGTTGCCGGTATTTCTAACCCACCTACGGAATAACAGTAACCGTTTTTCGTAAAGATCGGTTTTAAATATAAAAGTCGCGACTTCCGCAAAAATTGAAGACGATTCGATAAGACTACTTGAGATATCCGAAATATTATTAATTCTACTTGCCAGAAACCTAGCCATCTGTAGACCGATGTCATCCGCAACTTTGGACGTCCCATGATGAAGTACTAATATCAAAATTTAGCGCACAAAGAACTTTATCGATGCAAGCACAATAAAGAAGTAATAGAATTTGTTGTTATTTCTTCTTAGTTTTGTAAGGGCGTGCGCGTTCGCTATTATTAATCACATTCGGTAATCCTATACCTTTGATAATACGATTTATACCTATACTATTTCTTTTGAGAGCATGATAAAATTATCGCAAGGAAGTTTAATTGAAATGATGCAGATATTGTTTCATAGTGGTTACGTTTACACTGAGTCCTTTGTTTTTCAAACTCTGGTGACAGAATCTACTATAACGATTATCCTTATTTTAATTATAATCAATCCCATTGTTTGGCTTTTCGGAAAGTTTTCAAAAGCATTAAGCGCAGTATCCATTAGAATGTCTCAGATGAAACGCGTAAGTAATTCTTATGTCTTTTTAATCAGTTTTACATTAAATCTAAATGCTTTTGTAGATTACAATCAATTACGGGGAGACTCCAATTTAAGGAGGTACTTAAAGTGGATTAAAAAAAAAAGCCAATGTAAGCACCCATATAATTTTCATTACATTTTATATTTATTTATATTACTTTTAGATAAAACATCAACAAACAAAATAGCTGTGGAGCTGGCAATTGGAGGTCAAACAATTAGCCAGCTTCACAAACGGCTGAAACGATGCCAATCAAAAAACTATACATTTAAGATTGGGCGCAAGATTACCCTGTTGATTGGCAGTAATGATATTTTAAAGGTACTAAACATTCTAAAAACCAATAGCTGTAAACGTAATGTTGCATTTTAGGGGCACTCATTCACCACCATGAGAAAAGGAATCACGCGAGTGTTGTCACTATTAAAATCAAGTGAGGTGAATGATGTGCGCCTCATTACATTGCCGCCATATCAACAAGGTTCGAAGCTTCAGCATAATAAAATTAAAAGTTATAATAAATTTATGCTGAGATTAAGATACCGTAAGATACAAGAAAAATCTCTTATGCCTAATGAAATAATTTGCTTTTAGCTAATGTTACAGTTATCGATCTGTATAGATGTATCCAGGATTATGGTGGAGACTTTTTGAAACGTAAGTATGAAAGATTATTACAACTTACAAAAGTTTATCATTGTATTACAGAGACGGAATACATCTAAACATGCGAGGCATGCTGTTATTAAAGGACCTCCTCCAATAATCCTGGATACTACAATTTCAGCAAAATTATTATGCTGGAGCTTCGGCGCCCAACTTAAAAGTTGAAATACGTAGGCATCGTTTCAGTTAGTTTTGTTTGTTGATGTTTTATATCGTTTTTATACAGCGTACGGCAGATAAACGGTCTATTACATATATATCTCGAGAACTAAAGGTATCTGAATTATGAAAATTGGCATGAAGGGGTTTTGAATATTGAGCTATTTAATGAAAATATTGCCGTCACCATTCTACTTTTGGTTATACCGGAAGTTGCACATAACTTTGTAATTTTTAATGAAAGACCCTGTATGTATATTTTTTAATTTTAGAAATATTTACGTTACGGGTTGATTAGATTTGTCTAAGTAGATGATGTTGCAATATACAGGCACTATATATTTATATGGCACGGTATCGAATATTCAATTTTTTTAAATTTTTTGTATCTTATTATTTTGGTTTCAAACTATGAATTGAATGTATTTAGTTATAGGGATTTAAAATGTTGTAAATACATTATAAGGGGACAAGGTTTAGATGGTAGAGCAGTGGGTAGTTTACTACTTCACTGAATCTCGCCTTGCGATTTCGCTAAGGAATTATTATTATATTGTTTAATTTGAATTTCTTTGTTACATGTGGTGCTTACTGAAATAAAGTTATTATTATTATTATTATTATTATTATTACGTGCAGGATCCGTATGTTGGTCAGGGCCTGTGGAATACAGACAAGTACTATAGCTGCTAATGGTTTTCGCATCACGGGTATTTGCCCTTTTAACATGAATGTTTTTTCTGAAGCTTTCGGAGTTTTGTCAGACAGCCCTTCTGTAATTTTAACCCTTTGTGTAGAGCGCGCGTCAATTAATATCTCTTGTAACTTTTTATTTATCATTAAAAATTGTTGTAATTTGGTGAAAATATAGTACAAAAAATAATAATTAAGAAAAAATAAATTTCGGAGTTTTGTCAGACAGCCCTTCTGTAATTTTAACCCTTTTGTGTAGAGCGCGCGTCAATTAATATCTCTTGTAACTTTTTATTTATCATTAAAAATTGTTGTAATTTGGTGAAAATATAGTACTAAAAATAATAATTAAGAAAAATAAATTTCGGAGTTTTGTCAGACAGCCCTTCTGTAATTTTAACCCTTTTGTGTAGAGCGCGCGTCAATTAATATCTCTTGTAACTTTTTATTTATCATTAAAAATTGTTGTAATTTGGTGAAAATATAGTACAAAAAATAATAATTAAGAAAAAATAAATTTCGGAGTTTTGTCAGACAGCCCTTCTGTAATTTTAACCCTTTTGTGTAGAGCGCGCGTCAATTAATATCTCTTGTAACTTTTTTATTTATCATTAAAAATTGTTGTAATTTGGTGAAAATATAGTACTAAAAATAGTAATTAAGAAAAAATAAATTTCGGAGTTTTGTCAGACAGCCCTTCTGTAATTTTAACCCTTTTGTGTAGAGCGCGCGTCAATTAATATCTCTTGTAACTTTTTATTTATCATTAAAAATTGTTGTAATTTGGTGAAAATATAGTACTAAAAATAATAATTAAGAAAAATAAATTTCGGAGTTTTGTCAGACAGCCCTTCTGTAATTTTAACCCTTTTGTGTAGAGCGCGCGTCAATTAATATCTCTTGTAACTTTTTATTTATCATTAAAAATTGTTGTAATTTGGTGAAAATATAGTACTAAAAATAATAATTAAGAAAAAATAAATTTCGGAGTTTTGTCAGACAGCCCTTCTGTAATTTTAACCCTTTTGTGTAGAGCGCGCGTCAATTAATATCTCTTGTAACTTTTTTATTTATCATTAAAAATTGTTGTAATTTGGTGAAAATATAGTACTAAAAATAGTAATTAAGAAAAAATAAATTTCGGAGTTTTGTCAGACAGCCCTTCTGTAATTTTAACCCTTTTGTGTAGAGCGCGCGTCAATTAATATCTCTTGTAACTTTTTATTTATCATTAAAAATTGTTGTAATTTGGTGAAAATATAGTACAAAAATAATAATTAAGAAAAATAAATTTCGGAGTTTTGTCAGACAGCCCTTCTGTAATTTTAACCCTTTTGTGTAGAGCGCGCGTCAATTAATATCTCTTGTAACTTTTTATTTATCATTAAAAATTGTTGTAATTTGGTGAAAATATAGTACAAAAAATAATAATTAAGAAAAAATAAATTTCGGAGTTTTGTCAGACAGCCCTTCTGTAATTTTAACCCTTTTGTGTAGAGCGCGCGTCAATTAATATCTCTTGTAACTTTTTATTTATCATTAAAAATTGTTGTAATTTGGTGAAAATATAGTACAAAAATAATAATTAAGAAAAAATAAATTTCGGAGTTTTGTCAGACAGCCCTTCTGTAATTTTAACCCTTTTGTGTAGAGCGCGCGTCAATTAATATCTCTTGTAACTTTTTATTTATCATTAAAAATTGTTGTAATTTGGTGAAAATATAGTACAAAAATAATAATTAAGAAAAAATAAATTTCGGAGTTTTGTCAGACAGCCCTTCTGTAATTTTAACCCTTTTGTGTAGAGCGCGCGTCAATTAATATCTCTTGTAACTTTTTATTTATCATTAAAAATTGTTGTAATTTGGTGAAAATATAGTACTAAAAATAATAATTAAGAAAAAATAAATTTCGGAGTTTTGTCAGACAGCCCTTCTGTAATTTTAACCCTTTTGTGTAGAGCGCGCGTCAATTAATATCTCTTGTAACTTTTTATTTATCATTAAAAATTGTTGTAATTTGGTGAAAATATAGTACTAAAAATAATAATTAAGAAAAATAAATTTCGGAGTTTTGTCAGACAGCCCTTCTGTAATTTTAACCCTTTTGTGTAGAGCGCGCGTCAATTAATATCTCTTGTAACTTTTTATTTATCATTAAAAATTGTTGTAATTTGGTGAAAATATAGTACAAAAAATAATAATTAAGAAAAAATAAATTTCGGAGTTTTGTCAGACAGCCCTTCTGTAATTTTAACCCTTTTGTGTAGAGCGCGCGTCAATTAATATCTCTTGTAACTTTTTATTTATCATTAAAAATTGTTGTAATTTGGTGAAAATATAGTACAAAAATAATAATTAAGAAAAATAAATTTCGGAGTTTTGTCAGACAGCCCTTCTGTAATTTTAACCCTTTTGTGTAGAGCGCGCGTCAATTAATATCTCTTGTAACTTTTTATTTATCATTAAAAATTTGTTGTAATTTGGTGAAAATGTAGTAAGAAAAATACTAGTTATAAAGTAATAAATTTCCGAGTTTTGTCAGATAGGTCATCCATAATTAATACGATTTTATGGAGCACACCGGTATATTTATTTATCGCACTCTAGCTTATTTCCTTATTTTGATGAACAATTTGTTTAGATCAGTAAACATTTATTGTTATATTTATTACATTGTGGAAATAAAACAATTTGAAGCAATTCGTATGATATATTTCAATATACGCGTACTGATAGTGTATTGTTTAGTTACGTCTCGTATTGGTGAATAAAATTAACGTTGGTGGCGCTACGATAGCATTGTTTACATCCGCTGTAGTTGGGTACAGAAACAGCTGTGCATCTACGATTATATTAGATTTCATTTTTATAAAATAAAATCGAAATTATGAATCGAGTTAAATTAAGTAGCATATTTGAGTATGCAAACTGTTGTGCACAATCAAGAAGTGTTGTTGAAGGTGAAGAAATTCTAGCCTCCAAGCACATGGTTTTATGTGGACATTATCCACAAATTTTAGAAAACCAAATGGACAAGTGGCACATTTATGCATTGGTCTTACAAACCAGTGCTTTAACATCCCCTCCACACACAATTAAAGGGGAAATAAAAGCAGATTACACAATAGATTATTTTGTGTGTTCATGCAAAGCCGGAGCATCCGGATGTTGTAAACATGTATTGGCCGTACTTCTACACTGTAATAGGTAAGTTTTTAAAGTGTTTTTATTTGACTGATAATAAAACTGTATTTATTTTAGAAATGATTTGAATTCCTTAGAAGTATTGTCTTCAACTGATACACATTGCGAGTGGAATAAACTAAAAGGAAGTTCATTGGAAAAATATAAGCCAACTCCTGTATCACAGTTTAGTTGCTGCTTTAAATCTAGAGATGTTCAGCCCTTGGTAATTGACAGTGATGCAATTTTACTACAATTGTTGGAGTGTGCTCCTAACTCGGCGTTAGCAAAGCATTCCATTGGTAGACATATACCATTATTAAAATCTTTTAGTGCAAGTGACGAATCGTTTTTGTGTGATCCAACACCAATATCAGATAATATACACTCGTTATTTTTATACATCAAAAACAACCACATAATGACCTTAATCAGTGACATTACAGTGAGTGACTTACATGAATGTTGTAGAACTTTTTATCGGACAAATATTGTTATGATCAATGAAAGAGAAATTTGTGAAAAAACATTAACGGACAAAACTTTATGGCAACAGCAGCGACAATTTCGTGTCACTGGAAGCCGCTGTTACAGCCTATATACATATTCTGGTGACTGGCAAAGAAGGCTGAAAAATATTTTTGGCCAAAATCATTTGAAAATAAATTTACGAAGCATGGCAAACAATTTGAAGGGCATGCAAGAATTCAGTATTCTAAAGCTATGAATTGTGAAGTGTTTGAGTGTGGAATAGTAGTAAATGAACTGAATCCATGGTTAGGTTATTCTCCTGATGGAATTATTTTTAACAGTGATGGAAGTGTACACAAACTTATCGAAATTAAATGTCCTTTCGAAGGCAAAAATTTAAGTATTATGGATTTGCTACCAACCTGTAAATACCTATCGAATGATGAAAATTTCAATTTAAAACAAAAACATCAGTATTATGGCCAGATACAGTTAGGCATGGCATTACTAAATGTTGATCAGTGTGATTTCATAATTTATGCTAGTAGTGATAACTCTTTATTTGTGAAAACTATACATTTTGATTTTGATTATACTTATAAGATGCTGTCAAAGATAAAGTATAATTATTTTGAAAATATGTTACCAGTTGTCTGCCAACAACATAAACAACACAAGTAGAAATAAATGTTCAATTTAAAATAATGGCATTTTATTTTTAATATGAATTTGTACAATTACAACTAACATTTACAGAACCAGTGTTTATTAATGTTAATTAAATTTATCATCTCCTAGAATAGGAGAGCCTAAATTCACAAGTCCACATACCGTTGTAAATGCATCATCAACAATGTTTATTAATGACCATTCTATCTTACTATTAAAAATTTGAATACTTTTATTCTTTGATTAGAACGTTCTATGTGAACTCGAGCACTCGCAATTTTTCTATTTAATAAAGCCTCTTTCTTAGTGAGTTGTTTATTGTTTTTTAAAAAGGAGGTCGAACTAACTGGATGCCAGACTTTTTACATGTTTCATCAATTAGAAAACCTTTATCAACCATGACTGCGTCTCCGTTTTCTAACATTGTTATAAGAGGACTTTGCTCAAAGATAGCTTTGTCTGAAGTTCTACCTCCATAACAATGGCTAATAAAACTAATATTTCCAGCTGGAGTAACACCAGTTAAGAATTTTAAAGTTAAGGTTGATTTATAGTGAGAATACAATCGAAGTCGACATGATAAACACTTTGGCTTCTGAACCGATACTTCTGTACAGTCTAATACGACTCTTACATTCTCAAAATCATTAAAACATTTTGGAATGTTTTTTAAAATTTCGCATTTAGATGGCCAAGGAATTGCATTTTTTAAAATTTTAGCTAAAATAGGTATAACAGACATAAAGATATTTTTACAAGTTACAGGGGTGATGTGAATAAACAAAAACTTAACAATTTAAAAGACAAATTTAACCTAAGCTTCATTAAAGTTAAAATTATGCGTTCTTTAACACTTAATTTGTGAATTCGCTTGTCATCAATTAGAGGTGTAATTAGTCTACACAGAGTATTTAATATAGCAAAAGTACGAACTCCAGTCAAGGAATTCAGTTTATTCTCATTAACAATTAATGAAGCAAATGAAACTGCTATATCTCCACTTGTAACCTGAATGCTTCGATTCATCATAGTACTTGACTGGCTTTCCTCCGGTACTTCACTTGCCATACTAGTGCTTGCTTCTTTATTGTTATGATGAGAATTTTCAATTGTCTTTATACTACTATTGTGTAACATTACTAAAGTATTTGCAATTTCCATTCTATCATTCTTTTCGTTTTCTTCGTTTATTAGTTTATTCAACCTTTTCACATACCTTTGTGTACGTTTTGATATTGTGGCACTTCCATGAGATGGTTTTTCTGGTAAATTACAGGATGGTACAGCAGTTTTTTAATTTCCTTCGCTTTCTTTCTCCAGTACCTGTATTACCAAAAATGAATTAATTAGCCGAATATTACTACAATTAATTAATGTTCTTACTGCTTATAAAATCTTCTTTGGAGAAATGTTTCGAGCAAACTTTCATGTAATTTGTGATTTTTTTTCCCATTAACAATTTGATTCCCCATGCCTTTCTACCATCTATCATTTCTTTAACCCCAAAATTGTTCATTATAGGAACTTTAGTTACACCTGGACTTGGAAAAGAATGAAAACTAACATCCAGAGTGTTTTTATACGTAGATCCGCACCCATAAACAGAACAAAATTGTTTACTACGTTTAGCACTATTTGCACTTGCCATTTTGTAAATTTGACCCAACTACAGCAGTTACACAAACTACCACCAGATGTCTCACTGCTAATTACGTTAGCGAATTAGTGTATTTATATTGTAATCCGTTAAATACTTGCAAATTTAGTTTGAATATGATTCAACTTAAATAATTCAAGTTATTAATAGAATTATGCAATAAGTAGCTTGAACTACTCTGTAAACGTAAATTATTGTATCTCAGCAAACGCATACTACATCGCCTGCGTCACGGATGACGTCATCATTCGGTGCTAAGAAATATTCGAGGCTAACTTTATGGACGTACAATTGCATATAAAAACCTAGTCTGAGGAATACCAACTCACGATTGTTGTGCATGTTATAAATTGTTCGTTTAACTACATCTTTAACATAATTATCAACATCGCAAGACTTGGATTTTCTGCGTTTTTGTTTTGGCACTGCAGGATCTTCATTCTCCTTCACTTCATTCCTTTTCTTAATCGATGTTAAAGTATTTATGTTAATACCGCAAGCTTCTGCAGTTCGCTATAATTAGTTAAGCCGTAACATAAGTTGTACACTTTTAGTTCATAAAATACCTGCATAACTGACGTAAAAGGCACAAATACACCACCATTGGCACGTTCTCGCGTGAAATAATCCATTACTTTCATAATGATTACTTCGGCTTGAAGTTTCTTTGGCATCTTAACTATCCTATGGAATCATATTCATCTTTAATTTATTGTTAATATAATGTACTTACTTAAACTGCTTCTATATAATAACTGACTAGTATTGAAAAATACTGATTTTAAAAAGGCAAGGTGAAAAATACAATAACGATATGAGCAGCTGACGAACGAATATAAGGTTATGTGAATGTAAACATTAAACAACAGAAAATTATTCGACATGCGTTTCAATGCTTTTACACAAAATAAACGGCACGACATACGTTTCTCAACTGCATCTTACGGATATTTTTGTTTAGCGAAACAAAAAACTAAGTCACGTCTGTTATCGTACTGTACGGCAATGAGTCATTCCTAAAACCCGGTGAATCTGAGTATACCATATAACAGCGATCGTGTTGCATTTTATAATTAATACTCGAGTGATACCCGAAACAATAATGTCGTCTATAGACAAATTTGGCCGCTTACATAGCAACGCGAGCAATTGTGCAAACACATTAATCGAACCTCTAATAGCAAAAATTAACGCTATACAAAAAACAATGAACGGAGAAATGGCTACTCTTTTAAGTGCGCTACCGGGGTATGTCAAAGCGGGGCCCGATCACTACGCCGCCAGTTCACAACGCCGCCTGGTCACATCGCCCACAATTACTTGGTCACAACGCCGCCTGTAGTCATATCGCCCACATTTCATCGATGATCATAACGCCGCCTATGATCATATCGCCCACATTTATTTCTGATCATAAAGCCGCCTGTGTTCATATCGCCGCCTGTATTCAGAGAAGTTTGACAACCGTGCTCTTCACCTACAATTTGGTTTGTTCATAACGCCGCCTGATCACAACGCCCACATTGTATGTTCATAACGCCACCTGTAATTTGATTGCTCAAGATTTGTTGTTCAATTCCAACTTTAAACATCTACTTTTTAATTCAAATAGTAGCTTTAAATAAATTTTTGTGTTTTTAGGTAATAGTTTTATTAAAACACTCGGTCAGCACTAGTACTTTTATAGAACATGTGGGACAATTCGTTATTTTATTGATTGATACTGCTACCAGCATTGTCATCCAATGATTTATGAAAATCCAGTGTGACTACGACACAAATTTTTAGCTTAATGAGAATATGAATATAAAAGTATAAAACCGAAAATAACGTAAAAATTAAGTTTATAATTGGCGCACTTGTCCTATGAAAAATTCATCTTGGGCTAGTTGGCTACACTTAGGTTAGGACACGTGAGTCAACTTGTGTAAATTGAACGTTGTTTTAGTAGGTACAAGTGGGCTTTTATAAAATGCGAGCAAACCATGTGTTTTAAGATATAGGAGTGAAAAAATTCATTTGATTAAAATTGGTTTGTTAAAATTGGGATGTTCTTGATATTGTCATTAATTATATACCATACGAATAAATAAATAAATAAACAGTATTAATAAAAGTCATTGTGCAAAGCAAAACAAAATAGAAAACATTTTATCAAACTAATTTTTAATTATAATAACTTTATAAAAAATATTACATTAATGTAGATTACACATGCAAAACTCTTGCTAACCGCTCAATAGGCGTCCTGTCTATTGGACATATAGAATAATTAATAACGTATCCTAGTTCTTCATCGGGACGTTGAAACTCCTCGTTTCTTCTCTCGTATTCGTCTGCACATGTGTCGCAAAATCCAAAATGCATGCACGGTATTATAATTTTTGAAGGCAGGTTAACCTGACATATCATGCAATAATGCTCGGGGTTTGTCACCTCTACCGCTGATCCAGACGCACTTGCCTGATCGCTACTACTACTATCCGGCAGCTCGTCCGTTCTTCGCAAGTCGTTGTCCGGTTGCTCGTGCTGTTCGTCGCTACTATCTATTCAAATTAAAATAAAAATTACTTGTTTTTCTAAGCTATAAGTTTCAGAATGTAATGCAAAACAATATCAACATAATTTGAATTTTAGTTAGCTAGTTTATTTTCCAAAGTATATACCTACCATACGTCTCGTTTCGAGACGCCTCATATGAATTTCCCATGTTACATTCTCAATTGCATATTATATCTCTATTATAAATTTTAGCGAAACATTATAATAACAAAATTGTTCGGCCAAATACCCAATTTGTTTAAAAGACATTTAGTAGTTATCCTACGTAAACAAAAATTCACACTTACCATTAAAATAAAAATCATACAAAATTTTAATTTATTTTCATGTAAGTTTAACAATTAAATTCAAATTTCAAATACATTTTTATTAGTATTGGAAATTAAAATGAATATTAATACAAACATATCAAAGTATTATTTGCTTTAAAACGTCTAAGGAATTTATACTATCGAAAATATTGATTTTGGTTTAAGTTTTTTTATGGAAAATGTGAGTTTTTCTTTAAATCGGATACACAATAGTAATTTTGGGCGTTTTTTAGCACGAGTGAGAAATGATGACTAACTAAAAATCGCTAAAATTTTGTATTTAACGAATGAAGCCTGAATTTTATGTGTAATGATTGGTTATAAAGTTGTTTACAAAATATTGACGTCACAATTTTTATTGTGACCGTTTGAATTGATGATAAAAATATTTAATTTTATTCGTAAAAAAATTTGCAAAACAGAAATGATCACGCAAAAAAGGGTTTAGTAAATATTAGTCGTCTAAGCTACCTTACACATTACATTGTAATAGAAATTTTCACATCAGTCATCTGCCCTATTAAATTGGGATTTTTTTATCAAATTGGTCAAAATATGTTGAGACCGAAATACTGAACAATTTTTGTTAATAGAACTTTTCTTTAAATCCGATAACAGCGGTAAAAAAAGCAATTGAAAATTTAACATAGGATATTAATATGCCTCGACATGGGACATAGGTTATGTAACCGTCTTTAAAATGAAAAACCAATAAACGGTTAAGCAGAACATCCGTATAAAATAATAACTTATTAAAAAGTAAATATATTAGATGAAAATACACATACCATTATCTACTACTGCATATTCTTGTGGAATATATGCTTCCAACGTGCCCAAGAGATATTCCTCATCTTCGCTTATGTCATCTATATAAGACAAATTTGCTTCCACGATGTTGTTAGTGGTATGAGATACAATGCCCAAATATGATTCAAGTTCTAATTGTCCGCTTTCGAGTTGGCTCATAGCTACCTGAATTCGGCGATTATTTATTCGATATTTTCTTTTCATTATGGACCGGATCTGAAGACCGTGTTCCACAAATCCTCTTATTTCGCGAGTAGTGATCGCAGATAATTCTCGCAAACAATCTGTAAAAGATAAAGCAAAAAATTTATAGTACATGTAAAACAAGTATTACTATTACAAAAGGTAAATAAATTACCTGTAAATTCCCACACGTTGGGCCCTCGAACTTTGCAAATCCTTTGCAACGCCGCATGAAAAGATTCTGAGTCATTATTTGTCCTGCGAATTTGCTTAAATACAGAAAATGATGAAGGACCGACTCGTTTCATCCATTGTTTTTCATGGTATCTATAAACAAAATATTAAAAACGTTTAAACTACATTTACTTAATTAATTTTTTTACTTCATTAAAACTTCAAACTCTTCGGATAGGCGTTCGATTTGGAGATAATTTTTATATAATTTACTCCATCTTCAACTTTATTTGACGGAAGTAATGGGAGACACAAAACAAATTTAATAGCTTTTTTCGCAAATGTATTCCTTTTCAAAAGTGTTTTCATATTAAGTGTTGCGACTTTTTCATAATAGCCTATAAAAAATATTTTTTACTAATGTAAAAACAAATTAAATATAACTTTAATAAATTAGTTTTTCTACTTACTTGACAGTAATGAAAGAAACAACCGGTTTTTGAAGCGTTGGGAAAGCTATTCTCTAATGACCGAATCAGCGCAGCTTCATAATCAGTAATAATAAGTTTAGGATTCATGGTGGGAACAATTTCTTTGATTGCAGAAAATACTGCATTGTAACTTCCTACAGTTCTATTGGACATTAATGCAAAAGCGCAAGGAAAAGCCTAAAAAGTCTTGTTCAATGTTTTGGATATCACTACTATATAATTTTATTGTTAACGTGCTTACGATTCCATACTGTATAGCAATGATTGTCAATAACTGATTGGTTTGAGGATGCCTTGGTCTAGTTTTAAACGTGCCGTCAATATGAAATTCTTTAGCTTCTCCTATTAAGGTTTCTAGATCTTTTGCGAGAAACAATACCGACACGGTAGAAACTGTCCCCACAACACCTCGACAAAATGGCTTATTATCGCTAGTCCCAAATCTTGGATTATTCAAACATACTTGTCCATATTCTGTAAGTGTTTCGGGCAAACGAGGTTGAGTTTTCTGTCTTTGCCGACGCATACATTGTGAAATCGCTGGAAAAGCTAATTGCGAACTAGCGCCGACATCAGCTCTGGAATAAGTTAACAATTTATTTTTCTATTTTAAAACATTAAAATAATAAATTGTATAACATTCGCGTACCTCGCACTTTGTTCAACGAAAATAGATCGAATATCACGACTAGTTGTTATGGCAGCTGTTACCATCCGATCTTTAACGTGCAACGCTTCTTCTAATCGCTCTTCTGGAAGATGATTATGATTGTCTCCTAACTTAAGAAATATTGTATCATCACTGCTACAGGATGCTCGACCTCTGCAGTTTTTTCGAACGCACTCTAAATACCTAACATTTAGTCTCAGAGTCTTAGTTCGGTAAAAAAATCCTTTGTCATTATCACACGTATAGTATGTAGAGTTTTTGCGGTATCCAGGAACTTTTTTTACATCCATGTGAGTCAAGGTCTAAGACCAAAGAAAATATACATAATAATAAAGATCATTACATTTATTTTATCTTCATAAAAATATTATTTTTACTCACCTTAAACAATCTAATTAAAGTTTCAACTTCACTATAAATAATTTACCAAATATTTGTTAAACACGCCAAAAAGAGCAAACGCGTTTTAATGATTTAAAATTCAAAATGCCGGCATTTATACCCTTGTTCGTGAGTTTACAAACTAAAACGAAATTGTTTAGTCTCGCTTTCTCAATATGTTTCTTATTATAACCCTATTGTTACTGTATGTAATTAGTAGTGGTGGGATAAAGAATATGAAATAATATATTTCGGGGATTTATTTGAATGATAGGTACCTATTCATATTATTGATTTTATTATCTGACAATGCATATTTTTAAAAGTTTAAGAAAAGTTTCTGGAACAGTACAATAGAAACGTCATTTAAAGGGCTTAAAATAAACAATTATTGAATGAAAATAAAAGAAAGCTGTATTTGAAGGTATAAGCAACAAAAGATAACAATAATACAAAACAGCCCCATTTAATACTTAAAATTTTGGTGAATCACTAATTCCTTTGTCTAAACAATCCATCATAAGTGGTATGTACAACCGCACAACAGAAGACATATTCGTTTCAATTGCATGTTAAATTAAAAACAATATATTTTTTAGTTCTCAAATGCCGCGATTTGTAAATTTTCTCTTATGTGAACGAGTTAGTTTTGTATTATTCAATGATTTAATAAAATGTCAAACAAAACATCAAACGAATTTTAAAGATTTGAAGCGAATTTAAGCGTTTCAGGTGCTCGGGTTGAACTAAAAATGTTATTTTAAATTCGTTCTTCAAACGTTCTTCACTGGTGGGTCTTCAAACGCTTTAAAATACTAATAACTTGCCAAAAATATATTATACCTATATTATTTTAGTTATTGAATCGTTGAGTACTGGTACATGATAGTAATATTAATAAAATCGAATGCAGTAAAATTTTTAAATACAAAACGTCGTATATACGGGATGATTATAGAAGAGGATAGTGTCACAAACTCTTATAACATTTTCCAAAATTTATTATTTTTCCTTTATAAATGAGTAATTATAGTTACTAAGGTATTAAGAGCGTTATGAAGTAAATAACTCCCCAAGTCGTCAGAGTAGCTCTCGAGGGCCTTTGGCTCGAGAGACCACATGGACCGTGGACGTTGTTTTTATAACTTCCGTAGTGCCTTCAACGGTTTATGACATACTTCTTAGAGAGCAAATTAATTTTAACACTATTCGTAATAATAATACATTCACAGCCGGGTTATGGTCTACGATGATCATGGATAAGTATATACTATTTATCAAAAACAATTTAATATTAGATATGCGATACCTGTTATTAATCTCGCGAGAACCGCGAAGTAAAATGCAGTAATAATCTCTTTAAAATCGTTTCGTTTACGGAAAAGGATATAGGTTCGCTTGGTTTCAGGACTGGATGGAAAAAAAATCGGTATTAGATTACATTTCCGGGTGTTATAAAAATAACACACATCTTAGGTATCAATGGGCAATATTTTTACAACGCCCGCTTATAACGCCCGCAAATTAAATCTAAAACCATAAATTGGGTTAAAAAATTATTAGTTTTTATTTTGTTTTTTAACGATGCAAAAAGCATTTGCTTAAACTTTTTTGTAATGAATTAATTACACATGCAATTAGAAATTGACCAATGCCATTACAGGCGGAGATATGAACATACAATGTGGGCGTTGTGATCAGGCGGCGTTATGAACAAACCAAATTGTAAGTGAAGAGCACGGTTGCCAAACTTCTCTGAATACAGGCGGCGATATGAACACGGGCGGTTTATGACCAGAAATAAATGTGGGCGATATGATCATAGGCGGCGTTATGATCATCGATGAAATGTGGGCGATATGACTACAGGCGGCGTTGTGATCAAGTAATTGTGGGCGATGTGACCAGGCGGCGTTGTGAACGGGCGGCGTTGTGATATAGACCCAAAACAAGACGTTAAATTAAGGTAAGGTTATTGGGAATTATTGTCAGATAGAATAAATAATAATTTTCGTACCTGCATTTGGAATTGTTTCATCTTCTATTTCCATGTGGGGTGGTTGTACTTCATATGATGACTGTAAAAATGTATTTTCCATATTAATATACGGTGTTGATGTTGGTTCCATATCATCCTGTTGTATATCTTGAATAAGACTGGCATCTAGTAGTTCATTAGATAATTTTAATGAACTATCCCCTAAATTACAATCGGAATCTTGTACAGAGGATAAGTTAAAATCTGTCACATTAACTGTAGCTTCATCCTTGTTTAAATCTGAATCAAAAATTAAATTTCATTGAAACTGAACTACATTTTGAGATTTCTATTTGTTGAGAAATCGAGACTTAAAAATGTAAGACAGAAAAAATATACCTATTAGTTTAAAAAATGAACTTTTAGGTAACGTAATTTGCAATTTTTGTGAGTAGCATTTATAAAAAATAAAAATTCTCGCATTAGTCAAAAAATTAACTACATTAACAATGCAACTTAGAAAAACAAAATGTAAATAAAAGTTGTGCACAATTTAGAAGTGTAACAATCTTAGTTTCAATTTTTTTTGTAGAAGTAATGTTGTTAACAAAGTACACAGTAGATGTTTTTTCTTCTGTTAAGAATTGTAAATCATTACCTTGAAGGTGTGGCACTTCGTCTGGAACAACTTTACCAGTCTCCCATACTGAAATTTCTGAACAGCTTCCAGTTTCCACAATCTCAGCTATGTCATCCCACATATTTGTTGCATTGGAAGTAACTAATTCTAGAAAAACAAGTTAATGTATGAATAATTACTTTAAATAAATTAAAATTCATTACCTTCAATTTGTGAAAAATTTTTTGGATTGTTTTCATCAACCTTATGTACTATACACTCAGAATTAGTATGAGTTTTGACCATTTCAAGTTCATTGGTATCTATGCTTACAGCATTTTCTTGACCCACACACATTACGATGACGTCATGGATTACAATTTTTGAATTTTGTTGATCAGGTCTAATTTTACAGACATCGTCAATAGTTGTCTTAAAATTGTCAGCTGATGTTGCAAGTTGATTTACATCTAAAAGGAAAACAATATTATTCAGAGTAATTAGTTGAAAACATTGAACTCACAAACATATGGCAAATCTTCAACAATTGACCTCTTGAGTTTCTCTAAGAATGCAGCAGATTCTTAAAAAGAATTTGTAATAACTGAATAAAAATAAAAACAAAAACTCACTGTGGGTACAAATAATTTTAGCAGGATAAAATTTATCATCCGACCATTTCACTAAAACTTCATTTCTTCTCCATTTCTTACCAATATTGATTGTTGAACATACATAATGAACGTTATCCTCCACAAAAACAACAAGAGCGTACATCATGATCAAAAGTGGAATTAATATTAATTTGCAAGTACATATAAAATTTTTAGAAATTCTTATTTATTAATCAGAAACAGTACAGGCAAATTAAAAAACTCGAACCGGTTGCTACCGACTAATGCTGGCTAAATAACGACTAATGCTACTAAATTACGAATATTGCTTGACTTAATAACGATTAATGCTTAACTTTAAAAAACGCTGAATGCATAATGCTGAACCCAAATTTAAATGCATCAAATAAGAAATATATGGCTAAAAACAAGTTTTGTATTAAATTGTTAAAATTAAAAAAAAAAAAAAAAATATATATTATATATATATATATATATATATATATATATATATATATATATATATATATAACTACCTCAGAATAATTCGTAAGCATATTGAAAAGTACGACAAGCAGGGCATTCATGAAAAGGCAAGGCTTCGCAGTGGATTGGTAACCGATCAAGACAAATCTTGCAAATAACATGCAAGCATTGCAATCGGTAAGCTTTGTTTGCTTCTAAATCTTCATTGCACTTGAAGCATTTAGCAAAAGCTAGAATTGAAATAAAAGATTAAGATCCATTAAATACAAAGATCACATTAAACGTTATTAATAAATTAGGTGTGTGAACTTTTATTTGATTAAAATATGTCAAAAAATGTTACAAATTGGTACCAAATTTTAAAGAAATCGGTGTACAAAAAATTAAAAAATAGTTATTTATGTATACATAGTGCGAAATTAAACTAGCTAGCGTCTCGTAAAAAACCCTCATTCTCGAACACCAAAGGAATTTCGGTCACGAAGTGCATACAATATTTTTCTTACAGCCGAAAAAATAAAATTTAAAAATGCAAAGAAATTTTTACACCAACGCAAAGTAGCCAATTTTATATGGTGCAGTTGCTAAGTTGCTACGGAATCGTTTTACAAACGTAAATTATAAATAATTCATGCACAAGGGCGCGAACTATTTTGCGCATGTTGCCACCAATCATTCATTTTTCAAAGGCGTAGTGATGAAAAAATATCATTTTTAATGTTATAGAAAAATCAACAAAAATTCTAGAATGACGCGATGATGTTAACGCAAAACTATTGAACATATATTTTATCACCGAAATACTTACATTTGCATTTCTTTAATTATTTAAACTACACGTGCAAAATCTAAACGGTTAATGGACAAGAAAAACAAAAAGGAAACGACGATTAGTGGAAAGGGAAATGTTGCGCGAGCGAGCATTCTATTCTTTGCTTCAAGGCGCGAAATTTAAGAAAGAGTAAATGTTACTTACGTAAATTTGACTGCTTGCAAGCTGTACAAGTTGCCCGATGGCAACGACCTCCTATCAATTTTCCGGCACAGAACAAATCTTTTGATGAACAGGAAGATATGTAAAATAAGCGAAAGCTACCCGCTCCAATTCGCTTAGAATGCCCTCTTGAAATGGCCGCACGTTATCTTTTAGTAGCAAAAATCTTTGTGATTTAAATGAAACATTTTGCACCTATTATAATTGCAGGAAGGCCTGGTGCATCGTAAATAATAATGCTTGAATTTACATTCATTATTATAACAATTGCCGAACAAAATCCCTTGCACATCGATGCCGTCTAAAATTATAGAACATGCATAACTTTAATCAATGGTGTCAATTTTAGGTAAATCCGGTAAATCCACACCTCCCACTTTCCACTTCTAAGTTTGTCTACAGTTTAAATTTTAAAAGCTTTTACACTTACTCTGCTTAAGCTGTTTTAAGTCTTAAGATCCTAGACTCCTACAGGCAGCACGTACACGATCGCTCTAAATGTTTGGCGCAGTTACTACATACAACCAATTTTGCCAGGCGCAGAAAAATCATTGCGGTAGATCTAAAAATAAAATTAATGCTAGAACTGAGGCTTCCACGGCCGGAGTCATTAAAACAAAAACGTCTTCCGGGATTTGACCGTGTCAAATTGGTAACCGTAGAAAGAAGTCTTCTTTCTGTCTAGAATCTGGCTTGATTACCTGACTTTTAGTAGTCTATCTTGGACTTTCTTTTGTTTGTCTCAAGTTTTCTGCCCTGATGAAGCCCCTTACGATAGGTGGCGAAACGTAGGCAACTACGGTTACCAATTTGACACGGTCCAATCCCGGAAGACGTTTTTGTTTTAAAATTAATGCTACTATAATGTTGAAATAATTTATTAATATTTAAAGTATTTAAATAAGAACGTATTTTTATAGAACAAAAATTAATTTTTTTATTAGTAAGTACAAACACAAAAAATTATAATAAGAGAAAGATAAGTACATTTTTTAATCGCTATCCGATAAGGTTGCTGTTCAGCGCCGTCCTTTGAATTTTCGGGCCCCGGGCATAAACATGGAATAGGCCCAGCACCCCGAAGTAAATAAAAACCTAGCGTGAATAATTAAAACAATTTTTTAATAATCAAACCTACAGAATAATCACAAAAATTATTTACTTTCTAATAAAATTTTAATTCATATTTTATATTTTACATTAGCGAAACTTAATTTTTCTTGCCTTCATTTCTGCGAAATTGTCTATTAGATGTTCCAAATTTAAGTCTTCGCACAACTTATTTTCAATGGACAACAGAGCTAGGTTGGAAAGTCGTTCCTGAGCCATTGTAGACCGTAAATAATTTTAATTATTTTCATTTTTGAAAAACTCCGTTCACACTCTGCAGTAGTTACAGGCATTGTTAACAATATTCTTAAAGAAGTACTTAAATTAGGAAATGCATTTTCTGTTTGATAAATTTTCTTTAAGCAGTCTAATGGAGACCATTCGCAATTATTTTCACAGAAAATATTGCAAAACACTCGTATTTCTTCATACAGATTGCCCCCATTAATATCGCCATTGTTGTCATCGTATTTTAATGCCAAATGCAAATCCATACAACATTTTCTTAATTTATCATTTTCTTCATTTTTTAAATTAGGTAAGTTATACAAAAAACCAAATAAATCATTGTGTTTTTGTAATTGTTGAAATCTATCGTGTATTGAAATTATACCTTGATCTACTACCGGTAAAAAGTACTCTCGATAAAAATTAATTTCTGGATCGTTAATTCGAGAATCTTCTCCTTCATAATCAAAATTGCGCTTTCTTTTCCTGATTCTAGTTGCCTTAAATTCTGGAGATATATTAATTTCTTCACATACTTTCTTGGCTTCAACTTTTGATTCCGCAAAACCTATATCTCTAAATTGTTTTAAATAATTTTCTAAGCCATTCAAAAGGGAAACGGCGGTAGATATATCAGTTTTTGAATTTTGTAAACTCTTACTAACAATATTTACGTGCGATAATATATCATATTTTTTAAAATATTCCAACGTATAGCTGAACCAGAAAATATGGTGTAAAATCTTTGAATGATACCGAAAAAAGTTAGTGCCATTGGAACTCTGGAAGTCATATCTCCTACTAATAAATTGTGTGCGCAGAGCATGGTACAAAGAATGCCAGTGGGTTTTCTAATAATATCCTGGCTTGAACTCCTTGATGTTTACCGATCATGTTGGCCCCATTATCATATGATTGTCCTCTACAATCTTGAAGAGGGATATTTAGATTTTCCAATTGAGTTTTTAACAACGCCGTTAAATCCAATCCCGTAGATCTGGAATAAATTGGTGTGAATCCCAGAAAATATTCATTCACCGCAATTTCATTATCATTTTTGAAGGCAATTCAACAATACGTATAATGAATGTTAACTGTTCTACATGACTTGCATCTCTAGTACAATCTAATTGGACTGAATAGTATTTACTATTTTTAGTTTTGTAATAATGGTTTCTCTAACTTTTTGAGCTAACAAATTAATGATTTCGTTTTGTATCCTAGGTCCCAAATAGTGATCACTGGTTTGTTTATTTTTAATTCGATTAAGGTGTTCACGAATTCGAACATCAAATTTTGCAATCATTTCAACTAGTCCTAAAAATTTACCGTTGCCTTCAGTAAAAATTGTATTATTTCTTCCACGAAATGCATCGTTATGTTTAGCTAAGTATTGTACACAGTGTATAATAATTTTCAACACCTCGCGCCATCGCTGTATTTCTGCGTTTATTTGTCTTTGCTGAATACAGTCTATTGTTTGCTCTTTATTCAATTCATGTCTTAAAGTTAATATTTTGATTTGGGATTTCATATGTCCTTCAGAATCTTCATGCTCCTTAAGTCTCACGGATAAATGCTTCCAACCAGAAATTCCCTCATTACATAAGGGTGACCTTCCAGTTGAATTGTACAAAAAGCAGTAGTAACAAATAACTTTGTCATTCAGTACGGAATACAACAGCCACTTTCTTAATATAAATTCGCCGTTTGGAAGACGTTTTATATACAACTGCACATTAAATTTTCGGCCGTTTATATCTACTGGAAAATTGTAGTCTTGAATTTGTTTAGGGTATTTCTGATTAAAAATACACGTTCGCTATCCGAAAGATGTATTGGCCACAATCCTGGATCTTCCAATAGTCTTATATGATCTTCTGATTCTAATATAATATTTTTACCTTTGTCTTCATGGTCGAGTATTTCATTCATTTGTTCTATGTCAGAACTATCAGAATCTGAATATTTTGTATTTACATTTTGGTATACAAAAACACTATTTTCGTTTTCGGTAACATTGTTATTGCTACTTGATGCAGAATCATTAGTTGGAGTATTTGGATTGTCTTTAATTAATGAATTTTGTTTTTCTTTAATAGTCGGATATAATTCCATTTGATTATTACTGCTTGAAGTTGAAGGAATTGAAACATATTTTAATAAGCTTCCTTTTTGTAAATTTGCAATTTGTTTTTTGGCTTCAGCTTTTTTTCTTTTCTGAAAACCGGATTCATACTTCCTACCACCAAGGTTCATTTTTACGGGTACTAACTATGCAAATAAAAACAAAACAATTTCAAAATAATGTTTGCATCAGTTACACTAGGGTTAGTTCTTTTTCAAAAGACCATAGGGGTTTATAAATACTACTTCTGATTCATCGGTTCAAAATAATAATACATTATGTAACAAGGGACTAAAGAGCGGTGTAAATTCTATTGAGCGAAGCAAGGGTTAATAATCGCCTAAGGATTAACTCACTTTCTCGTGACATTGCGCTATGGACTATATTTCTTGCTTGGTATAATATATACTTTGTCGTTGAAATTTAAATTAAAATAAGAATGAATTTCAGTTAAAGAATATTACACACAGGTAGAAATTTTAATTATTTAAAATAAGTTTAATTATAATGTATCAGCAAATTAAGTATCTATTTTTCAAAATGTTATTACTACGAGCGTAAGTTAATAAAAATAAGGGAGATCTTGAAACAGCTACAAACAGTATATTTATTATACTTTAAAAATCCCTTGTGATTGTAAGCGATTTTTATTCCTTTCAGGCTTTCAGGTTTAAAATGTCACTTTAATTTTCGAAAGGGGGACTTGAGTTGCGGGTTAAGTTCATGTAATTATGTAATCATGCTAATCGATAATAATAAAATAGTGCTAATGGTAAATTAAGGCAGTTAATGTAAAAAAAAAAACTAACCCCTGTCAGAAAATCAGATAGTTATCGAAATCTTACCTAGAATTAACTTTTGTAAAATACAAAATAGTATTGTCTTTACTTTTAATATCACTGCACTGCACAAATCGGATGAAATAAAATCAAAAGTTTATTGTAGATCTGCTGCCGATTTCTAATCCGTAAGAATCCACTAAATGATTTAGTATTATGCAATATGATAAAAGTAATCGTCCATGTATTTAAAACTTTTAAAATTCAACAATTGGTACAAATTGAAATTACTTGCCAAGCCAAATAATCAAAATTTAGTTACAACCATGATAAATACTGAGATTCATTTGCAAAATCGTTTCAATGGTTGTTCTTGCAGTTATTACGTGGTGCGGAAATGCAACTATTCTTTTCAATAATAGTAAATTCGACGTAAAGAAGAAAACGTGTTCTAGGAATTACTACAATTTAAATAGTTAAATTTGTACTTTAAGTACCAGTTTTCTTTTTTAAATGCCGGCCAAGGGTAGGGTAAGCTATAAAAATTGCCGACAAAACCCTACTTAAGCATCGTCGGCATATACCGAAATGCGGATTATTTAAAATCATAAATACCTCAACCGTAACATCTGGTCTAGTAGAAGTGCAAATACAAATACTGGTTATGAAAAATCGTTTTGACAAATCAATCGTCATACTATTTACGATAATCTATAATAATTTTTTAATTGCAAAAAATTAAAGAGAGAATTAATAAAGTCTTCGACGTGGGGCCCTATAGGTTTCGAGGCCCCGGACAAACGCCCGGCTGCCCGGTCCTAAGGGCGCTGCTGTTGCTGTTTTTGAGTACATTGAATTATTGTGGCGATTTAATAGGTCTCTATCAATATTTATATTAAAACATTCATCTTTAACAAAATTTTTAGTATGAAGGAGTCCTACTATAGTATTTGTCGATAAACGGTTTCTCTGTTTTGTTTTTAACAAATTTACTTGTGAAAATATTCTTTCAACATTTGCCGAAGAATGCGGCAAACTCAATAGATTTAATGCAAATGAACTTTATATGGGGTATACAAAGTCTCATCACTATATTTTTCATTTTTACTTTCAGCCAAAAACCACAAATAGATTCATCCTTTTTAAATATTAAATTTGAGTTTTTAATTGACGCCATTCTGCATCTAATTGTTGCATATTTGAAACCAAGTTTTGAAAGTGGGTGGCTAAGGGCACAATAGATTCTCGATCTTCACTGAAAATGAGTTTGGGATCTAGTAACGTCATGTTTTGCAGCACAGTATTATTAAAATCAAATCTGTTTTGAATTTGAATAACCGCTTCAACATAAAAATCTAAGCATCGGGTTCTTAATATGTGAAGCTGATCATTCGAAATTTCGTGGTTTAATGTATATTGCAACACTTTAGCACCTAAATAAATTGAGTCCAAGTCTTTAAAATTTTGAGGATCTTTTACATTAATTTGATTAAATGAATATGTATTTATTATATTTCGTTTAATGAAATAATGCAAAAGTGTTTTATATAATTCAGTCATACGGGGATACAAGTTGTATAAATTTGGTTCGACGGCCTGCATTTCTCTGTTAAAATTATTGAATAAAGGTAAAACGTGCTCTAGAAATAAAAGAAAAAGGTACGTTAATGGATCGTTAAGTTTATGTAGAATATTTTCAGCGGACAAAAGTCTGTCGGTATTAACGGCGTCAATAAAGTATAACTTTAAAGCGTCATACTGTTCTAGTACTCTTAAAACAACATTTAATAAGGATAACCATCGAGTTTGGGCAGGATGCAATATTTTATGAATTTTCGTTTGTGTGTATATTTGAAATTCTTTTAAAATTTCAACGCGTTTTGGTGATCCTGAAATATAATTGTAAATGTCTCTTATACAGTCTTCTACACCCTTTGGCAACTTAGAACATGCAGCCGATGCACACAGATGAAAACTGTGGCAAATGCATTTCATCAAAAATATGTTTGGTATTTCTGATTTTAATAAAGTCATTACAGAATGATGTTTGCCTGCCATAGTGTTGACTCCATCCAGCGGCGCCGACAGCTTCGCCTGGCCTCGAGGCTGCTACTTATTAAAGGCCCCTATCATCTATAAAATGTCGAGTTTTATTTTGGGTTCAATTTTAAATTAATTGAAAAAGTATTACAGTAATAAAAGTTTTAATATATGAATGTGATTAACCTAAAGCAAGTACTCAAGTACAAGACCGTTATCAGATACATGTAAATCGCTAAATCTTATACTATTATAAACTAGCTTTTCTGGCTTTTTTTGAAGCAAAATCATTAACAATAGCCTCTAAATTGATTTCTTTTCCAAGTTGTGCTTCTACAGAAAGTATTCCCAGGCTAGATAATCTGTCCTGGCACATCGTAGAACGAAGAACACTTTTAATTCGCTTTAAAACCGAAAATGACCTTTCCGCGCTAGCAACTGTGGCGGGTATTGTTAAATATATGCGGAGGGCTATGCATAAGTTAGGGAAGAGACCACTGAGATTCGCTTTTTGAAGAGCGTTAATTAAATCTAAAGGTTGCATAGGTTCGTGTCCAAAATTTGCAACAAATATAGATTTTAACCCATTAATTTCATCTAGAAGTTCCTCGTGTTGCAAGTCTGTCGAATACTTTTGCACCAGATATGTCGTTTTGTTTCTGATCTCTTCTTCAGACATATTGGAAAAATCCCAAAGGACGGAGAACAGCTTACAGAGTTCGTGTGTAGACGTAAACCGCATAGTTATGTCACCAATCAATTGATCTAATATTACATAAAACACTTCTCTTTTAAATTTCATCTCTGTTGTTAAGATTTCTACGTTCTCTTCTTCATCATCGTCTTCGTTTAACCATCTTTTCGCTTACGAGTCCTCTTGTTTTCCTCTTGAAGGTATTCCGGCCATCCAATATTCTTTGCTATTATGCCAACTTCGTTCCAAATTTTTCCCATCCTTCGTTCCGCAGATATTGTAATTCTTTAATTAAACTACTCAAATTTTACTGACCACATCAAGTGTTGATCCGCGAGCTTGAATGACTTTATTAACAATGTCGATGGCCTTTAAAACTTTAACCCAAATGGATGCCATTAATAAACAGTTCAAGGAACGTACATACGTTTTAGTCCATTTATGTCGCTACGGCACTCTGATGATAAATTCAAATTAGATAATTCATTCAAAGCTTCAACAATTCCTGGAAGATTAGCAGCAATGGGTTTCACACTCTCAATTCTGGCTGACGATCTGGTTTGGGAGGTAGAATGCAAAGAACCTCCTATTTTATTCTTAAGTATTTCCCATCTTTGTGGACTGGAACTAAACACATTGTATATCTTTTGAACAACACCGAAGAATGTAACAGCAGCAGCACAACTCTCTGCTGCTTGCACTCCACTGAGGTTAAGAGAATGGTTCGCACAAGGAGAATAAATAGCTAGACTATTCGCTGCCAGTATAATCGCCTGAACTCCCTTATAAGCTCCTTTCATATTGCTACCATTGTCGTAACCTTGTCCTCGACAATCTGCTAAGGAAATTTTATGTTGGTCAAGTTGCGACCTTATCAGTCGGGCAATGGTCTCTCCTGTTTTTTGGGCACAATCAACAAATGCCAGAAGGCGCTCTTCAATTTTATAAGTCCCCACATTTTGATTGTTTAAATTAACATATCTAATTAAAAAAGCTGTTTGCTCTATATGAGCTGAATCTGGAGTGGCATCCACAATTAACGCAAAATATTTTGCGCTCTCGCGTTCTTGACCGATACGTTTTGTTACTTCAGCTGAACAAATGGTAATAAATTCATTTTGAATATCAGCTGATAAATAATGCACTTGCAACCTTGTGCCCGCTTCTTGTGAATGTCGGACCTTCCTTAGGCGATCATTTAGAAGTGGGTCATATTTTGCCAAGAGTTCCAAGAGTCCGAGGAAGTTACCATTGGAAGGGTGACCGATCTTGTTGCTGTCTCCACGAAAAGCCAAACCCCTTTCAGCAAGAAATAATGTGACATGAAATAGTCGTCTCAAAATGTCTTTCCATATTTCTTGCTCATGTTGAATAGACTTAAACAGCAAGTCACTCAATGAAGTTTCTGTCCTCGACTTCCTCTGCTCTGTTTTCCATAGAACGTAACATTTTTTGTGCGAAGCCGTGTTCTCATGTTCAGGAATTTTATCATGTAGTTTCTTCCACTTTCGCGAAGCAGAATAGCCTTCTGCAGATGCTAAAATTGATTTCTGAGCTTGTGGAAGGTTACTGAACATTCTACACGGCAAACAATACAAAGCTTCTTTCGCTCTACTCCAGACCAACCAGTCTCTGCATACAGTCTCCCCATTAGCGAGTTTTTTCTTAAAAATGGAAATCGGCAGTACACGACCAGTTTCATCTTCCGGAAAACTTTCGGGCAGATTTTCGTGCGATTTTTAATATCAGTTTCCATGTGAAAAGAGCTCGATCCTATATCGAAACTGACAGAACTCTCAATAACTTCAATAAGAGGCAGCGTTGAAGAGCTTTTCAATATTTCTACTCTTTCCGTAGGTAGTAAAAGATCAGAACTAAACGTGTGAGTACTACTAGGCTCTGAAACATTTGTCTCCAGAAGGGTGGTAGTCTCGCCAAGGTTTATACAGTCGATACCAACTGTGTCAACAATATTTGCATGTGCTGTTGAAGTTGAAGGTATCGGTTGTGAAGAAAATTCTAGCAAAGCAGTGTCTGTAGAATTAGAAGGCTTTAAGAATCTACTGAGTGAAATTTGTCCTCTTGCTGCCTCCTTTTCGCGATGGGCTTTTTCCTTTCTTTTCTGTGCACCTGATTTATGAGTATAACTCATTTTTAAAAGTAATTGAAAGCACACAGTAAAAAAAATATTTATCGCCTTAAGAAGTTTTCACTTTCCACTAACGTAAAAATTAGGCTGCAGAATAACAATTTAAAAATCAAGTTGCAAAACTTGCATTAACTCACCTTAAACTAACAATAGATGTTTTGGGGAAAAATAATGTTTATGTAAAATTGAAACTGACTTCACCAGCACCGACTAACAAAGCTCAAATTATATTACCGCATTCAACTCAACACCGATATGTAAGTTGGATAGATCCTGAGATCATGTTACGAAACCTTTTTCGGTTTACCCGAACCAAATTGACAATATTAAAGGCATTCAGTCGAACCGCGATTAACCAACCAAAAAGGCGATTTAAACCAGAAAGGGAACATATTAACACTAACTCCCAGAAATCCTAGATTAAACTGTTGCGCATTTATTATGCTAAATAACGTGCCCAAAAATACGATACGTATCTCACTCTCACTAATTCTGGAACACGAACATTAGCAAAAAAAAAAAAGATTATGGGTTCGAAAAACAAACACAGAAGTTGCTTATTTTCGTATTTTCGAATTAATGCATACTTTACCAAATGTTCTATAAAATGCAACCATTTACTTATTTTTAAGAAGTGCCATAAAAATAAACTTTTAAATATTTTAAAAAACAGGGAACACCGATAAAATTCTGAAGACGGATTAAAATGTTAACGTACAGATTATTCCTATTCGTTTAACTAGCCGATTGATTGATGAATCAAGCGCGTACTTGAATACGACTATCATTTTGTAATATACATACATATACATTCTTCGATAAAGTATGAACTTAGTTTCTACCGCCGTATCAAAGACACGGGGCCCCCTGACCAGTGGAGCCCCGGCGTGTTAAATTAAAACTTCTTTGAAATTAACATATTGATAAGCTGTTGGAAAATAATGTGACTGAATAGTGACGTTCCTAGTCCTAGTTACCTGGGGCAATTTTTCATTTTAGCTTCGTGCATAATCCTGTCTTAAATGCTTTTGTAGTTATTTACATTTTTACAAGAAGTTGTAAACTGTCTTATAATCCAATTTGTCAGCACCGACCGGTCATAATATTTTTAAAAGAAATCCGTTAAAAACATCTGTGGTTTCACCGTTACAAAGAAGCTTCCCAAAAATTCTATTAGAAATGTTCTTAGAACTAATTTGTATACTTTTGCCAGTTATAAACTTAATCCTCTTATAGAAATAGAAATAGGTTTGCCGAAAAAAAAGCAAGAAAAGTGGTTATTTGATTAAGTTCCTATTAATAATTTCTTTTACGTTTTATATTAAATTATCATTATTATAAACTGTGTAAAATAGTTTGTTATATTGCACATTTGAATATACTTGTTGTGTTTGTTCAGTGTTTCTGTTTATTTTGAAAAAAAAATTATACTACTTTTTGGGTATGAAGGGCCCTCAAGAAATATTGATACAGGGCCCATTTGGGACTAGCTACGCCGCTGATGAACTATATGATCAAAACAAGGTAATTTAATATATCCCTGACGTCATCGGGATAAGTACCATCTACAACCATTGGTAAAACAAATAGAGTGCATGCATATTCTGAGAAAGTGCAGGTTTTTGAAAAAGAACAGCTTATTTTTAAAGATTTAAGAAGTGAGGATTATACTCTAAAATATAATTACAAAATAATAAACGCTTTTTTGCAACTTCGTTTTCTATTGCATAAAAATACACTTATTTTTCTAACAATAGAGACGTCATCGTATTTTTGTTTTTAAAAGATACTTCGTCGAACAAGTTTACCTCTTTCAATGAGTTTGTAACAGTCGAGTGCCAAATACCTAGAAGTAGGGATTAAAGATTCATATTTTTCACTTTGCGGCAAACAACAGAGAAAGTATATTTACCTGTATTTATTTATCCAGATGTTTATAAAACCTAAAGGATAGCAATAGCTAGTTTCCACATTCGATTATTACTTTATATAATCGAAGAGCTTTCACTATATATCATTAAACTATAAAATCATTCCCAGTTTCAAATATCCGAAATTTTCTTCCGGGCCCTCTGCGGAAGCCCGGGCCCCGGGGATTTATCGCTCCCTGCCACCCCCTGTCGGCGCCGCTGACTCCATCCGATGCAAATCCTATCAAATTGTTCAAGTATGGTACTTGATGATCTTGAAAAAACTTTGCTATATGCTGATGAATATCTACAGCTTTAGCTTCTTTCATCGGAATTAAAGTCAGAAATGAATCGTGTACTCTAAAATATGTATGATAATGAGTATTATTATAAAATTATGTTCAACAAAATACCTGTCTTCATGAAAGTATCTAGCAACTAGTGCTAAATGCTTTGTGCAACCTAAATCCGTGGATTCGTCAACAATTAAGGAAAACTTTGAATTTTTTAAAATAGCACAAACGTTGTCTAAATTTTGTTGTCCCAACACATTTTTATAATCGCTGTAGTCTTTGTTCTACTGCACTTGATTTTTTCCCAATTTCCGAGTCTGGACAAATACTTGATATTAATTTCGGTAAATGTTCTGTAACAGCAATTGGCAAGTTATGTTCTGCCACAAACGCGGAAATGTAAAAATCGGCTTTTTTAATTGATTGTTCATTCGTAGATGGAATTTTTGTAAATTCTCTTATCGACAATTGCGATTTTACAGTTTTACATTTTTTTCTGTGACTTTCGCTGTCTTGGTGCCTAACTAATTGTAATTTTCCTGATGCAATGTTAATATTCTTATCGCACACTTTGCAATAAGCGTAAGTTATTTTTTTACTCGGGGCAATCCAATTTTAAACTCTGTTTCCCATTCAGATTTATAATGTTGATCATATTTACGTTTCTTTGGCTTAGGTTTTGAAGAAGAAGGAGCATCTAAATCTGTTGCATCAGAATCCCTAGAACTAATTAACCCAGATACTGCCACTGTCCTTTTAAAAGGCAGCGACTCGATATTGCCAAGAAAAAAAAATATAAAAAACTACCAAAAATTAAGAATGTATGTGTTTAATGTAACAACTTACGAAAAAAATTATAATTTTTTTTCTCGAGTGAACAGTTTTTGAGTAAATAGGTGTCCTTTTTAAAGGTCAGTGGCAAAATGAAACATTACTTGAAATGATAAATGTTTATTTAAAAAATATAAGAACAATAACACTAATAATACAAAAAAAAGTTATTTTGAATGATATAATACGAAACATTCACACTTTTGGCAGACAAAATTGCATTTTTTGTGACAAAATACACAACGAGTTTGCTTATCTTGGTATAAAACCATGTGATCTATTCCATCGAATCTAGAATGGGAATGAACATCTCTGGATAATCTGCTGGAACATATTAGCAATGCCCTTTTCTTATAAGATTCGAGAATTCCAAGAGTTACGGATCTTCTAAAACCAAGGTGATCCAATTTGCCACCATTATTTTTATGAAGACGCCATGCATTTTGTTCAGCCATATCTACGAAATGGCACAGCAAAGGAAAATACCATTTTTACCGCGAATCGAAACTCGGTACAAGCTAATGTTCTGATCGGCTCTATCTACCCCTCCCATATTTTCATTATAAAGTTTGATTAAATTTGGTTGCGGAACGTAAATTACTTTTTTGTCTTTTGTGAAAACCTTTTAACTTGCACAGTAGGTAAAACTTTTGTGTAATTTGATGTAATATTTACAATGTTATTGTCATGCCAGCGACAAACGATTACATCATTATTTTCACTTGTAGCAAAATCGATATAGCCTCGAAGTTCTTTACGTGCTTTCTCAGATGACATTATTGGACAGTTTTTGGTATACGATTCTCGCGAATTGTGCCGGTTTCTTTTACACCTCTTGATTTTAATTCTGATAGTAATGGTAAAGAAGTAAAGAAGTTATCAAAATAAAGGTGATAGTTCATATTAGATTTTGCAGATAACATAGCATCTGTAAACTGCAACACTACACTTGCGCCTAAACCCAAATGTTTATATTCTTCAGAAACTTTTGTTTTTGAGCCCTGATAAGGTTCAAACCACTCAATGTACCCTAACCTATTAGTAGCCGTCCAGAGCTTGTATCCCCAGCGAATGGGTTTACCGCGAATAAATTGTTTTGTGGGATGACGTCCATAATATGGAACCATGGATTCATCCACACTATGATGCTCCTCTAAGGGAGCAAAATCCATAAATTTTTATTGAGCGCTATAATCAAAGGGCGGAGTTTTGAAAATTTATCGTCATTATCTAAATGTGCATTGTCGCAGCAATGTATATTTTGCATAATATGGCGAAAACGGTTTCTTGGCATAGCTTGACACACTAAATTGTTTTTTGTATCTAATGAATTTTCCCAGTACATCTCTCGACGAGATAAGCAGTGATATCCGCTAAGTAGCAAAATACCAACAAAACATCGCATTTCATTCAGTGTTACATCAGCAAATCGATTATGAGTGCTAGCATATAAGTTTGTATACGTTACCAGCATGTTTATAAGATCGTCGTCAAATAATAAAAAAAATGTGTCTACTGGTGAAATTTCATTACTTGGACCATAAGGAGTACACCAAACTGGCATATTAGGCAATAGATCATTTTTGTCCACACAAATTCGTCTCTACTTTTTTTCGATTTTGATATTTTCTGACGTTTAATAAAATGCGATAACGGAAGATCATCCTCACTATCATAATCTAGAGAACTGTCAATATGCTCCAAAACTACTTCTGCTTCGGTTCGAAGTTGTGCTCCTGGTAAATTGTTTACAACAACATTTTCTTCTTCCCCGCTGTCTTCGTCCGTCATCTCGCCATCTTCTGGAGGGAAAATTATTATTTCATCAGGAATTAGCTGTGGATGAAGATTGATGTTTTCAGCTTCTTCTAAAAGTTCATTAAGCGTTAATCGTTTCGTCCAATAATTTCTAGAACAAACTTTTTGTAAAAGAAGTGTATTTTGCCACTGTACTTTTAAAAGGACGCAGTTAAAAACTCTGATTTATATTAAAACCGTTAACCTGTATCAGCACGTGTTTCGTTTTGCAAGAAAATATACTAATATAGGCACACATTATTTCACTAAAGCATTAGTTTATTAATCAAATTTAAAATTAACTTACCGTGAACTTGCCATCTCTTCTTTCAATTTTACGACTATACTGTAATCAAGTATCTAACCGATAATTCACTTTAAATAAGCACTAAAAATTGAAAATGTTTAAGTATTAACTGTAACGTTTTCAATATCAGTTGTGACATCTATGAGTGAGACTCATAATAAGATGATTACAGGAATATTTGCTAGTGTCTTTTAAAAGGACAGTGGCAAAATATGTATACAATTATTTACTATGATATGGCTTTATCTGGGTTAACACAATAAGCGCGGTGTATTACATGCACATTATGTACTTTCGCTTACCTCATTTTCTCTATTCTCTGGTCTTATATGCTTTAGTTAAAACTTTACAAAATATTCACACAAACAACAACAACAACTTTGTATATATTTCAGATGAGTAGCACCAAATTTAAACTAAACACCAACACGAAGAGCGATTAAAATTGAAATGTGTAAGATACTGACCATTTAGAAATATTTACAAAAATTGTTACCTAGAAATAATTTTACAAAGGTGGCATTTTGTGTCATAAAAAGGATTTAGTGCATGTTTAGTTAATCCTATGATTTAGTTAGTGAGAACTAAAATATATTTCATTTTGTGTTTAAGCATCTTGAATAGGCGATATGGGTTTACTATTCAATTAATCTTTTTTTTGCATTCGTAGATACATATTAATTACATATTTTGTATAATACGAAATAATATAATATGTGATTATAAATATTTTCGAACGTGACAAATAGAATAGAAATGTTTATGATGTCCAATAATCTTTATAAATTTTAGTTAGGTATTGCGCCTCACCACCTGTAAACAAAATTTCTTGAAAGTTTAATCCTCTTTTTCAAGAAATGGGTACATCATGTAATAAAACTGTGAAAAACCCTTATTTATGTAAAGTCCGGTCCGGCGGGGATTCGGCAAATAAGTGTTCAAATTATTTCACCAATAATAATAAAACTGAAAGTTTCTAAAGTACTAAACTGCAGATGCGACAAAATTAAGTTGCGATTCCTGGTAGCATTCTTCAAAACGGCCGTATTAAATTCTTTAGTTTATTATTTGTTTGGAAAATAAATATTTTTTAGTTTTATTTTTAAACACTAATATTTTTTTTTATAGTATACCTAAGTGAAAATTAAATAGTAATTAGTAATCCTATATCGAGGGGTTAACGGAATACAGATACAGTGTACACCGAATACCGATTGCGTTTAATTAACAAGATTACACAAGATTACAAAAGAATACTGGAATACATGTACTCACTCAGAATACACGGAAATATAACAGAATACTTGTGAATTCACTGCATTACATAACTTTTAAATGCGATTTTTTTATAAAGTCGATTGATTCAAATAAATAACACTTGCCATATAAAACTTTATTATTACTTAATAAAACATAACAAAAAAAAAACAGTTTTTACAAATGTGTGAAAAAATAACAAGATAATATAATGTAAACAGATTAAATATATGATATGCTAACAATAGGTATGAGTCGGGTATGAGCATGAAAGATAGATACATAGGAAAGCATCTATTTGCCCATGACCCGTCTTTGACGATCGCTACTCAAATGGCAATCCGAATTTTGGAGTAACCAACACAAAGTACTTTTCTTAACTGTCGTTTCTCCGATACCGTCATGAATGGTCACTTCTGATTTATTAACTTCAGTTCTCACTTCAGTCTTTTTCACATATTAAGTCAACTGCATCATTATTAGAGTCTGAACTCGAGTCTGAATCACTTCCGTCGTCTTGTAGTAAGTCGTTGCTCGCGTTGACTAGATCAATATTTGGTAAATAGTCTTCTTCTCTGGTGTCAATCTTAAGTCTACTAAAATTTCAAGAATATTCTCTTTGGCTTGGGTAACGGCTGTGGTTATTTCCTCTTCATCAGGTAATTGATAAACAGTTTTTTGATCAAGAAAGATATTTTTCTTAGCTGGAAACTTAAAGTCTTTAGCCTCTATAGAATACATAATATCAGTTTGAAGTTGTATTCTTTTCGAGCGATGTAAAACTTCCAGCATGCTAAAATTGACCATGGTACAGTTCGTGGACGTCATTGATCGAATATTTCTAAAAAAACTTTCACAAGTTTGGCTATTACACAGGGTAGAAACAGCTGGGGATTATTTTCTTCTCTTAATTTGATTATAAGATTTATTATTGCGTGAGCATTTATTTCAATGCATAGATAGGCATTGCTTGTAATAAAATTATCCATTTTAAATTTCTTTGTTCGTTTAATTAAAGATTTCCAGACTCTAAAGAAAAAATTAGCTTCCCATATCTTGATAATTCTCATAACAGGAGTTAAATCGGCAACATTGAATGCTTGGATAACATTCTTGATCATATCGAGATATGTGGCTGTACCAAGAGCTTGTCTTTCTCGTAATATATTAACAACATTTGTTGTGATAATTTTCTCAACAGTTATGTAATTCATTCGATCCTTTATGTCTAGGTCTGATTTACATAACAGATGAACTGCTTTGGGTACTTCCTCTATTAGAGAATATAAATCTGTGGCGGCTAGGGGTTAGTTCTAGGCGCCGGTTTGCATCAGAGAAAAACTACGTTGAGTTTGCGAATACGAGTTTATTTTAACTTACAATAACCGCGCTGTTAGTTGTTTAACGCAAATGCGTTTGCTGCGAGAGCGGAATGCGAGTAAGCGCCATATAGGAACGCGGAACTGCTGGGATCGCACTAGTCACTTTGGTTACTACGCCGTATCGTACTCTGGTCTGTCTTCTGTTGACTCGTTCGCCTCATTATATACCGTCTGGCGTGTTGGGATGCTTAGCTTGCAAGGTTACAATAATTCCTTGCGAACGTAGCATTCTTTGTTTGTTTATACTTCCGCAAAATACGGACGCGGAAATTGCTTGTGCATGCAGTTCCTATATGGGTCCCCCCTTAGTGGGTAAATCCCACGATAAAACGGAGCTGGTGGGCAAAAATGTTTAATTTTGCGTATGCTTTACCTTGCCGCTTTATTATTTTGCGTGCGCGCTTAATGCAGGCGCTTGGGAAAATGAACGTGTCTTCCGGACTTTGTTATGGTGTGTGGTGTTCGTTTGGAGGCGGTGTCTCCTTGATGATCCGTGGTGGGCGAGGTTGTCCTTGAAGTTTGCGTCGTCTGCGTGTGGTTCCCTTCTACGTAGGCTGGTTTCGTGCGGTCGATGGAGACGGTCGTTTCGCGATCCCTTATTTTTAACGTTAAGGTTTTATCTCCTCGTTTTAAAACCGGGAATGGTCCCTCGTACGGTTGTTCGAGTGGCGTCTTTACTGCGTCGCGTCGAACGAATACCTGTTGGGCCGTTTGTAGGTCTTTAAAAATGAATGTGTTTGGTTTGGCGTGGTTTGTTCCAGCTGTGGGGCTTAATTCTGCGAAGTAGCGTTTGAGGTTCGTTATGTAATTTATCGGGTCCGTTGTGGGCGTTTGTTTTGGTACTAGGAATTCGCCAGGGAGTCTCAGGGGTTCGCCGTATACCAGTTCGGCTGCAGATGAGTTCAGGTCTTCCCTCCATGCTGCTCGTAGTCCTAGTAAAATCGTGGGTAGTACGTCGGTCCACTGTTTCGTTTCGTGGCAACGGATGGCGGCTTTGAGGTGGCGGTGGAAACGCTCCACCATCCCATTCGATTGCGGGTGGTAGGCCGTTGTTCGCAAATGTGTGGTGCCGAGGAGTTTGTTGAACTGTTTGAACAGTTGTGATTCGAATTGTCGCCCTTGGTCTGTGGTTATTCGCAGCGGGACACCGAAGCGTGTGATCCATTCGTTGTAAAACGTGCGCGTGATTGTTTCGGCTTCGATATTTTCGATTGGGTATGCTTCGGGCCAGCGTGAAAATCTATCGACACAGGTGAGGCAGTAACGTTTGCCTTGCGATATGGGGAGCGGTCCCACTATGTCGATATGAATGTGCTCGAAACGTGTGGATGGGTTCGCTATCGTTCCGAAAGGTGTTTTTACGTGTCGCGTGACTTTTGATCGTTGGCATTGTATGCATGCGCGTGTCCATTGTCGGCAATCGGCGTCAATGGATGGCCAAACGTAACGCTGTTTGACGAGCTTTGTTGTGGCTTTCGTTCCCGGGTGCGCCAGATTGTGCATTGTGTTGAAAATGTGCTGGCGGTGGGTTGTAGGGACGAAAGGTCTGGCGTTGGCGGTGGACAGATCGCAGTATACGGCTGTGTCCGTGTTGGGGAGAATCACTTTTTTAGTTGGAGTGAATTCCTAGACGCAGGTGCGTTTGCAGATCATTGTCCGTGGCCTGTGCTTTTGCGAGACTTTCGAAGTCGATCGGGGCTGTGGCGATTGTTTCGATGCGGGATAGCGCGTCCGCAACGACGTTCTCCGTGCCCGAGATGTGACGGATGTCTGTTGTAAATTGGGATATAAAATCTAGGTGACGAAATTGGCGGGGGAACATTTGTCCGGCTTTTGGCGGAATGCGTATACCAGGGGTTTGTGGTCCGTACGAACAGAAAATTCTCTACCTTCAACCATGTGTCTGAAGTGTTTTATGGCTTGGTAGATCGCTAGTAATTCTCTGTCGTAGGTCCCGTACTTTCTCTCTGCGCTTGAAAGTTTCCTGGAGAAGAATGCGAGTGGTTCCCAGTCGTCGTCGATGCGTTGTTGGAGAGCGGCTCCGATTGCGTTATTTGAGGCGTCAGTGACTATGGCAAGGGTTGCTCCGGGTTCGGGGTGTGCGAGCATCGTGGCCTGTGCCAGTCTTTCTTTGCAGGCATCGAAAGCTTCGTTTGCTTTGGTCTGCCATTCGATTGGTTTTGCGCCTTTAATGTTGCGTTTGAGCAGGTCATTTAGCGGTGCCTGCAGTTCGGCAATTCCTGGTATAAATCTCCTGTAGAAATTTATCATGCCCAAAAATTGTCTCAATTGTTTGGCCGTTGTCGGCGTGGGGAAATTCCTGATTGCGTCCACTTTGTCCGCCAGTGGTGTCGTGCCCTTGCTCGAGACTTGGTATCCGAGGAAACGTGCGTTCGTGACGCCTAAGTGGCATTTCGTTGGGTTAATGAGTATCCCATACCTCTGTAAGCGCGTGAACAGTGTTCGTAAATGGATTTTGTGCTCGTCTTCGGATGTGGAGGCTACGAGTATGTCGTCGAGGTAGGTGTAACAGTAGTCCAAACCTCGGGTTACCTCGTCGATAAAACGCTGAAAAGTCTGGCCGGCGTTTCGTAGTCCGAAAGACATGAAGGGGAATTCGTACAGTCCGAAAGGTGTCGTAATTGCGGTTTTCGGAATGTCTTCATTTGCAACTGGGATTTGGTGATATGCTCGTACCAAATCTATTGTCGAAAATATGGTTTTTCCTCGGAGTCCTTGCGCGAAGTCTTCTATGTGTGGCACGGGGTAGCGATCAGGGATTGTTCGGGCGTTGAGGGGCCTGTAGTCTCCGCAAGGCCTCCAGTCATGGCCGTTTTTCGGTGCCATGTGCAGCGGTGATGCCCAACTGCTGTCTGACGGGCGAGCGATGCCCATGTCGACCATGGACTGGAATTCATGTTTTGCAATCCTCAATTTGTCGGGTGCAAGGCGGCGTGGTTTGCAAGTTATTGGTGGCCCTGGAGTGGTTCGAATGTAATGCTTCGTTTCGTGTTTTGGCACGTGCGGTGCGCCCGAAGGTCTCGTGATCTCGGGAAATTCTTTGAGAATTTCGTGGAACGGTGTCGTCCTGAGATTTCGCGTATCGTAGGCCGTTCGTGGTCTGAGGTCACTCCAGTGGCTCGTGATATGTTTGTTAACGGGTCGGTGATCCTATTGTTGTGGATGTCCACCAGCAAGGCGTAGTGGTGCAGAAAGTCGGCTCCGATTATGGGGTTCGTTACGTCTGCTATTATAAAACGCCAGGTGAAAGATCGTCGTAAGCCTAAATTGAGGCTGAGGGTTATGAAACCATATGTCGCGATGTTGGATCCGTTCGCTGCTGTCAGCTCGTATGATGT
The DNA here is from genome assembly GCA_030710515.1 of Abscondita cerata. Taxonomy (NCBI): domain Eukaryota; kingdom Metazoa; phylum Arthropoda; class Insecta; order Coleoptera; family Lampyridae; genus Abscondita; species Abscondita cerata. The sequence goes on from JALBCR010002248.1 coordinate 82,386, forward strand.
TTTGTGTCGTGGTCCGTTAACTAACTTGCGGGGAAAAACTGAGACGTCCGCGCCGGTGTCCACTAGGAATCTTTGTCGTGTGGCCCGCTCGTGCAAGAAGAGGCGGCGCGGGGTTATGTTGAGGCTGTCGTTGGCCGCGTTTATCGACTGCCTTGTCCGTTTCCCGAAGGGAAATCACACGGTTCGCGGCATTTTCTCGCTCGGCCTTTGAAAACTTGGTGGTACCAACATGTGGCAGTGTTATTGGGGTCGTAATTTCGATGTCGATCTCTCGAATTGGAACGGCTTCGAGATGGTGGTCGTGATTGTCGGAACGCGGGTTGCCTGTTGCGTCGGGGTTCGGCGTCCATGCGGGGGTTCGTGCGTCGCACGTATATACGTTTTTGAATGCGAGCGTCTCGTTTACGGCGTCGGCGAGCACGGCTATTTTATCGAGGTCGTCGTGGGTCTGCGTTGCCAGAATCGCCTGCATCGTTGCCGGTAAACGGTTGAGCCATAGGGTTCGTAGGAAGTCGTCAGGGATGGTGCTCCCACCGAGGTTTTTCAGGTGTCGTAGGAACTGCGATGGCTTGCGGTCGCCGAGTTCCTCGCCTTCAAGCAATCGCTGTATCTTTTGCGATTTCGATGCGCTGAGGCGATTGACTAGTTCCTTTTGAGGGTGTCGTATTTGCCCTCGGTCGGCGGTGATTGAAGGATGTCGCGTACCTCCGTGGCATGCTTGGTATCTATATTGGCGATCACGTAGTTATATTTTGTTTCGTCCGCGATGATCCCAGCTAAAGCGAATTGGCCTTCGATTTGCAGGAACCACATGAGAGGGTCTTCCGGCCAAAATGGAGGGATGCGTACGCCTACGCGTTCGATTGCGGGGTCGTTGTAGGCGTCGTGAGGTTCGCGGAAGCGGTTGCGATTGTGGGGGCCATTTTTCGTTTGTTCGCGGCAGCCAGTGTGATCTGATGTCGTCTCGAAGATTACACTGTCGCTTGTGCCTGGAGCTTGGTGGCCGCGCGGTTTACCTTCCTCTTGTGAAATGCGCAGAGGTCCTTTGCGGCGAACCGGATGATGATTAATACCAATAATACGACGGTGATTGTGTGGAGAGTTTCGGCGGTGTTTAGGGTGGCAGATGCGCTGCCGTTTGCGTTCTGCACGATGATCTCTTCCTTAGATTCAGAACCTCCCATTACTCGTATGTGCGTCGGAGTCTTACCAGTGTTTGGCGGCGAACAGGACGATCACGAAAATATGATGATGGTCGTCACTGGATAAGACGTTGCACCGTTGTTTCTGAATTCTGCGGTGAAGTCTTCGAACGGTGACCTTTCTCTGATCAAATACATCACGTCGGGGTCACCACTGTGGCGGCTAGGGGTTAGTTCTAGGCGCCGGTTTGCATCAGAGAAAAACTACGTTGAGTTTGCGAATACGAGTTTATTTTAACTTACAATAACCGCGCTGTTAGTTGTTTAATGTTAATGCGTTTGCTGCGAGAGCGGAATGCGAGTAAGCGCCATATAGGAACGCGGAACTGCTGGGATCGCACTAGTCACTTTGGTTACTACGCCGTATCGTACTCTGGTCTGTCTTCTGTTGACTCGTTCGCCTCATTATATACCGTCTGGCGTGTTGGGATGCTTAGCTTGCAAGGTTACAATAATTCCTTGCGAACGTAGCGTTCTTTGTTTGTTTATACTTCCGCAAAATACGGACGCGGAAATTGCTTGTGCATGCAGTTCCTATAAATCGTTCACTCTTATCAAATTGCTTCCCAACCGTAGTTCTTTTCCATTTTGACTAGTTTTACGAGAGTTTTTAATAACCGATTTCTTAACTTGGTAGCAATATGTATGGTATCTTGGACAGGTACCGAGGATATACACGAAGAAGCGAACCATTTCCACTTATGGTCAGTAACACCTAATTTTATATGATGTCGCATGGCTTTCAACAATCTTGTATCTCCGTCACCAGACATGCCCACAATATGTATATTATATTTTCGAGCTTCTTCAGCAATAAATTTCCAACGCTGAATAACATGTGCTGCCTTAAATTTATTATCCGTGCCAAAAAGTGCTAAACAAAACGATGGAGCATTCTTTTGAAGTGGTTGTGCCATAATTGCATATAGCAATTTAGAAGCTTTTTGAGTTTGAAAATATTTTCTAATGCTATTTTCATCTACGGCTGGAAAACTTCTTGTAATTGGAACTCCATTCTTGTTTAGTGGAAGAACAAAGCCAACTATCTGATCTGTACTTGGATCGTATTGTATTCGACCTGTGATGCCTGTTGCATCTTCACTGATCCATACATTTCTTTCAAGATTATTAGTGGTCAAGAAGTCACTTAACTTTTCAAAATTGATTTCACCTTCTAAAGGCAAATATCCGTTGCTCCTAATAGTATCCAAAACTGTTGTAACTGCGGGAAGTGGCAGATTGGCTGATAAAGTTTTGTAGGTGGATCTTCCACCAACGATAAACAAATATGAAGCAAATAATTTTAATGCATGCTCGTAACAGTTTCGTTTATGAGTTTCGTTTTTACATTCTGCTTTATAAAGCATGTTCAGCAAGTTATGAGCGGACATCGAAGTTGAAGTATATTCGAAACTTTCATTTTTTCGGCCGTAATTTTCGAAAGACTTTCTCGCAAAACCACATTTTCTTTTAGAATTAAATCAATTTTGTTCAATACTGTTACATATGAGTCTAAAGTAAGGCACTTTTTGCTATGTCTTTGAAGCAAACGTTGTTTTCTTTGGCTTCTCGAATATTTTCAAATCACGCCACTTACTGTGGCTGTAGGGCTGTAAGGTAGGACAAAAACTTTGTTCGAGACTTTGTTGTTGGAACCGCTGCGTTGAAGCGCCCTACACTCTAGTTCATCAACGCAGCGTTTGGTTCCCCCGAAAGCTGAATCGCGTATGTGCTTAATGGTTCATTATCAGAATCATCATTTTCAAGTGAAACATTACATGACAACGTTTGTTCATCAGCAGAAACCTCTTCTGTTTGTAATTTGTCTGGAAGTTCATTATTTCGTGATTCCTTCATCTCAGGTTCTAAGTCACTTGTATAAAGTTTACACCGAGGTTTACACACTTTGGGAGGAGGAGGTAAGATTTCAGAATCTTCACTCTTTTCAGTAGGTGAACTTTCCGAGAAATTTTCATTACTTGGATGTCGTCGAGGATTTACTATAATGTGACTTAAAATGGATATTTGTTTCTTCTCTTTATTTTGAAACATCTTGGTTTTGGTTGGTTGTTTCTTGTAATGTGTTCGTATGTGACGTACGAAATTTGAGATTATCCATCGTTTTCCAGTCTTTAACGATGCAATAACTATGGTAATATATGAATTTTCTGTACACAGAGCACACCTAATTTTTGCTGAGTCATTTCCCAAAATAATATCAGACTGATTCATCTCTAATATTTTTTCACCCTGAAAAATCCTCTGTCATTTCATTCGAGGGAGATAAAGGTAATTGGTTGCAGTGACTTGGGAACTGTCTAAAATTTGAACTGATTGGTGGTACTTGTTTGCTTGATGACAGGACTAGCCTTTTGGGAGGGGCCACTACGTTGTTGGATGTCTGCATCATACCACTATCGCTGGAAACATTGCCAGAAGCATCACCAACCTCATCTATGAGTACCAAAGCTCTTCTCTTATAAATCTTCAGTTGAGCATCATTTAATTGCATCAAGTCTGGAATGAGACTTAATACAAAATTTTTAATGCCTTCCTCTCTCTTGTCTCTCTCATCTTTCACTGGAGGGGGCGCAGATAATTTGGCTTTTTGTCGATAGATAATCTATCAAGGCCTTATCAGCTGCGTCACTCTGTGCAGTTTTTCTTTTTCTTATTGGCTGGCCATGTGGACCTCTTGTTTCAGTTGCCATTTGAGATGTTGGAGTGCCCACTCTGTCTTCTTGACGAAATTCTGATGATTGGGTTGAAGTTACTGAAAGGGATGGCGATGGCGTAGGCGGGGACACAATTCTAATATCATCAGTTATTTCCTCTGTGAGGTACTCTTCACCTTCTTCCCTGTTTTCTACATCGAGGACATCAGATATTTGCGATGTTTCGGGTAAATTACCTGTAGGAGTTCCGGCCACTCTTATAAAAGGAACTGCAAATTGCATTGCATCCATTAAGTAGTATGGTTTCTTTTTGTGGTTCCGCTACCACTTGGTTTCGGTTTTAAATTTTTACAAAAGTGCTCCGCAAGTTCCTCCACTTTTCCTTGCATTCATTCACTGTAACAAGAAAACAAAATAAGTAAAAACGAAAAACTTCATTCTATTTTGGACCGATAATGAAGTACTGCACTGTCAAGTTTTTAATTTAAAATATTATTTAGATTATTAAAGGTTATTATTTGTTTTTCCACAATTGATTTTAAAATATGTAACTAAAATCTTTTTTTTTTTCAGGTATTTGGCTACAGGTTGTACTTTCGTTGCGTTGGGATTATACTTTTGCCGAGGAGAGACTACGGTTGGACGAATAGTATCTGAGACGACTACGATTATATGGACCGAGCTAAAAGATGTTTACATGCCCGTCCCTACTCGTGATCGATGGAAAACTATTGCTCAACGTTTTCAGATGCTATGGAACCTTCAAATTGTGTGGGTGCCTTAGATGGCAAGCACATTCGTATAGAGAAATTACCTAATACTGGGTCGACTAATTTTAATTACAAGTCTTACCATTCCATAGTACTACTCGGATGCTGCGATGCTGATGGTATTTTCACCATGATTGAAACGGGATACGCTGGTAGGAATAGTGATGGAGGCATTTTAGAGCCTCAGCAATTAAAAACTTGGTATCAAATTCCCGACTTGATATTCCACCTCCAAGTAAGCTACCATTAGATGACAACGATGGTGTTTTGTTCCCTTATTACTTTGTGGGAGATGAAGCATTTCCATTAGCTCGGTATTTACTGAGACCATACTCAAAACGGGTTCTTGACAATACAAAACGAATTTTCAACTATCGTCTGAGCCGGGGTAGAAAAACAATCGAATGCACGTTTGGAATGATGACGGAAAAATTTCAAGTTCTCAGTACTGCTATACGTTGTCGCGATGAGAATACGGTCAAAAATATCATAAAAGTGTTTGTGTGCTTCATAACTACGTTAGAAAAAGAGATGGGAGTCAATATTTACCTCAGCAGGCAGAAGGGAATGTCAGAAATACTGGTCTTGCCAATCCCATTCGTCCACCAACTCGAGCCACGATAAACATTTCTCCCACTGCCTACGCTATACGAGATTATTTAGCAAATTATTTTCTGGCTCCAACAGCATCACTGCCTTGGCAGAGCAATTATTGCATCTGAATGTTTTTGAATACGTTTAAAATTACTCGATTTTGTGGTTATCATTTTAATAATAAGTAATAAAAATAATAACCCAAAATTTTCCACAGACCAATAATATCGACAGACCTTTACCAAAAAAAATCTTCCAACCGCCATAAAACCATAATTAACCCCTTGGTCATAATACTTATTGAACGGCCTAAGTGAGACACATTTTTTCTACCTGTAGAGCATTGTAAAACCCACAGGCCGAAGTGGTAATAGGACAGGTAAAATTTTCAAAATGGCTGAAATGGGAACGACACAAGTGGGATTACGCCTGGCTAATATTATCTGCGAGAATATTCTTTTGATACCCTTGTGTACATTATCCTGTGCGGTACCGAGAGTCGTACAATCTAGTTAAGACTAATTTGCATATTTTTTGATAATCTATTTCTTCCCCATTCAAACGAATTTAGTTCTACCCAATACTTGTGAATTAATAAATAAAGTTCGTACCTGTCAAGTTTACTTCTTTGGCTACACTGTTCCAAGCCTTTTCTGTGGCATTTCTTTTGGAGTAGTCCCGGAGGTTATAATTGTATAATTCTGGGTACTTTTCCACTTCTCCAACAAATTTTATATTGATAGCCTATAAACAGAAATATACAGATATTTTCTTGTGGCTAAAAATAACGGTCAAAATTCAAAGTTATTCGTAACAGCCTATACATAATATGATTTCCTATATTCTTCACATAGGTAAGAAAGCTTTATGACGTACATTCCGTTGATATTAAACAGTTGTTAATTAGAACATATTAATAAATATGAACTATACAAAAACTTACCTCCATATCTCGCGTGATGCACTCGAATAATGAGCTTCCTCTCCGATCGCGTAAGATTGTAAACGAGGAGATTCGCAATCGTCCGTTTCTAAACGAGCACTAATCGACCCGTGTGCGGCGACGTACTTCTTTGCATAGGATATCGAGGGAGGCGTCGCGACTCGTGCGAATGGAATCGCGTCGACCAGATCTCCGATCGACCCGTGTGCGGTGGGCTTTATAGTTAATGTCGATTCGTTACGGTGCAGACACCAGTGGCAGTGTACTCTGTACTAGTTGAAAGTTATACCGTTATTACGGTAGACCTGGCAAAATTGCATACAACGTGGTTGCACAATTCATAGCAACAAAGATCGCCGGAACGTATTCCTTCCAAACAAACTGGGCACGTCAACCGCTTTATTACTTCATTTTTATTCCTGTGTGGAAAATCACAAGAAACTCCACGATTGCATTCTCCCTTCAAAAATTGTTTGCATTTTTTTTTATTTTGGAGCGTCCTATTTGCCTCATTTAGCACAGTATTGCTGTACACTCCGCTAGAAGAAGCAGTTGATTCTTCGACGTTGGATCCGTGTACATAACGACATTCAACGCCCCGCTTGCATCGTCCCCGTTGATAATCGATGCAAAATACCAACCCTTAAAAAACTTGATTAGAATATACAAATAAATAAAAATGAATATGATTCTAGGTATTGTAGTATTTACGAAGGTCCTAACTCGATCAAATCAAATCAATTAAACCCTGCGCCTGTATTATTATCATCTACGCGCTTAAAATTGACCAAACACATCATTTTTAAAATGACTAGAATTCATAGAAACAATTTTCATATTTTAAAAATTACAATTGTATGACGCAGGTTCAATTATTTGATTCTTAAATAAGGTCACTTACCTCTTTTTTTATACATTGTATTGATAATATTTATGTACGACTATTGCAGGTACTTATGCCACGACTATTGTTGTAAACGATTTAACTCATCAAACGACTAATGCTGAATGATAAATTGTCGTGCAGCACACAAGTTTTCAAAGCCAAAAACCCGGGGCACCATCAGGCGCGATGGCCCGGCGCCCGTCCACCTGATTTCCGATGTACAGACAGTAGTTACATCTAGCAATTTAGATTCACTCTTTTGATCCGACAATAGAATCACAAAGGCATAAGACATTCTTTTGGAATACTTAAAATAAATACATCGAAGCATAATTATACTGACTTACGTTAAGCTTCATTTACATTTGGCAAGTGTACTGGCGGAAAGTACTTGCGGCCACTAAACTTGCTTGTTGTATTGTGTTTACATATTTTCAAGTTTATTTGCTTAAAGTAGTAAAAAGAAAATGGCTCCAAGTGCTGTAGTGCGCGCTGCTGTTACAGTTGTTACAAATGAAATTGCCAATAATTTAATAGCAATGTTAGAAGACAAGAAAAATAGAAAAAAACGAGTGTGGATTAGAGATTGGATAAGACGTAGAAGTACTCTGGGTGCGTCAGAACTACTCTTAAAGGAGTTATCAACTGAAGATCCTGATTCTTATAGAAATTTTATGAGGTTATCTGTCGAAAAGTTTCAAGAACTGTTAAAATTAGTTAAACCTAAACTTACAAAATCGGAAACGTGGATGAGAAGTCCTATTTCTCCTCAAATAAAATTAGAAGTAACATTACGGTATCTTGCCACTGGTGATAGTTTTGCGTCATTGCAGTATTTATACAGACTACCGAAATGTACTATTTCAGTTTTTTTACCAGAGGTGCTTTTGGCAATATATGAAGTCCTTACGAACTATATAACGGTAAGTCAATGAAACAAAGATCAAAACTTTTGCATATCGTATTTTTTTTATTTCAATATGATTGTTCTTACGTTTAGGCATTATATGCGATATGCAATAATTTTGGTCATGAGTGTACATATTTTTATTATGCTAGTTTTATTTAGAAAATCAAAATACATTTTAATTTTTACTTCTTACTTTAAATATTATCAAAATCATTATCAGACTCGATTGAGGCCTCTACTCTTGCTTGTTGTAAAAGGTCTGAACAGTGAGAATGAGCTGTAGAAGGCCTGCTGTACTGCCTGGTGTCGAAGTGCTGAAGTGGTTGTTGTCCAATGTCTGAATAATGGGAATTATGAGATGTGGAAGTGCTGCTGTCAAACTGCTGATACATTTGTTGCTGCAGTGATTGTTGTCCGATGTCTAAATAATGAGAAGTAGATGTGGAAGGTCTGCTGTCGAACTGCTGATGCATTTGTTGCTGAAATGGAAGTTGGGCTAATCTTTCACGATTAATAAGTTCCTGGATTTGTCCTTGTAAAATAATAAAACTTCTTAGAGGAAGTTCTTTTAGTTGGGCTGAAATATGTTTTGCAAAGGAATCATATTGATCGTCGGGCTTATTCTGATTTTTGTCGACAATTTCTTTTAAGGACTCTATTGCTTTATCAACGCCAGAACCTGATATTATATTTCTAGAACTTTTGTTGGGTTTAAGATTTTGAGATATGTTGTGGTTTATTCGTTTAAATGTATGGTGATTCTGGTGGGATTGTTTCTTCGGCATCAGTTTCGACAGTTTCTTGTTGTGTTATCACATCCTAAAAAAGAACAGAACACCCTGTACTTTTAAATATTTATATAAAAAAATGTAATGAAAAAATCGGAAAAATAGTAATTTTGTATTTACTTTACAGGTACCCTCAACGGATGAAGATTGGAAGAATATTCAGACAGGGTTTTCTACACAATGGAATTTTCCTCATTGTTGTGGCGCCATAGATGGCAAACATGTTCAGGTACAACAACCACCTAATAGTGGTTCAGAATTTTATAATTACAAAGGGACTTACAGCATCATTTTATTTGCATTAGTGGATGCAAATTATTGTTTTAAATATATAGAAGTTGGAGCTAATGGCAGAGCAAGTGACAGCACTATATTTAGGAATTCTACCTTGAATGAAGCAATGTTACATGGAAGCTTGAATTTTCCACAAAATTCCGTAATAATCGGCGATGATGCATTTCCCTTGAGGACAAATCTGCTAAAACCGTACACCGGAACGTTAACCACTAAACAAAAAATATTCAACTATCGTTTATCACGAGCTCGAAGAGTTGTAGAAAACGCTTTTGGAATTTTAAGTGCAAGATTTCGATTATTTCGAGGAGTTATTAATTTAAAATCAAACACTGTGGATTTAGCTGTAAAAGCTGCTTGTGCTTTGCACAACTGGCTTAGAATAACTTATGCCCGAGAATATTGCCCATTTGGAACATTTGATTGTGAGGATACTGACACAGGGGATATTATTAATGGTTCCTGGCATTCAGAAGGTCAAGCACTACAGTCAATGAGACATCTGGGAATTAATAACCATTCACAAGCTGCGAGTTCTTTACGTGATAAGTACGCAGATTATTTTTCGGGGAAGGTGCTGTACCATGGCAATATAAAATGATTGGTTTATAATATAACTTATTTTTACTTACCATGTTGTTTGTTGTTTCCCTGTTTATGACCATGCTTCGTAAAAACTATCTGCCCTGGCAAACCACATAAGCTTTGGCTTGTACAAATCATCAGTACCGCTTCCACTTTTTTAGACTTTACAATTTTATTCACTTCTTGTCTATAAACTGTTTTTATTGTTTTTATCTTTGCTTTCAGTATGTTCATGTCAATATTTTCAAATCCTGTTTCTTGTAACTCCTTTAAAAGTTTTTCAAATGCGGTTTCTCGTCTTGCTTTATTCATGTGATCTTTTAACTGTATATTCCACAAAATGTCATATTTTTCATATAAATTTAAAAATGAAATTATCTGATTTCCATCCCACTTCACATTCATTGTAACTTTCTTGTCCGAACTCGTTTACACTTGGAAAGTACAAACAAAAATGCAGCGTGTCGACCAGTAAACTAGCCGGTCCGTCAACTTCTAGCAAGCGCTTGTCGGCAAGTAGCAAGTGCACTTTTCTGGGGTATACACATGACAAGTTTAGTGGCCGCAAGTACTTTCCGCCAGTAAACTTGCCAAATGTAAATGAAGCTTTAGGAAGGAACTTTTAACCGTTTTATAATATCGAGTTACTGTTAAAAGATAAAATTGGTTCAAGGTAATTTAATTCTTTCTGTTGTATTTATCAAAATAAGCAATGTCAATGGTGTTAACACAAACGGTCTTTGTAATGATAACATTCAGTATTTCGTTGAATTCGCAAGGATGATGTCATCACACGTGCACTATCAAGACAAGCAAGTCGACCAGCGAGGAATGCTACAGTTCTCATATTTTTGTTTATTCACCGGTTTGGTTTATAGTAAAAGAAAAATAAATAAGAGTTGTGGAATTATTTCTAATTATTCTTTTGATTTTTGTTGGTTACGGTTAAAGTAACACAATTGATACAAAACTATAGTAAATATAATAGTTATTTACGAACCAAGTTCGGGAAGAAGATTTTCCTGCAGGAGCGCAATTGAAGCACGAGCGAACGAAGTGAGAAACGAGCAAAAATTTCTTTAATAAACAGAATTAAAGCCCGTTCACATCAACTTAAGAAACGTAACTTAACCACAACTTAACGCAAATAATTAGGATTGCTAAGTTGTCTGTTTTTATCCACTTAACAAATTTAAAAAACGTAAGATTTTAGCATGCGCGTTGGTGTGTATCTGAGGTTGTGAAGTGATCAGCTGAGACATTGAGTAGCTGAGATAATACCTAACCTCAACTTTACTTTTTTCTAAGTGTTATTATCACATATTATGGACAATTTAAGCGAAGGCGAAGCTGTGGTAATGCTTTCAGCACATTATTTGGCCGTTGCTTGTTATATTACTGCACAAGTACGAGGGCCGTTCAGAAACTAACCTCCGGTTGATTGAAAAAAATACACCAAGTTAAGTAAAAATATTTTAATATATACATCTTACAACTACATCTTTGCACTATTTTTCGACATAGTCTCCATAACGATTGAGGCACTTATCATATCTCTTCACAAGCTTTGAAATTCCTTCTGCATAAAAATCACCCGCTTGTGCCTTGAGCCAGCCTGTGACCGCATCTTTGAGCTCTTCGTCGTCATCAAACCGCTGGGACCCGAACCATTTCTTCATATGCATGAAGAGGTGATAATCGCTTGGCGCCAGATCTGGGCTGTAAGGTGGATGGTTGAAAACGTCCCACTTGAAGGACTCAAGAAGGGCTGTTGTTCTACGAGCAGAGTGAGGACGGGCGTTATCGTGCAAAAAACGATACCGGAAGTCAGCATACCACGGCGTTTGTTCTGTATAGCCCGTCGTAATGTTTTTAGTGTTTCACAGTACACGTCTTGATTAATGGTCGTCCCACGTTCCATGAATTCAACCAACAACACCCCTTTGGCATCCCAAAACACCGTTGCCATCAGTTTTCTGGCAGAAAAATCTTGCCGGGCTTTTTTGGTTTGGTAGGCGAATCTGAATGTGCCCACATCTTTGATTGTTCTTTTGTCTGAGGGTTCACGTACTTAATCCAGGTTTCGTCACCGGTCACGATTCTGTTTAACAATGGTTCTCCTTCGTCCTCATAATGTGACAGAAAGTCTAATGCAGAGGCCATTCTTTGAGTTTTGTGGTGGTCGGTAAGAATTTTGGGCACCCATCGTGCACAGAACTTACGGTAACCCAATCTTGCTGTCACTATCTCGTACAAAAGAGTCTTAGAAATCTGTGGAAAATCAGTAGACAACTCCGCCATTGTGAAACGTCGATTTTCACGAACTTTTACATCAACTGTCTGAACGAGTTCGTCAGTCACCAATGATGGTCTACCACTCCTCTCTTCATCATGAACGTTTTCTCGTCCACTTTTAAATAAACGTACCCATTCACGGACAACTCCTTCACTCATAACTTTTGGTCCGTACACGGCACAAAGCTCACGATGAATAGCTGCTGCAGAGTATCCTTTGGCTGTAAAAAACCTTATAACAGCACGCACTTCACATTTGGCGGGATTTTCTATTGCAGCACACATTTCAAACTGCCACAAAAACTAAACTAGCGCAGGTACGATGTTCACTCGACTACGGCTTGATGCCGACTGACCTGCTGAACGCGTGAATGCACAGATGGCGCGCTACTCCCCCCACTACCCGCACTATGACCAATCGGAGGTTAGTTTCTGAATGGCCCTAGTATATAAACATTTTGTAAATAAACGGAATCGCCGACGACCTAGAAGGTACATAATTTTTCTCAGTTAGTTTATATAATGTATACATCAATTAATAGGTGGTGGGTTAGACCAATCTATAGTAATAGATTACAGCAAGGAGATTACCAGAATTTAGTACAAGAAATGCGTTTATATGATACTGAAATGTATTTTCATTATACAAGAATGACGATAAAGCAATTTGATAATTTACTGTCATTAATTGGTCTAAGAATACAAAAGAAAAGTAACCGACAGCCTCTAAGTCCAGGACAGAGATTAGCAATCACATTAAGGTATATTTTTGTTAACATACAAAAAATAACACAGTAAATTCTATTTTATCTTTAGGTTCCTGGCAACTGGGGCTTCACAACAAACACTGTCCTTTCAGTTTAGGGTCGGTAAATCAACTGTATGTAATATTTTGAGAGAAACCTGCTCTGCAGTTTGGAAAATACTACGTCATAAGGTTTTTGAAAAACCATATAGGGAGAGCTGGCTAAAAATTTCAGATGATTTTTTATTAAAGTGGAATTTTCCACATTGTATCGGTGCCATTGATGGCAAACACATCAGAGTGCAGTGTCCAAATAACACGGGCACTGAATATTTTAATTATAAGAAGTACTTCAGTTTGGTATTGTTAGCAATTTGTGATGCCAATTATAAATTTACTTTAATTGATGTTGGTGGAATGGGATCAGAAAGTGATGGAGGCATATTTGCCCGATCCACATTTGGAAAATTATTTGAGGAAAGGAAGTTTGATTTGCCACCTGCCACAAAATTAAATGGTGTAGACTTCCCTTATTTCTTGGTTGGTGATGAGGCTTTTCCTTTAAAGGAGTACATAATGAGACCGTATCCAGGTAAATCTTTAACAAATGCACAAAGAATTTTCAACTATAGGTTATCTCGAGCAAGACGAATTATAAAAAATGCATTTGGAATTTTGGTATCACGATGGAGAGTTTTTCAAGGTCCAATTATTGCACGAGTAGAAACAATAGAGTTTTACATTTTGGCAGCAGTTTCATTGCATAATTATTTAAGATTAGATGAAATAAACAATCCTCAACACATTGCTAAATACTGTCCATCTAATTATGTTGATATAGATACTAATGGAAGGATTCAATTAGGAGAATGGCGGCAACAAATTTTAGACACACAACCTGCAAGTAATTTAAGTAGAATGGGAAGTAATAATGCAAAAGAAAATATTTTAATTTGCGAAACGAAATTGCCCAATATTTTCTCACAGCTGAAGGACGCTTGTCTTGGCAAGATAATTGCCTTAAAACATAAATTACACCTGTAGTTTTGTATTAGTTTTATTATTGACATTTGTTTATTAATCACTATCATAGTCCATCATAGCATTAAACACCATTTTTTTGAATTGTTTTTTCTTTTCACAATTTGCATGCTTTTTTAAAAAACTATTAATTAAATTAGAAAAATGGTCATCTTCGTCAACAACCTTAGCATTCAGGACCCTTGATGCAATGTCGGTAAAAGTGTTCCCCATGTTTTGTAATGAATTCAATACGTCTGCAGCTTCGTTGTTACCTTTCCTTTTTTTAGCCTGCGATGGTCCTTGTGTGGAAGACGAATGAGGGGAGGATGGAGATGACGCATAAATTTCATTTAGAAACACTGGACTAATGTTTCGTACAGTTCCTTCTTCTGCTTCACAGTTTATATTTATATCATCTTCAACAATTTCAATGGTGTCCTGGGAAGTGATATCATTTTCCGAGCAATTACTTTTGTTCTACAATTTCAATTAATTAAGAATGTTTTATAATTAAAATGATCTACGTTCGTACTTTCTTTTTAGGATATACATATCTAACCACCTCATTGAGTTAAATAAATCCCACTGTCTCCCTGCTTCACTACCACTTGCTTTACCATTTCTTTCTTTGACGTACTTCTCCCTCAAGTACACCCACCGTCTTTACATTCTTCATCTATAACAAAACAAATTAAAAAAAAATAAGTACTTACTAACTATAAACTCACCCGAATACCCTAATAACTTTCCAATTTCTGCCCACGCTAAATCTTTTTTGTGTCTTTAAAGTCTGATCTTTTTCGATCGTATAAATAAGAATAGGAATAGACGCATGAAAACAAAATTTCATTAGAAAAAGTTTCTTTTACGTGCCTGAGGATTTTGCTGTAAAGTCGACCGGTTTTTTAAATGAATTTACTTATGACTTCAGATTCACACTGTATAATATCTTAGAAGTTTTATAATAAAATAATTAATAATAATAATCTAAAAAATTTCAATTTTAAAAAAATAAGTCTTGCAACATTGGTTTTTATTTAATTCTTATATTATTTTAACCTTATAACCATTATACAGGGTCCGGCAAAAAAACCTCCCTGATTTCAATAGGCATTTGCAAAAAGAATAAGAAACATATAGAACAATTAGTTATATTTGTGAATAGCCTATATGATGCCATTTTACATCACTTAGTACACTTTACTTGGTTTTGAAAATTATGTCTGATAAATGATGTCCCCCATTGTTAAGACATTCACGAAGTCTTTCCCTGAAGTTGTCCATAGTTCTTCGTGTAACTTCCCTTGGAATGGCTGCCACTTCCTGCCTAATGGCATCTTTTAGTTCTTGCAGAGTTCTGGGACGATGTTTGTACACTACAGCCTTTAGGTACCCCACAGAAAGAAATCACAAGGTGATAAGTCGGGTGACCTTGGGGGCCAGGAAATGTCTCCTCTTAATGAAACAAGACGTCCAGGAAACAACTCTCTTAACATTTCCATGGACCGCCGAGCAGTGTGAGCTGTGGCTCCGTCCTGTTGGAACCAAACTTCTTCTTCCTGATGGTCTAAAACAAACTGGTTTATCTTGGGTCGGAGAAATGTTTCTATCATGTGACAATAGCGATCGGTATTGACCGTTACTGTTTGTCCATTTTCTTCAAAAAGTACGGTCCCCACACCAAATTCCGCAACTGCGCACCAAACTGTGACTTTTTGGGCTGTGTAGTGGTTGTTGGTGCAGTTCCTAGGATTTTCTGTAGCCCAGTAGCGTGAATTCTGTTTGTTAACAGTTCCACATAAGTGGAAGTGGGCTTCATCAGAAGAAATGAAGACAGCATCTGGGGAATGTTTTGCAAAATGTCATCACATGCAGCCGTGCGAGTTGCATAATCTTCTTCAGACAACCTTTGTGCAACCATTATTTTGTAGGGATGCAGATGAAGTTCTTTATGCAGAATTCTCCTTACACTCCTTTCTGACAATCCCAGGGCAGCTGCATGTTTAACCGCTGAACGCTTTGGAGACTGTTGGATGGATGTTCTCACTCGCGCCACATTCTCCGGTGTTATTGCAGTACGAGGTCGGCCAGTTGGTTTTCTTTTAACTGCTGACCCTGTTTGTCTAAAGTTTGACACCCACAGTCTAATCGTTTTCGCATCAGGAACACTATCACGTCGGCCAAGTTCGAATCGAATCCGAAACGCTCGTTGAGTAGAAATCACAGAACCGCCATTTTTATAAACTCCTCCACAACAAACGACCGATGCTCACCGAGCCAAGCCATGGCGAACACTGAAAATGGCACGTGCGCCGCTACGGAACAATACCCCTCCCGATCTCTACCCCCACTACAACTCACGCGGTGACCTTCTCAAACCGGGGAGGTTTTTTTGCCGGACCCTGTACATTTATTATTATTATGATTAAATACAGAAGTGAGAAGATTGTATTGTGAGCAATAAATTACTAGAAATTATTTATTAAATACATCGAGCACTAACAGGTGTTAACAAAAACGTTTTTTAGGAAGTACTATAAAGTGTCTGCGATGCTTGCGGCTATCGTTCCCCTTACCTCACCACCCCGATTTTGTGTCTGGCACTGTGAGTTATACGTGGTTGTAGCGTAGACGAGTTATAGTAATTTCTAAAACATTTTTGTTCAATCTTAACGCTCCATTACATTCGATTCTTGTTATTCAATTCATTTTAAAATGATTATTCAGACTTTATATGCATTAATCACAATCATGCTATGAATTGTTTTTTGTTCACTTTCTCTATCAAATTTATTAAAAATTATTGTGCTTTCGCTATTGTTTTACCCGTTTTTTCATATAACGTTTGTTTATTAGACGAGTAAAATACTAATGATACGCAATATTCCTCATAATTTTTTTATTCGCCGAAAAACGATATTAATTGAATTACTTTTAATTCAAAGTCTGTAGGAAGTTTTAAAATTTTGAATGATTAAGTGATTAAAAAACAACTGTTGTTGAGATTGAAATTATTTATTGAGATGTTTACACCGTGGAGTTCTAACAATAAAAAGGTTTCCTAAAGAAACGGATTTTGGGTTACATTTAACCCACTTATTCCTGCACACCTATAAATAAATACAGCATTTTTCTTTTGAAAATGAGTTTAATACTATCAACATAAACATCACATTTTACACATTTCCCAGGCAGCAACGTCACGTTAATTTGGCGTCTATTTTGGTCATTAACCGTCGTTAACGTCCTTTGCTCAATAATTGACGTCAGTATTGACGACATAATTATGACCAATTTTAACCGTAACATTATGACGTTTTTTAACGTCTATTTTACGTGTAGGTACTAGTACTAAAGTTTTTATTATTGATATGTTAATTATAATTTATAACTATCATTTGTGAATTTAAGCAGGTTTACGTATAATGAAAATTACGTAAATTTCGATTTTGCGGGATATATTTATTTTTGTGTTCATATTGATATATGTTGTTGAAGTGGTTATAGTTACAGTACCTATTTTAGTTTATATTTAATACATTTTAGCTTTAGCATTACAGTTTTTCAAAAACTTATAATTTTATCGTAATGCGCTAAGTAAATTTCAAATCTTTGGTACTGCGCGCCGAATCGTCCGAATGTACTCGGCTGTATTCGACGCACCAAAACCGCCAAAACTGTGATCTTGACCGTGACCGCGAGTGTTTTGTGCATCCATTCCATTGTTCCTAATCTTTGCATTGTTCGGATAGTGCTTTAAGTTTTCTAAATGTTATTGTTTATTTAAATAAAGTTTTACGTACGAAGTTGTAAGTATATGTAAATGTAATACTTATCGTAGTTAGTATGTACGTCCATGATGTGGTTTAGTTGATCTCAAAATTTAACCGACCACTTGGAGTCCTAATATGGTGCTACACCTATTTAATTAAAAAATATCACATCCAATATGAATATTTGAATGGTATTATCATCATAGGGGCCAACTTTTGAAATATTTGTAGATCGGCGCATATAAAATTACATATAGTTTTAATACCATCATAAGGGTTCCCGCCATCATAACCAAATTTCACCAAATCCCTTCAAAAATCCAACATGGCATACTCTTATTCTTTTTTATAGGAATAATAATGGCTTTCATAGGAATAGAATTTGAAGAAAAGGATGGAGGCGGCCTTGCTCTAGTGCAGCGGCGGATCCAGGACTCCGCCACGGAGGGCGTTTTCATGGGTGTGATTTGTAAAAATGGTAATAATAATAATAATAATAATAATAATAATATTACATAAGAATAAAAGCTGAGGACTGATCCTATGACAGCCTAGATACAAGAAAATAAATAAGTTAACACAATAGCATTAACAATAAGTGTTATAAAAATAAATGAACATCAATTCTATTTTTGAAAACATTAACAGACGATGATTTTACTGTTAAAACTAAAATTTAGTAAAAATGATGAATGACAATAAATAAAACATAGTTACATAATCGCTATTTACTGATATCGTTTTTGATCGGGAGTTCACTCTCAAAGCCGAACATAGGCAATGAACAGGTTTTTGTTTCTTTAGCATTACCTCTTATTCTTAATACGTTGATGCCATTAAGAGGTATATTCATTGTTTAACATTAGTTCTTATCTTTAATACGCGGTTTAACGTCAAATTTTTTGATAAGCAAACGTTTCAACCTATGCTATGGTTTCAACAAACATTTTAAAAGCAAAGGTAACGCTATTCATACTTAAAGTCAGTGTTTAAATTAATAAATTGCACTAGTCTTGTCACTAGTATTATCTGATTTGGAATTTTTTTCTCTTTCTATTGATATATTCGCTTTTGTTAATAATTTACATTGCCGAGCACCAATTACCCAAAACGCTCAATATCATGTTATATTCCTATGTTCGCGTTTGAGAATGAACTCCCGGTATATATCTATCTATAATCAAATTCTATAATCTATATTACTACCTTCTATAAAACAAAGTCACGTCGTCTAGGCTTTCTTGAAAACTTGTCTATAACTTGGTTTATATCAACATGCATGTCTCTGTGGACATGAATCAGAGCCAATCCAGTAAGTCTCTCCTCTGTCATGCGCGTTCGAAGCCAGGTCTTGAGACGCTTCAATGATGAGAAACTGCGTTCTGCAGACGCCACACTGACCGGAAATGAAGCTTGAAGTTTAAGAAGCTCGTGGATTTTTGGATAGATGTCTGAGTCACAGTGTCGTAAACAATCTAAAACCGTTGTTGGTTTTTCCAAGGAATTTCTCCAGTGTTCTTGCCAAACCTGGAATTCTCCCTGAAGGGCCCGGTTGAACAAACTAACACTTCCAAACTCTTCAATAATGGAGCAAAATTTGCTTGACAGGTTTTCTAGTGCAGCTTGTTCTCTTTCTTTGATTTCAGTGTTAATTTCTTTTGGTATGAAAACACCAAGATCAAAAATATTGAGTACTGAGTCATTAAATCTTGAGGTCAAATCTTGAAGAATCTCATCCAATGTCGAGTTGTAGATGGTAATTCGAAAGTAGTCTTCTACACTCTCTACATTCGGATTTTCTCTGTTCTTCATTCTCGGATTCACTCTCGGTTTCTTAGGTTCTACACCTAATTCATCCATCACTTTACAGGCATTTTTGAAAATAAGTTTGAAAACTTCGTCACTTTCCGCTCGCTTTATCTTCAAAACTTCTTGAATGTTTTTGACCAGAGTTGATTTGATGCTAAATATTTGTCACAATCTTTTTTTTGAAGTTTGATGCTCAATGGCAATGTTACAGAAAAAATGTCAGCAATAATGTACATGCAAAAAATAAATTCAGGCGCACATATGGCATCACAAAGAAATTTTGCTTTTGATGAGGAGCTAGTATCTTCCCAACATGAAATAATGCTTAAAGCATCGACAATAGAGGGGAATCCGTCTTGGAAGTGTAAAATGGCATCATGTCGCTCTACCCATCGAGTCTCACACAACGAAAGGAGTGGTCTGCCAAGTGTTTGTTTTAGTGTAAAACTACGTTTGGAAGACGTATTAAAAAAGGAAACAACTTCTTTCATAGTTCCGAACATGTTTCTCACTGCCTGCACTTTGGAACATTTGGTCAAGGTTAAGTTTAATGCGTGGTTACTGCAAGGACACAATATTGCATTTTTCATTTTGGATTGCGCTTCCTTTACTGCTCCACACGTCTTAGACATCATAACACTGCATCCATCGGTGGATATTGCAACACAATTTTCATGATTCAAATTTAGTTTTTCTGTGAATGCCAGTACGGATTGGCCTATTACTTCACCTGTTAGCTTTGGCTCTCTACTCTCAGAGTGGTGTGCATAGTTTAATTGATGTAAATCTATGAACCCAACAAAATCTTCTCGAACATTGTTTAAATGCACATATCGAAGAATAAGCGACATTTGTGACGTATGAGACAAATCCGTTGTTTCGTCAAATATGACACTGTAATACTTGGCACCTTTAACTCTTGCTACAATTTCCTCCAAAACACATTCACCAACTAACTGGATAAGTTCATTCTGGGTAGTTTTACTTATGTATGTAGCTCTTGATTGAGAATTTTTCAAGTGGTTCTCAAGCTGTTTGTCACCACTCTTTATTTTAAATTTCAAAAGCTCTCTGAAGTTGCCTTCATTTACTACACTCTCATTTCTCACTTCTAAAAGAGAACCATCATCTCTATGACCCCTGAAAGGAATATTTTGTCTACCTAAGAACAGTATACTTTCAATAATAGAAACTAGCCTTTTTCTGTTTTCTAATACCATTTCCATATGGTAAGTATCAACTTTGTTAATGATGTTTTTTCCCGGATTGTGAAATGTTTTAATAAAGTTTTTTTCCATTTTATTACAGCATAAATATGGTATTTGTTTAATATGTGGCTTTCAAATTCCCATTTTTCCAAGCAACTTTGCAAATTTAGTGAGTGGTTCCGTAACTAAACTTTTCAAAGGCATTACATTTCTTGCACCAATTCCACTTTCTCCTATCACAAACAGTGCACAATACTTACAAAACAACCCTTTCAATTCCTCGGAGTACACCAACCAATCGTACTTGTTAAGATGGTTGTGATTTATGTATCTTTTCTCTTCTTTTCCCAGTTTTGTGTGGACAGAAAACGGAAAACTGTAGTTTGGTGGTGGGTACCAATGTTTTTCTAAGAGATGGCATTTTATGTCTTCATCTAATTTTGTTTTTGTACGGCGTTTTAAATAATAGCCTATGTCATCTTTGTGGATTTCCGGATTTTCAGGTAGGCCCGATTCTAGAATTTTCTTCAGATACTACTGAACTTGGCACAACAATTTCATCCTTTTGATCACTTGACACTTGTGAGGAATTTTCGAATTTTGTACGGTATTCAAAAGAAGTCGTATCTTTCTTCTCTGTGACAGGCACGGTCACAGTGACTGTTGAAACAGTTTTTAGCTCTTCTTCTTTTTCACAATCACCAACTTCAACTTTAGCTTTTTTGCTAAAGAAATTTAACAATTTTGGTTGAATCTTTCGTTTACTCATTGTATCTAGTTCGCCTACACAGTTCCACGGATGTAACAAACAAACTCTGATGTAAGCACACAATATATACACTTGTTAATATAGAAGAAATTCAGCAAAATGCTGAAGATCAATGACAATCGTAATTACCTTCTTTGAGCTTTCAAGAACATTCAATTTAACGGATGCTAACGTACGCCGTGTATAGTACGGCTGATGTGTTATTAAAACTAGATTCTCTAAGATACAAAGGTATAAACAACTCGAAAGGGAAAGACAATCGAAAGGTCACTCCGACACTCCGACTCCAGTAGGGTGAAACGATTTCAAAGCTTATTTTCAAAAGTTAAAAATCGAGTCAGGTGAACTGATAAAATCTTCAGCAGTGTTGACTTCTTATTCCGGGGATAAAAATAAAATATTAGGTCAGATGTATTTAGACTGCAGCATAAAGAAATCAAGAAAATGTTTATTATTTTATGTGCTTTCTGAAAACAATGCGTCTTCTTACAATGTCGGACTAAGGCATCGATAGGAGTAGGCACTTGTCTACGGCGGCACTTTACTCTGCCCATTCAAAGAAACGACATTACATTTGTCGATTAACAATTTTTTAGGAAAATAAATTAGTTATACATGAACGTCATCAATGAAAATTTTCAATGTGAACGATATCACTAATAAAAATGACATAATTATATACTTAAATGAGTTAAGCTGTGGTTTGTTGTGTTTTTACTGTTCAATAAGTTTTTAAAACATATAATACAATACAGTCGAACCGTCGAACCTCTATTCAGTGAACTTCAACATAACGATTATTTACACAAGTACTTAAAGATTTTCTTAGAAACATTTACCAGTCTTTACCATTATTTCTACTGCATTGTTACCCGGATTATCGAAGTTCTTAGCAGGTAGAATTTTACTAATTGTACTAAAATTTCTTTCATTTATTTAAATGCATAAATAGTTAACGGTTTATTATGTTTTTGCATGTTGTCGCTGTAGATTTTTCAATTGCACTTTTGTTTCAAGTTGCATGTAAATTTTCAAATCTTTTTAACTTGTTTTTGCTCTGACGGGGGGGGGCGATCCACCCAATCGCCCCTCACTGGATCCGCCGTTGCTCTAGTGAGAAGGGAATGGCTAACGCCACGCAAGACTGAAGTTGTTTGGCCTCCCTATAAAACCAAGAGAAATATTATAAATCCCTCAAAAGCAATGAAAAACCTGATGAAAAAACATGGCAATTATATAAAATATCAAAACAATATTTTGAGTGGGTTAGTATTTTTATATACTTCATTAATTAAGATCTTGTTTTCATTATACGATTTTACTTGACCCAATCAGATCTATTAATTTAATTTGTTCGTTAAAAAGTGCCATTGGTCTTAGCATATACAATTTAACATTTTAAATTACTAAACGTTATCAATCGCTGCAGTAAAGAAAAATGTTTGTAACTTTATTTTTCTATCACAGATGACTACGACAAAGCTCTGAAAAAATTAAAAACAGCTGAAATTACATCAGATGTGCAGTCTAATATAGAGGAGGAAAATTTAAGACCAAAACGAAAACATTTTGTTAAAAAAAACTCTATGACGATTCAACAAGTGATAGCTATGAAGAGTTTGAATGTCCACCAGTTATTAGAAAACCAAAAGTTTTAATAATCGAAACATGCGATTATGGTAATGGTTCTATACATAAGGTGTTCTGATATAAGACAGCAATATTTTACCACAACAACCTGGTTCAAAAAACAGCAACAACTTTATATAAATATAGGTCTCAAAAAGCCTCTTTATGGAGTAACAGTCTACCAAACGGATTCTTGCTTAATCACTTTATTTATGTAGGTACTTGGGCAATTGTTTTGAAATTTTTGTGCATTCATTACTCATCGAGGACCTATGTTTAAACAAACTTTTCCGATTTTAAACCCAGCGGTAAAGTGTTGATGTCTGATTTCGGATGATTTTATACTTATTAGTGTTCTTTTTCGATTTCTCATTAATGTTAGTTTAGATCAACATAATATAAACACCACACAGAAAAGACCTTCGGAACCAATTTATTCTAATGAGAGGGAACTAATTTCTACACCTACTAATAGTATAACACAGTGGCGGTTTAAGATTACGCGGGGCCTGTAGCACTAAGTTTTGTGGGCCCTAAATAAATGGAAACAAAATTAATACATACTGTTACAAAAAATTTATTTAATGTTTTGAAGCTGATTATAGTGTGGGGTGTACATACACGATGTTATTAATATAATAATACATTGAACGAATGAATTAACATCTCTATATATCCCTCACACATTTACAAACAACATTTACGGGACTTGGTTACAGCAAACGTATCAATTATTGAGGATGTGTCTAATTCTTTCAGCAACTCATGCTCAATGCTCATTAAAGCAAGGTAATTCAGTCTCTTTTGGCCCATAGTAGATCGTACTTCATTTTTAATCCGTTTCAATTTTGAAAAGAACGTTCACCGCTGCAATTGGTAACCATTAGAGTAAGATAGATTTTTAACACAATTTCAACATTCGGGAAACAAGAACCCAAAAGAATTTGAAACTATAAGTTTGTACAATTTCAGTTCAAAAGAAATTTCTTCGAATGAAGAATCTATATCGGCTAATTCAGTGTTCAAAAACATTGCAAACTGAATTAATTCTTCTTCAAATTCACTTTCTACATCTTCTGGATATACCTGAATTACTTTTGAAGCAGCCATTCTAATTTCTTCTGTGCTAAGTGTTGGGAGGTGACGAAGAAACCCAAATGTGTCCTTCAGTTTATTGTACGCAGTTCGTCTTTTAGTGACCTCAGTAATCAACCTGTCTATTATTGGTAAAAATGTGCCAATTCTGAACGTTTCAGATGGATCCAAAGATTCAAAAGAGTTATTTGTTGAAGTACCCTCGTCAAATTTGGCGTTTCTTATTCGTTTTCGTGAAACGTCTTCACGATACTGTTCACATCCAGTCAGAGTTTTGGCTTTCTCCTGAATCGCAAAGAATGTACTCCTCATTGATTCGACATACCCTTGCAAAGATTCGTAAATTGCGTAGGCAGAATTAAGATTTTGATCTGATGACTGCAATGAAGCACTGCTGAAATTAAATCTATGAAGCACCTGATCCCAAACGACAAGCATAATCCCGGTCTCTAGTCTCTTCATAGTTTTCAACAAACCACTTGCTTGTTGTTTTGATTCGCCTGTGATATCTGGGTTATTGATCATAGTTTGCAACACCTGAACGACAACAGCATAACTTTTATGGAGGGCCGAAGTTGCATCTGCTCGCGCACTCCATCTGGTATCGGACGCTCTTTTGGTAAACCGTGGCGAGTTTCAGAATTCGATAATGCACATTTAAGCAATCTCCAACGATGTGTGGAAGAAGAAAAAAACTATAAAGATTGTCAATAAACATAAAAACGAGAAGCTTCTGGGCAGAACTCTACAGCACACTTTCCTACTAAATTTAGAGAATGTGCAAAACAAGGAATGTATTCGGCAAAACGATTTTTTCATAATTTTGGCCTGAAGTCCGTTGTATTTGCCGCTCATATTGCTAGCATTATCGTAGCTTTGCCCTCTGCAATCTTTGATATCGATCCCATTTTCTTCAAGATAATTAAGTAAGCATTCAGCAAGTTGTGTAGAAGAATGTCCTTCCATTTCTAAAAATTTTATAAAACGTTCGACGGGGCCGCTTGGTAAAACGTATCTTATCACCAACGTAAGTTGATCAACATTTGCGACATCTGGTGTTGAATCCAACGATACTGAATAGTATTTGCAATTTTAATTTCCTAACTATTAACTCGTGCATTTTTTCGCCAATTAAACTAATAAACTCTTACACACATCTTTAGAAAAGTATGAAGTATGACCTTTGCCTTTATTTGCATAAGTGTTGATATGTTCTGATAGAAACGGATCAAATTTAGCCAAAAGCTCTAACAGTCCTAAGTAATTTCCGTTTTGTGGGGAACCAAAAGATTCATCGCTACCACGGAAAGGTAAACCTCGCTCTGCTAAAATTTGATTACTTCTACAACACGCCGAAGCACTTTTCTCCAGTACTGTTGTTCATTTTCCATTTGACGGACAAGCGCAGAATCAATACGGTCACCCTTTTTTTTTCGAACTAATAGAACAACAATGGCTCTCTTATGCAAAGCAGACTCTTCATGACGAGTAAGGGCAATGGTCGCATTCTTCCAGTCATTAAATCCTTCAGAAAATTTACTTGAAAAGTCTGGTCTCATAACAGTGCAAGGAAAACAAAATAAACGGCCTTGACTAGGTGAAAAGCAAAGCCAACTTCTCTCTTGTTTAGTGTTTGTCAACTTATGAATTCTATGAAAATAAGCCTTCTGACAATACCTTGTTTTATTTTCGCCCTCATAGTATCGACTTGATGAAATGAAATCGCTGTTACAGTGTTGACAATCTCTACTTCCTTTGCAATCCAGTATTCTTTTGCATTTTCATCCAGTTTTGACGGCCAAAGTCCAATGTCAGTGGAAAAATGTTATTTTCCTTGCCTTCGTAAACTGTTTCTTCATCTTTTGATACGATTTCATCAGTGTCACAATTCTGAGGTTTCAATAAATCATTATCAACAGGATGGTGTTTGAGAAATATTTCTTCCTCCTGATGTAGTATCCCACTTGAAGCACTTGATGTAGAAGGTAGGCTGAAGTTGTCTACGTTGTTGATTTCAGGTTGATCAACTTTCTTTTTGAAGAAAACATCCAATTTTTGAATTTTGAACGCTGATTCTAATTCCTTCTTCAATTTTTCTTCCTTAATTTTTCTTTTGCACTACCCGAAAGATAACGACGGCCTATATCACGCTCACGACTTGCCATATTATGTCAGAAATTATTGTAAATTGAATAATAACGATTGAAATGTTCACGTTATGTAATTCGCACAATGCTGTCAATGTAGGTAGGTATATCAAATCACATATATAATTGCGTATTTATTTATCACAAAAAATGTGCACGTTGTGCAACAACACCGTCTCCGTCGACCAAGAACAGAACTAATTTAATTTTTAAAATGCTGATCTGTATAGTCTACTGCGAATTTTTAAGCTTATAATTGTTCCTTTGTGTGTTATTTTGTAAAAGTGCTTATTTAACTCATTTTATTTTTTGTGCATAGGTAGTTATGAATTCTATGAATGATTTATAACACAATGCAATACGACAAAGAAAAGATTTAAGAGGATTAACTAAATAATAATTTACCTGCAGTGCTATTCATTTATGTTTTTGTAAACTTATCTATACGTCAACGTTCAGTGCTGGTTCGGCGAAAACGAAAAGTCCGGAAAGATTTAGCAAGAAGCTTTTAGTAAAATTCTTTCTTATCTCTAATACTTAAAGGCGTCTTAAAACTAAAAGGAATAATATACAATCACAACTTATTTATTTTTTTGCATCGCATTGCCTGATGGTTGCACTCCGAGCGGGGCCCTCCCACACGCGGGGCCGCAGCACGTGCTTAATGTGCTACTACGATAAACCGCCACTGGTATAACACGTTGTTCAACACCGCACGGAGAGAAATGGTTTCATATATAATTCGTAAGATGCGTAACTCATGCGTAATTTAAGCATAAAATCCAGCTACTACTAACTATTCATAAATTTATAAACCATTGGTATAATTTATGAATAGTCATGATCGCATATACTATGATTATAATTCATAACTTATGAGTTAAACAGTTTTACTATTTATACTTAATACTCATAAACACTGATTGTAATAATCACAAAATTTTAAGCAGATAATCATAATATCTGATTTCTAAGTTTCATCTGTTATGATTATAATTCATATCCAGTAACGAAGTATTTACACTATATATAGCTAATAATCATATATACTGTGATTAATGTTCATAAACGATGATTAAGTAGAGAATAACTTTTTAATGAGATAATCATAATATGTGATAAATGAAATATAGATTATTAACTAATATTAAGAATACTGGATTAAAATTGTTATTAATATTCATAATTTCGGAATTAGTTTTTTCTTTTTATACGGAATAATCATAAGGTATTTCTAATATACCTTTTAATTAATAAAACATAATTTTCAAATTTCAAAAAAATATTTATTTGAGTATATACAATGCTTACACAATAAGGTATAGGTATATAACTATAGTATTATTACAACTATACTTAAATAAAACATGAGCTTAAAAACTAACACAAAAGTAAAATAAAAAAAATTACATGTTTCTAACCATAAAAGATTTTCCTCTATCGCCCGGAAGAGAATTTAACAAAAACGGTTTTTTATATTGAAGTTGAAGAAAATTAATACAAATAGTTTTTTAATAGGTTTATTGATCATATACACGCAGTAATGCTTATCAAATCCATTAATCTTGTATTCATTCATTACCAAGTACATATCTTCCTTAACTTTAATAAAATCTACAATTTTGTAAACTTTTTCATTAAAAAAATATAGTATCCTATTTTGAAACAGGTTCCTCTATAATCAACGCTACTGAATCTCGTAACAATTTCTTCAGGATTAAATGCAAATTCAATTTTGTCGGAAAAATAATCAATATTTTTTATGCAATCGGATTTCATATCTTTAAAATTATTAACACTTATAAATGGGTCTTTTTACTTAAATGTTATTTGAAAATTTAATAGAAAATTTTTTTCCGAGTGAGTATTCCAAATTTATTCTAGAATAAGAAACTTTTGAATATTCTTTCAAATTTTATTTTGCTTTCATGTTTCATGCACCACAAATGCTTTAATTACCGAGGGTAATGAACAATATTATGATGCTTCGGTTTTAAATTGTTATTTGGAAAACATTGTAAATATAGAACATGATGTTCTTTAATAATAGAAGTTAAGCAAATTAAATCTATATTGGTGAATTCATCTTTAAGTAAAAAATCCATCATTTCCCTTAACTTTAAAACATATTTCCAAACGTTATTAGATTTAGAAACAAACTCTCCTACTAACAGGGTAAAATGTTGCAACAAACTATAAGTTTCTCTTGCAGAAAAATGAAGTTTATTGTTTTTTAGATGTTCGGATTTAATACATCCAGAAGGTCTATTTCTGAGTTCAATTTCTCCGTAATCAAATATTTTAATTTTATTGTTAAGTATTTCCAAAGAAAAAAGTTTTTCTTGATGTATGAAATAATTTAAACAGTCCACTAAACCAACCTTGATACAACCTTCAAGGCAATCATGCATCATATCTGTGTAAAAGTTTTGTGATACATGATAAAATTTTAAATTATTCAATATGGAATTTTCTTTAATACCTGTAGTCTTATAATCATTTTTTGAAGATCTGTCTTATAACTATCTAAACTTCTGATAATATTTTCGTTTTCTACTAATACATTATTGAAATTTAATTTTGAAATTTTGCAGAGCCTGCATGGAAAGTTATGACTAAACGATCCCGAGAATCCGAGAAGATTGTTTAGTGCTAAATTATCACCTATAATTAATCCCAAAACAAAATACACTTTAAATATTCCATCTATAGTTTTAATTTCTATTCCATTTTCAAGTTCTCGTAATATTTCTACAAAATCTGTCAAAATTTTTGAAATTTTAAACTTTTTTATATAAGCGCTTTTGATAAGCATTGCCACAAATATATTTTCTAAAGACGTACAGTTAACAGGTAAACTAGGAAAATGGTAATAAAATGCAGCTATGGATTGTTTACCAGAATGGCTACCTAAACTGTTTCCCATTTCAATATCATCATAATAATAAATAATAGGTAAAACGATTTGATCTTTGGTGAAATATTTTAATTTTTCTCTCCAAACTGTGCCTTGAACAAAGTTTTCAATTTTTCTACTAGGTTCATTTAATAATTTTTCTGTATATGCAACAGTCTCTTTTAAAATATTTTTCTGTCCAAAGAAAAGTTTAATTTGATGAGTTATAGGCATAAGAATTCCTTCAGATTTTTTATTAGCTAGAGTGCTTTTTCCTTTTTTATAAATTTGGCATACAGATGAATCTATTTCAAATTTTCTAGGTGGTTTATAAAATCCCATTTCGCTCATTGTTTTTAAAAACAAATGCTCAGTACTGATACCTTTGAATGGTTCAGAGAATGAAAGCAATAAATTCTTCACAATTAAATTGTTTTTTCATTTAATACTGGACTTAATATTTCAACTAATGATTCACAAATTGTTTTCATTATATTTTGTGTAAAATAATGTAATATATTTTCTATAATTTTTGTTGTTAAATGATTCTCACAGAAAAGTTTATTAACAAACAATAATGATGAATACTTGAGATTTTTAAAATGTTGTCAATCTTTTCCGAACCAATAATATTTCTTTCAAAGTCAAAATTTTCATGACTACCTAGTTTATTATTAGAATCCTTACTTGAATAACTACCTATATCATTTAATAGAAATTCACCTTTTTCTACAGATTGCATTGTAAGTTCTGATTGTATAGGAACTTCCTCGCTCAAAGGAAATTATTTTCGATATATTTACATTTTAAAATATGTCTTTTATAAGTAAAGTCGTAAAACGTAGAACAGCAATTTCCTGTAAGCAAACAAGTTCACTATTTTTTTCTCATATCATGCAAAAATTTTAAATGTTTTATCAATGCGTCTACTGACGACAGTGTCGTTTTACAGATAAAGCACTTATAGTTCATAACGTTAGTTCTCTAAAATATTGATGAAGTCGCTCAAATTGGGAAATACAAGTGTGTCAGAGTCTATGTTGTAAAAAGTAAGACTGTACAAACTGCCAAAATTCTCGGTTTTCAAATGAATAATTGAGATTTAGTACATAGAATATTTTAAAATAAGCATCAAAAGATTGTAGAAAATTACTATATAAGTACGTGATACTATCCGTTACCAAAGCGAACTGTACATCATTTTCTTCAAGATCTCCCACTACTATCAAAAATGGTTGTAAGGTAATTTTCTTTTCAATGCAAAATTGTTTCCGTTTGTTTATAGCAGGAGATATATCTGCCACTGTTCTTACTTCAGAACTAAACGATTTCCAAGCATCTCCAATGCTGACTTTCCATACTTTGTTGTTTATTTTCTTGCGACCTTTAGGTTTTACTATTCCTTGTAGAACTTTCGTTAAACTATAGCGACGTAAATCTAGAAATAAGAAATATATGTATTGGTAGTTATCAGTATTTATAGTGCAGACTTTATATAGACTGTGTAAATGTTTTATGTATACATAATAAAACCAAAAATATTACTATTATTGCAAGAGTAGCATTTTATTCGTAACAAATTATCTATTTAACATTTCTCTCTAAAATAATTACGAAAACCAGTATTCATAAAATTTTATATTCCTTGTTATAAAATCCACTTACACAATATATATAAGGTGATTGATTTAGCATGTTCAAGCGCACTCTTTTATTATAAGTCAAAGGTGCAAAGTGTACTAAGAAAAAGTGTTTGCCTTTACATTCTTCATAATTACTTATTATATTAAAATTGTAAATTACATAAAAATTAAAGGGCAAGGCATAGCATTGTTAGTTTTTTTAAATGCAATGATGTAAATTTAAAGCTATAACTTTTAATCCTTGCATAAACTGGAAAATTTAGTCATTACCTCTACAATGTAAAATGTGCAACAACTTAAAATGTCTACAAAAAAGTAATAAATACATATGTACCTTAAAATGTATAATTCTTACCAGGGTTGTTTGATAAACTTTCTAAGATATCACTTGCAGCTGGAAATTTATTGTATTTCTTGCAGGCTTCAATTAATTTCAATTCTACCGAATTCCATTTATTAAAGAAAATGTTACACTTTCCAGGGAATATCAGCTCGAAATCAATATCAATCTATAAGAAATAATCAATAATTAATTTAGTGTATTAACTACTAATTAACACCTTAACTGCGGCGACCGATTTGACTACCTTGTCGTTCACTGCGGTACATATCCCCGGCGATATGCAGTGCGACTTGATTCATATGCGGTACATATCGCTGGCGATATGTAAGTGATTTTATGTAAAAACTCTTTTTCGAAATAATCAAAATTTTATCTGTTTGTCTGTCGGTCATTCAACAGTTGAAACTTCAATGCATTTATGTTTTTAACCGCGCCTACCTCCAGTATGCAGAACAGTATATAATTGACGTCTAAATATCACCCAATAGAATTTAATGATTTATTGCAAATAAAACTTTTATTCAAGAAACTAACAAAAGAAAAATACGTCAAGACGAAAACATTTTAATTTTGATGAAATTCATTAAAACAGTTTAAACAAAAACCAGGTAAACCAGGACATTCTCTACAAAAGCTGGTTGTTCTCTTGACTTTTTGTCTGCTTCTCTACTAGACAGGGTTTCCCTAAGTTTGTTGTAACAACCCCGGCAAACTTTTCTCTTCTTTCGTCCTGGTCCATCGGGTTTTATAAAAGTATGGAGGCGTCTCTTGGGTCCTTCGGTTTTAGTTAAGTTAATCGGCTTTATTAAGTCTTCTGCCAATTGCTTGCGAAACTCTGTTATTCCTAATTTTGTGTTTGCCACCATATTATACACTATCCACGCGTTGACAACTGTTGTGCCAAGAAGTAATTCGAACATTACTTTGCGATACCACTTCAAGCTTTTACGAATTACTGTATGATATGCAGACATTTGGTCGCTGTAGTCCACTCCTTTTTGGCCTTATTGTAGTCAATTACACATTGCGGTTTATAAATCTCTTCACCTTTTCTGTTGGCTTTTCCCGTACTGACTACAGTTGAATCGTGACGGGATCGCTGGAGATCATCAGTACCGGTCTCTTATCTACCCACTTTATAACTTTAATTTTATCTTGCTCCATTCCAAATACTTGTCCTTTTTCATTCTTCCACCAAAATTTTTAGGTATTCCTCTTCTGTTTGATCTTAGCGTACCACAATACAACATTTTCATTTCGTATAATCTTCTTGTTAGTTCCACTCCAGAGTAAAAATTATCTGCATAGACAATTCTTCCTTCTTTCGGTTTAACACTTTCTAAGAGTTGCAGAACTACAGATTGCGAATGTCCCAAATCTGGATTAGTGTCACCTTTTCCTGCATAAACTTTCACGTTGTAAGTATAACCATTACAGGTGCAAAGTTTATACAATTTTATTCCATATTTATGTGTTTTATTGGGAATATATTGTTTAAAGTTTAACCTGCCTCTAAAAGGTACCATACTTTCATCAATGACGAGAATTCTTCCGGGCTGTAACACGTCTGCGTATTTTTGCAACAAAAGGGACAGCAAATGTTGTATTTTGCATAGTTTGCTGTTGTCGGCATGCTCATTATCAGCGAAATGAATAAACTTCAACAAAATAAGAAACCTGTCTCGTGTCATTGCTGAAGAAATGATCTCGTTATGAAATAAGGGTCTTTCGACCAATAAAGATTAATAGCTGGAATTGAACACATACCCATTGCTAGCAAAACACCGAAAAACTTGCGAATCTCATCTTTATTAGTTTCTGTCCACGAATTAACTCTAGATTTGCCTCTGTGACCCTTACATATCTGTTGACTAGCGTAGCGATTGGTTTCCTTTACAATTAATTCTAGTATTTCGTCGTCAATAAAGTACTTGAAAACATCTTCAGGACGCTTTGCTACACTTAGATGTATTTGTGCATTCAAGCTATTGTGTTCTCGATACATATTAAAATTGCAAGTGGTTGTCGTTATGTCGGTCCATTGCTTACTATTTGTTTTCGGCGTTGTACAAGTACTGTTTGTTGTACTAGTATTGATTACATCTCTGGTATTAGTGTCAGAGATATTATTGTCATCTGAATCATTGTCTGTTACTGAAGAATCTGAAGCAACGTAAGTTTTATCTCTTACTGAATCGTCAGTGTCAGATAGTGATAGGTCACTAGCATCCGAATGTTCGTTCGTTCGTGTTTCACGATATATCCTAGAAGTGCTTGGATCAATGTTTTCCGACTCTGTTATTGCAAACAACAATAATAAATAGAAAATTATTTACTAACAAATATTAGTTCCTAGTTACCTTCTTCAACTCTTTGCGTTTCTTCATAAGTTTGTAATTTAATTGCCGCTAATTCAAGAATTTTTGTACTCTTGAAGACATTATGTTCCTTCTTTTAAACTCACGTTTCTACTGCAGTAAACCAATACAATTTCTCAAACAAAGAAAAGCTTGTTGCGACTTGCCGGTACATATCTCCGGAGATATGTGCCGCATTAAATAATGTGCGTATTAATTATATGCGATACAGGTCTCGGGAGGCTTGTACATAAAAAGTTACATGACAAAAATCTAGAAAAACAATTAAACAACCTGGTCCAAAAAAAAATTAAATACGATAGAAATTGGCAAATTTATAGGAATCGCAAATCACGGAAAACCTCCGAATGTAGCGGCCGCATGCTGTTGTACTATGCTACATATCCCCGGAGTCTTGTATCGCAGTCAACGTGTTAAACAATACTTACCAGACGACTACCATTGCTATGCAAGAATAATGGCCACTCCTCAAATAATTTGTTAATCGAGGCAGATGTATTTATTTCCTTCCGCCTTATATTAAAACACTCCTTCCATTTCAACTCAACAGCGTCCCACGGCGAACTCCTTGTTTTGAGCCAATCTTTCTTCTCCATTTGGTTTACTGTATTCTGTATTAACATCAGTATTCGTATCTTCTGTTGAACTTTCTTCAACTAAATATTTAAACAAAATATAAGATACGAATGGATACCCATTTTATATCATACTTATCGTGCGGTTTTTTCTTTTTCCCTTATGAACCCAGTAAATAATCCTGACCTTTTGAATGAACTGGATTCAGAACGGTATCTATTGTACAATCTTCCCGATGTTTTTGGTTTTTAGTAAAATAATATTCCTGTAACCACAAAAATTATTACCTCTTTTTAATAAATAAACTATTATAAAATACCATGGATTCGTTTTCAAATTTGTTACATATTTGTATGGCAATATCTTGACATGTATTTAATGTCATCGGAATATTTTTGTCAATGTATAGTTTTACAATATTTTTACGAGTGTTTCTTTTTCTGGCATTTTAAACATTTTATTTTCATAATACACTTTTTTCAATTTTCTGCCAATATCGGTTTCTAAAAATGTATCCATATTCTAAAACAAATAGTACATTATTTTATAACGAGAAAAACGTTCACTTTTTGTGGAAAGCCTGCGGTTTACCAGCCGAACCAGCAAAGAGCAGGCGCTGCACAAAAAATGTTTTTCTCCGAATAATATGTAACGCTTTTTCTTCAGACGTTGAATGAAAGTCTTCATAGATTGAATTTTTGCATAAAATAGTAAAAATTGTGTATATATAAAGTTTGCCGAATTTTTGGAATGAACTAGTTGCTATTGGAACGTTTCGAAATTACAACAATTAAATGTAAATTGGTTGATAGGCATTTAACTTTTTCTGCCTAAGCAAAAAAATCAACTTTTTCCTTCCAAAACCCGTCATAAAATGTCATAATTTTTGACGTTTGAAGAAAAATATTATTAGAATAATATTTCAAACCGCTTAATAATTCTTTTCTTACAAATATGCTTGAAATTGTGGATGAAGAGACCGATGCCATTGATGTTGACGTGCCAGAAACACTTGAACTCCTAGAGTTTCTGACACTGACAGGAAGCTCCATCATATGTTCTTGTTCATGTGCACAGCAGCATGGTATTACAGGAAAACCCTAAATCACAAGTAATTGTATCTACAATAGTAAAATTTTGTAATATTATCCATCTTACATTTGAAGTTCGCCAGTCATTAACTAGACCTCTAAATTTTATTCGCGCACCATGGTTCATACCAAATATTTCTTTTAAATCGCCCTCCTTCATCCACTGTAGGCAATCTATCGTTATACCCCTCTCTAGAAAAAGTAATGGTAAAAGTTGTGTAATATTTTTTAGTAACAAGAACAAAACCTTTAAAATATATGAAAAAATTTTCCATTGAATATTTTGATAATAATAAGAAGAAATCGTTATCTTCGGTTAATTCTTCTATATCCCTAATATTTATAAGTAAAGTTGAATCTCCCAAATTAAAACCTACAACGGTAATGCACACTTAATTTCTATAATTTTTATTAAAATTAAATTACATTAGTTCATCAAATTAACAACTTACTATTATTTGGAGTTCCATCATGATTATTGATATTAGAATTAGTATCTATTCCGTTACCATCCTTATCACCCATAGTTAATGTTTATCTATATTCCTAATTCCTATTTCTAATTTTAATACTGAAGCTAAAATTAAAACACTTCATGCACACATTGAAACAATGGAAAATTAATCATGCAAAACATGCTAGCTTATTCTAGTTTACGCAAGAATTTGTGTATGAATTCATTTTACTAATATTTGTATCATACATTTTTGCAGAAATAATTAATACATAAAAAACACAGCAGTATTAACATTACAATTTTCTTACCTTTTATCATTATTAACACAACACTTCTATAGACGCGGTCGACTGGTAGTAACTATCGCGAGACGTTTTACTACTAATCAAAATACAAAACTCCTAATTCATCACTTATGACCAGTTATTTTTAGTATATGCTTTTAAAGAATAAATATTGCTCTAAGAAAGTAATATAGAACTTCTTGTTCACAATCATAACTTATGACTTGATAATTATAACATAAAACTTGTTAATCCTAATATATGATTTGTTAAGGATGACTACTGTAGTTGTCGTTACTTATAAAATATGAATACAAATCATAAATTTACTATATTTATAAATCGAATTCATAATATATGAAGATACCTGACGTATGAATACCACAGTCTTAAGAATACTCGACGAATATTACGCATAATTTCTGAATATAATTCATATTTTATAAATTATGTTAAATGAGTAATTTCTGAACATGTTCTTCATAAATAGTGATTACAGATTTTTCTCCGTGCGTCTACTAGTAGAAGTGTTTCTGCTGAAATAGAAGGTAAACAAAGATTTTAGTACTATTTAATTGGTTAATTTATTGCATGAAATTTCATTTTGAATGAACTTTTGTGTTGATCCAATGAATATTTTAGTTCCACCAAACAACCTTAAAATAATTGCTCTATTGCAACAAATTTGTGAGCAAAATAAACAAATTTTAAAATATATAAGTAAACAAGAGTCAGCATCTACCTCTGTTAATGAACCACAGATTCCTGTAGTACTACCTCTTAAAAGGAAGAAGACGTTAATACTCTCGAAAATTTTCTTAATGAACAAACGAATTCATTTGCCTTGGTGAATATATTCACATTGCAATAATAATCATATATCAACAATTATCTATTTCAGTCTTCATATTTATCAACTTTAGGAGGAAGAGACATAACTTCCATAACAAATAATATTTTAAAACGTTGCCTCACCAACGAACTGGCGTCTGGTTACCGTTTTAGAGGAAAAGGGAAGAAAAGAGCATTTGGTGATTTAACTCTCAAAAGTGTTGTAGTTGGTACGTAAAGATTAATGTCTTAATAGGTATTTTATTGATTCTTGTATTTCAATTAGGTGCCGTAAGGAAAAAAATCCTCAAAGCACCGATCGAGAAATCGAAGACCACATAAAAGTTTGGTTGAAACATTCACCCCAACGCAACAAAGTTGAACAAGAAAAATAAGGAAGAAGAATGAAGCGCAGTAGAAAAGAAATTGTTGGTCCTCGTCAGATGTACAGAAGGATTGCAGAAGCTGTGGAGGATTTTGCGGTTACAAATAGTAGTATATATGGGGGCATTCAGCAGCAATAACTAGTACATTTTGCAATTACTCTCTGTACATGCAAGTACACGGCGTGTACTTAGTGTAATTGCGCGCGCTTGCGGGGTGTAGACGATGTACATGTAGTGCTTTTCAATTACTCTCGGTACTTGCTACTTTTTAATTACTCTCGGTACTTGTGGGTGTAATTGCTGCAACCCTTTTCACCGCCCCTTGATGAAGTAAGATGGCTGATGCATGTGCGCTTGCGGGGTGTAAACGATGTACATGTAGTGCTTTTTCAATTACTCTCGGTACTTGCTACATTTTTAATTACTCTCGGTACTTGTGGGTGTAATTGCTGCAACCCTTTTCGCCGCCCCCTTGATGAAGTAAGATGGCTGATAGTGGGACTCAGCCATTGAGGGTGGCCATCTTTTCGAGTACTTGTTCATATGAGTGCGATGATTGGATAATTCGCCGCCCCCGGTAGAGGTGGAGCGCAGTTAAGGCGGCGATTTTGATTAGAATTGTGGGGTGTGGTCGTCTTTTCGAGTACTTGTTCATATGAGTGCAATGATTGGATAATTCGCCGCCTCCCGGAGAGGGTGGAGCGTTGTTAAGGTGGTGATTTTGATTAGAATTATGATATATTTGATAATGATATGCAAGATGGCCGTCTATAATTACAAATCGTCGACGCCGCCCCTCGTCGCGGGTGGATTTAATTAAG
This sequence comes from Abscondita cerata, assembly GCA_030710515.1. Lineage (NCBI taxonomy): Eukaryota > Metazoa > Arthropoda > Insecta > Coleoptera > Lampyridae > Abscondita > Abscondita cerata. Next base: position 120,232 of record JALBCR010002248.1, read on the forward strand.
CCGCACTCGAGATTACCGAACAAGTTGGAACAGGGAATTATGTCCTTTTCTAACCAAGCTATCTCTCTCTCTCGATGTGCAGGTGTTGGTTAATTATAAATGCATAGATTGCAACGGGTGGATTTAATTAATTAGACCTAGGGGGAATACCAAACAGGCTAGAACCTAGACTGACTGTTTTTTTAATCAACGCTTCTTGGAAATATTAATAACAAATGGTTTAAACACAATTAAGCACTTATTAGTTTAAAATAACAACCGCTTATTTTTTCCAAAGACCGAAAAATCTTAAAACACCTTTTATCGGCTCACATACAACCACCTGTAAATTACGTAGTTGATTGAAATAAATCATAAAACGTTAGTTTTAATTTATTTAAAATTGCTATTTATAAATAAATATATACGATTTCTATCGTGTTTGTTTCATCCAACGGAGATGAGGGTGGTGGCGGCGGTGTTGGCTGGGCATCCGCAGGTATTCGAGTCGCTAGCCGGGCACGCAGCCTTTCGCGCGCTGTTGTCGGTCGCCGACTCGAGCCATCTGGCTATTTATAAAATTATTAGCAAAAACATGCAATGAAAATTCACTTGCTTAATAGCAATGAGTTTTATATATAAACAACATAACTTAAAGTAAAAAATACATACAACAACGCCCAAACGACCTTGCTCCCGATGTTCGTACTCCCGGGGGTGCACTCGACGGAGATGATCGTCCATCATCTCGTATGGTACTGTGTGGCTCGAGTCAACCACACACACGGACATCTTCGTTGTTGTTAGCTGACGTCGTTGAGGCATTTTTTTGTCCAAAACGTAAAAATTTTCACTTTTATATGCAATCCAAAAGAGACGCAATATAAGATGAGACAAACCATCAACCCTAATTTTCACCGAAACCGCTTTTATTGGTTAATGTGAAAAAAGAATACACCCTGATGCCCAACAGAATTGAGTTCATGGGACAATGTGAAAAGAAACAAGCAAGAGGGGAGGCTCCTGTCTTAGAAAAACGAAAATCACAAGTAAAAATATTAATTGAAATCGATTTAACTATGCAATTAAATATATGATAATTTGTACTATTTCAGAAGTAAAACGAACGAGTTTAATTACACGTCGTAAATTATCATTATGAGGGGGCGACTTTGTCTGTTGCAGATAAAAGCTGAAGAAAAACGAAAATCACAGGCAAAAATATTAATCGAAATCGATTTAACTATACAATTAAATATATAATAATTTGTATTAATTCGGAAGTAAAACGCATGAGCTTAATTACCCATTAGAACTTTAGTTAATTTTAAGCCTTCTCTAGCTTGTTTGATTAAACGTGGGTGGTCCGGAAAATCATTTATAGTCGTGATATATTGTTCACTGTGGTGGTGGCTCACAATAGTTGATTGCGTAAATTATCACTATATGGGTGGCTTTGACCGTTGCATGCGGTGCTTGGGAAAAAAATACTCCAGCAAAATGTGTATTCTTTGATTACATCAGCCGTGTTGGCTGTACACAATAGTAAATTATTATACGGATCGTCTTTGGGTATAGTAGATAAAAAAAAAGCTCGTATATTAAAACTGGCTCTTAGCGATATCATCAAAAATTTCTATAACACGAGACGCAGGTGTTTGAAAAATATAGCAACAAATGGTCATTCTCTGATTTAGTGTTTTGTGTGATGTAACAAAAAACCAACGTGGGTGGGCCCCAAAAAGGCCGTGTGAAATATTCTAAAAGCAATAATTATTCTAATTAAATTTTTATTATTCATTAGAAGAAAATGGGTGTGATATTTAAATATATATATAGGTAACAGCTAGATTTTAATTTGATAAATTATAACTTATCCCAATACAAATATTTTATGCGTAAACTTAAAATTATTATCTTCAAAACGCATTTACGTTGTGTTAACAAACCAAAAAATGTTTACTTAATTATAATTCAAGTAAATCAACTTTTTATGTACATGTTTCAGCTAATGTGGGTCGTGCAATTTTGGTGTATGAAGAGTTATCGTGTCAATAAAATGGCTCGTAAAACAGCGCAAAGAATAATTTTAGCGAATCGTGTTTAAATAATAATGACTATCTGCGTTGTCTAAAAAAAACAGTCAACTTCTCGTTAATAAAATTCTGATTTGTTTGTGGTTAAACTCACATAGTTATTTATTAATCGCAATTTATAATGAAAGAATTCGAACAGAAATGAAAAAAATCCCGGCTGTCATAATTCGATATTAAAGCTGTTTAATTCTGTAAAGCCAAGAGGGTTTTTAGTGGTGGGAATTAGGGTATATCAACACGAAAGGGTTGACACATAATCTCAGTCTGTATTAAATTATTCACAACGATGTCAGAATCATCAAGCTCGACTACGTCACCGACGTGCCTGTTGTCGATGGTTGATAATATTAATAAAGTAGCCAAATGCGAGCTTCATACAAAGTGTTTAATTAAAAACCTAGAGTTGAATAAAGAATATGTAATTGACGACATTCGCGCTTTCGACGGTAAATATGGACGCTGCGTAATAGTCTATATCAAAGAGCACTTCTACTATCTGCCTAAAAGGCTTGTAACACATTTTAGCAACGATGTTATTGCTAGTTTTAACAAAAAGCCAATAGCTATTAAGAGGGTGGGTACAAAAAAACTGCATACAGGCGTAACCGTCGACCAGCTTCAGTTCGTGTTTGACCAGTAACACTTCATCCATTCCAGCTCGCTCGCGACCATAAAATATAGTGCAATTTAGTTACATAATAAATGCGGTATATTAATTTTGATAGCGAAAATTTAATATTAAATGTCGTTAAATAATTTAACAACGAGGGTCATAGATAAAATAAAATATTCTTACAATTTATTGGTTAAAAAAAAGTGTGAAAGAAAAATCGATGTGTTTTTAAAACTAATATCTAAATACGTTCGCTTGGCATCAAAAGTGCAAAAGAATAGTGTTCTGGTAAATACAGCATCAAAATATGTTATTCAAACGTTTATTTCGAATTTACTGCTATATAAAACTTTATTATGCGAGTTAAAAAAGAAGAAAAAGCCGTCAAAGAAGAATCGGTCTAGCAGAATCCGCTGGATTGATACTGAGTCAGCCTTTTCGTGTAGAATTAGAACAAGCATCGTTCTGAATTTAACCCATAAATACGTCGAATCATTTTTTTCTGACTGTCTCGAAGCGCTCTGGTTGAGAATAATCCGATTAATTCGAAAAAAGAAACAAAATATAAAAATAAACTTTGCGTTATCTGGTGAGTTTCTTAAGAATTCAATAGACGGTGGTGACACGCGTGACGTCAAACACTTTTCAACTAAAAATTATTTGTTAATGATGAACGAAGACAACGAAACACTGAATAAAAACGGTTTTGGCGTGTGGTTTGCTGAAAATGTCGTGCAATCTCTGATGAAAAAAATGGAAAATTTTGACGAAAAAGACTCCGGGTGGGCACTTTGTCGCATTGTATCCTTGGGTGTCAATATCAACAAATGCGGCGACATTCTACACGCATCCTCTTATTTGCCCCTGCCTCGCGAAATAGCACTCAAACATGCAGTAATCAACATTCAAAACAAGGACAACGGGTGCTTCTTTTGGTGTATAATAGCGGCGCTGTGGGCACCTCTCAACAAAATAAACATCAATCGTGTTACATCGTATCCGCATTATAGTGAAAAATTAAACCTGGACGGCATCAACCAGCCCATGACATTGGTTCAAATCCCGAAATTTGAACGTCAAAATAGTAATATTTCAATCAATGTGTACATGCTCCAAAAGAAGAAGAATGGAAAGTTTATCACGGTGCCCATGTATCTTACATCAAACGTGAAGCCTAACCATGTCAACCTGCTGATGATACAGGATCGATACGAGGTAGAAGCCGATAGCAGCGATGAGGACGCCAACGACGGCGATCAAGATTCCGAAGCCGACGACTTAGATAACGTTGTATGCAGACGCTCCGCAGGTGGTGATTTCAGTACAACTCGAGATGAAATCGATTCCAGCAATAGTAGTAAGTCCCGTATTAAATTTCATTTCTGCCTAATCAAGCATTTATCGCGACTTGTTAGATCGCAAGTCACAAAACACCATCACGCGATTTATTTATGCGAGCGCTGTTTAAATTATTTCTCTAGCTCTGAACGTTTGGAAAAACATAAATTAGAATGTATAAATTTAAACAAATGTAAAGTTATCATGCCAAAAAAAGCATCAACAGTTGTATTTAAAATTATATGTATCAAATGTTATTACCTTTTATTATATATGCGGATTTTGAATGCCTTTTAATAAAACGAAATGATGACGATAGCGCTTCTTTAATTGACAAGTTTCAATATCATCAGCCCTTTAGCGTAGGTTATTATTTGCACTGTGCTTTCGATAGCAGCGTGTCTTACTACAAGCAATACACGGGGTTAGATTGCGACGAGTGGTTTATAGACGAATTAATTCAAATATCGAACACATTTTCTAAAAAATATTTCGACAGAGTTGTCCCCATGTTGCCTCTAACAGACGCGGAAAAATTAGAATTTGAACGTGCGACAAACTGCGGAATATGTGGAAAAACGTTTCGGTTAAATGATATCAAAGTTCGCGACCACGACCTCATGCTTGGATCTTATAGAACGGCCGCGCATCAAGATTGTAATCTAAATTACAAGTTAAAAAAAGTGATATCCGTAGTTTTTCACTCTTTAACGAATTACGATGGTCATATATTTATCAGAAAGCTAATTAAAAAATGCAAGAATATTTACGTTGTGCCCTTAACTAAAGAGAAATATATAGGATTTCAAGCAAGCTTCGAAAACAACATGAAATTTAGATTTATCGATTCATTTAGGTTTTTGAATAGTTCTTTAGAAAAATTGGCTTCATATTTAGATATAAATCAGCTCTGTATTTCAAAAACCCAATTTTCAGATTTGAATGAAAATGAATTTGATTTGGTTTCGAGAAAAGGCGTTATGTGTTACAGTTATTTAGATTGTTATGAAAAATTGACGGATATTGTTGCGCTGCCGAGTAAAGACGATTTTTTGATAAGTTAACAAACACAAACATTTCCGATTCTGATTACAAACACGCGGAAATACTATGGAAGACATTCAATTTAAAAATTTAGGTGAATATGTAGATTTATATTTAAAATGCGATGTTCTTTTGTTGGCGGATGTGTTTCAAAATTTTAGGCATCGATGCATTTCAACATACGCGATTGATCCCGCATATTATATTAGCCTTCCTGCATATGCTTGGGAAGCTATGATGAGATATACTAAAATTGAATTAGAATTGCTATCAGACGTCGATATTTTAATGTTTATAGAGAGGGGTATAAGAGGAGGACTTTCGCAATGTTCCGTGCGGTATAGTAAAGCCAATAATAAATATTTAAATAATTATAACTCGGCAATGCCTGACGCATACTTGATGTATTACGATTTCAACAACCTTTATTCTACGGGAATGAGCAGTTGCTTGCCTACGGGCGATTTTAATTGGTTAAATAACAACGAAATCATTAATTTTGACTTGTTTAATATTCATCCCGACTCGCACGTAGGTTATATTTTGGAAGTTGATCTGGATTATCCCGAAAAAATACACGATTCACACAATCATTTGCCCTTTTGTCCCGAACATAAATCTCCACCAAATTGTAAACAAAAAAAAATTGTTAGCTACATTGCATAACAAAACCCGCTATATAATTCATTACAGAAATTTACAGCAATGTTTAAACCATGGTATGATCTTAAAACAAATTCACAGAATTCTCTCATTTAAGCAGTCCGCTTGGCTCAAGCCATATATAGATTTAAATACGCGATTAAGAATGAATTCTCAAAACGACTTTGAAAAGAATCTGTACAAACTTTTAAATAATGCGGTTTTGGAAAACATGGAAAACGTTAGAAAACACAAAAACGTAAAAATAGTCCAACGATGGGGTGGACGCTTCGGGGCGCGTCACTACATAAATCAGCCAAATTTTCATAGTAGAACAATCTTTGATAATAACACTGTAGCAATTGAGATGAACAAAACAGAAGTGTTTATTAAGCCTCACTAACTGCTAGAGCAGCTGTTCTTTCGCCCAAGTTTGCGTCTTTTGACTTGAATCGCTCCCAAGCTTTTTGTTGGAGCAAATGATCAGCCCGATGTCTTGCAGCTAAATCGTTAGGGCTGGTATTGTAGCTGATATCGTGTGCTTTGCAGTGCGAATCTAGGGTATTAATACCAGCATCGCCCCGGGCCAACCGTTTTTGTAGCTTTGTGCCCGGTCCACAATATTGATACCCGGGCAGGTGTAATTCTACAGGAAGTTTGTTAATTAGGTTGTTTATAACACCAGTTCCTTGTTTGCACTTCATTTTTTTACCCTTCTTTGACGCCAGCATGACGCCTTTTGCCTGACAATTAGCATGCAAATATATTTATACAGACATCATAGAATATTTTTTTATCTTGTAGGCTTGATTAAAAAATTATTTACTAGACAAATATGCATATATTTAAAAAAATACATGAAAAGAAATACATAAAAAGCATCATCGATGCTTGGTTTCTAGCGCATATTTTCCGCTACACACGACATAATGAAACTAGGTCGGCGATATAAAACTTCCATTAAACATAATACATTGTGCGAATTAATATTACATTCAATGTTTAACAGTTTTTCATACGCGTCATAAACACTCCAGCCATCATCGTCGTAGTTGGATTGATCCAATGTTTTCTTCTTTCCCTGCTCGATTGCAACACGCTTGATTACATGGTTGTAGAACGCTTCCAGGTTGTGCGATTGCATTAACTCCAACCGATAATTAATTATTTCTCTCAAACCAAACATGCAATCCACATCCCACTTGTTTAGAACGCAATTTTTATAATCACGGGTTAAAGTGATTGTGTTTACAAAACCATTATCACTACAGGCGTTCCAACCAATCAAATCAGGATGATATTCTGTAGTGTAAACGATTTTCACATCGCGAGATATGTCAGAAGTTTTATTTATGCACTCTATGGGCCCATCATTAACATCTACAAACTCCTGTCTAAACTCTTCGCCGACGGAGTTGCAGAAAAAGTCGTTCATGAGATGATTGCGGAGCCCCATTAGCTTCTTCCATTCGTCAATGGTTAGCAGGACATTGTTTTTTTCTCGATCGCCGTAATGCGCATTGTGTGGACCACTTGCACCGCATACACCATTATACTCTGGGCTGTTCCAAATTCTAATTACCGGTGTAAGTTGCAGATAAGTACTGTACCCGATTTCTATATATTTTGCCTCATCGTCATAGTCTAGCTTATAGCAGGTCGCGTTCACCAGCTTCTCGTTCGAAGCGTTGTTGAAATTGAAGTCTCGACTCGTTGGCTATGTCGTATTCCGTGGCAAAAGACCACGAAGACGACGACGATGAATTCGAATCCATCGGAGCGTTTTGCTGCTGTTGTCCTCCTATGTTTAACGTATCCATCGATTTTTTCTGTTCAACACCGCCACTACAAAACCCAATCAACGTAGACGGGGAATCCAAATTTAATGGAACGGAGCGCGATTTTGCACGCTGAATAAAATTTTTTATATCGCAACTTATTTTATCGCACATAACACTAAGAACAACCGAAATCACCTCCACGAAGCCTCGAAAGAAACTAATGACCGATTCATTTTATTTTATCACAAGCGTGAGCCGTAATTTACACCCCACACATATATAATTAGGGAACACCTGGGCTTTCAAACAACTAAGAGAGAGATAAACAGGTTAGAAAAAGACGCAATTTCAGGATCCAACTTGTTTAGCTGTCTAGGTCATCTTAATTAAATCCACCCGTTGCAATCTATGCATTTATAATTAACCAACACCTGCACATCGAGAGAGAGAGATAGCTTGGTTAGAAAGGACATAATTCCCTGTTCCAACTTGTTCGGTAATCTCGAGTGCGGCTTAATTAAATCCACCCGCGACGAGGGCGGCGTCGACGATTTGTAATTATAGACGGCCATCTTGCATATCATTATCAAATATATCATAATTCTAATCAAAATCACCACCTTAACAACGCTCCACCCCTACCGGGGGCGGCGAATTATCCAATCATCGCACTCATATGAACAAGTACTCGAAAAGATGGCCACCCTCAATGGCTGAGTCCACTATCAGCCATCTTACTTCATCAAGAGGAGCGGCGAAAGGGTTGCAGCAATTACAGCCACAAGTACCGAGAGTAATTAAAAATGTAGCAAGTACCGAGAGTAATTGAAAAGCACTACATGTACATCGTTTACACCCCGCAAGCGCACATGCATCAGCCATCTTACTTCATCAAGGGGGCGGTGAAAGGGTTGCACCAATTACACCCACAAGTACCGAGAGTAATTAAAAATGTAGTAAGTACCGAGAGTAATTGAAAAAGCACTACATGTACATCGTTTACACCCGCAAGCGCACATGCATCAGCCATCTTACTTCATCAAGGAGGCGGTGAAAAGGGTTGCACCAATTACACCCACAAGTACCGAGAGTAATTAAAAAAGTAGCAAGTACCGAGAGTAATTGAAAAAGCACTACATGTACATCGTCTACACCCGCAAGCGCGCGCAATTACACTAAGTACACGCCGTGTACTTGCATGTACAGAGAAGTAATTGCAAAATGTACTAGTTATTGCTGCTGAATGCCCCCATATATACTACTACAAATGTACAATCTAACATCAGGGAAGTTAGTTCAGATGATGTGGAAAACTTGACTGGTAAAAACTATCAAACTGCTTCATTAACTGATAATTTAAGTAGATTTAATGCTGAATCTCAAAGTTTTGATAAACAAAGCGACAACGAAATGTGTTCAATGTCTGTAGGGATACAAGAAAGTAGTATTGAATCTAATGACACAAATAATATTTTCCCAGTAGATGTTGCTTCTGCTTTAAATCTTTCTCAACAACTTGCACATTGGGCTATAACCGGAAACGTTTCTCATTCAAATGTAACTTGTCTCTTGCACATTTTACAGCAATATCACCCTGAATTGCCTTTAGACAGTCGTACTCTACTAAAAACTCCTTCTCACTTTGACATTGTTCAATTAGAATCGGGTGAATTTGTTTATTTTGGAATACGTTCTTGTTTAATATATTTCCTTCAGAAGTACACTAACTTTTCTGGTAGCACACTAAATGTCAGTTTTAACATTGATGGCCTTCCACTTTTTCATAGCAAGAATTTGCAATTCTGGCCTATTTTGGGAAAAATTGCGAGCTTTAAGAGTAGTCCTTTTGTAATTGGAGTTTATTGTGGCAATTCAAAACCATCACCATTGAATGTGTATTTACAAGATTTTGTTCACGAATTATCTAACTTATTAAAAAATGGATTTGAATTCTCTAAGAAGACATATTTTGTAGTTGTTCACAGTTTTATATGCGATGCCCCGGCTAGGGACACCTAAAGTGCATAAAGACACACAACGGATACTCCTGTTGTGAGAGATGTTTAGAACCTGGTGAGTATATCAATAATCGAATGGTTTTGGCTGGTATTTCAGCACCTAAACGAACCGACAATTCATTTCGTTTACAGTCAGATGAAGCACATCACATTGGTGTAACACCGTTAACAAAACTCCCAATAGATCTTGTGAGAATATTTGCAATTGATTATATGCATAACGGATGCCTGGGAGTTATGCGCAAATTATTACATTATTGGATAGGTGGGCCATTGAGAACTAGATTACCAAGTTATAAAGTAACTGCAATATCTAAACGGCTAGAAAACATAAAATGTCACATACCGGTAGAATTTAACAGAAAAACTCGAACACTAGCTGAGCTGAATCGTTGGAAAGCAACAGAACTTCGCACTTTTTATTGTATGTAGGCCCTATTGTTTTAAAAGATATCGTAGATATTGCGGTTTACGAACATTTTTTGTTGTTGCATTCTGGTTTTAATATACTTTTATCAAAAGACATCTCACTAATTTAGGTTCCCAATTGGCAAAGAAGGTATTAGAGGTATTTGTTAAACATTCCACGCGCATCTATGGTTTTGAATTTTCCGTATATAATGTTCACATGCTAACGCATCTGGCAGATGACGCAGATTTTATGGACCGCTAGACAATATTTGTTGTTTCCCTTTCGAAAATTATTTGGGCCAATTAAAAAAATAATTAAATCTCCCACGAAACCCTTACAGCAATTATGCCGTAGATTAACAGAAATTAATTTTTCATCTTCTGATAATTTTAATAATTCAGTTTTAAGGGACCCAAGTTCATACACCATTGTGGCCTCTTCCTGATTTTTATTTGATTTTAATAAGTATACACAGTATAAAAAACTTTACTTTGATAATTTTATGTTTTCAATAAATTCATACTCGGACTGTGACTCTTATTGTCTTGTAAATGAATTAGTTGTAGTACAAATTCACAATGTTATAGTTAGTCCTGAAAGCAGTGATATTTTGATAGTTGGCAGAAAATTTTCCAGTCGTACGTCTTTGTATGTATATCCATTAGAATCAGAACAAATGGATATTTATCTCGTGTCTAACTTATCTGATAAATATGAAATATGGCATAGTAAAGATATTCTTGCAAAATGTCTTGTTTGTCCATACAAGAATGTCTATGCATCTTTACCATTAATACATTGCACATCCTCCACAGCTTCTCTTTAAATTTTTAGATATGTATTTTTAAAGATATACAAATGTTTCATTTTTATACTATAAACTGTTATTTTTAACATAAAGTGTAGATATATACATTTCTTAAAAAACACTTTTCTTTAATATATCATTAAATACTTAAGGAAAAGTTTTTGTATCATAGATTCTAGTTTAGTTATTAGTTATTGATCAAATATTTAAAACTTATGAATTATAAATATGTTTTGAATTCAAATAAATCTTATTTTTGAAGAATATTATCTTTTTTTAATAATATTAACGACTAAAAAATGTCGATGACGTCATAACAGCGGCATTATGACGTCATTAGCCGACTATAGTGCGTCATTAATAACGTTTGTGGTGCGTCATTAATAACGACTATTTTACGTCAAAAATGACGTCGAAGGGCTGTGTCAATAGGTCGTCATTTTTACGTCATAATACCGTTCGAATTCACGTAAATCTAACCTCTTCAGTGACCAAATATTAACGTCAATTTAACGTGACCTTGTTGCCTGGGTTGGTTGTCGTTTTCATATGACACTGGCGACATTTTATCTGTTTCTCAATGGGTATCTCAAGATGATCTTGTCTATCGAATCTAGAATCGCAATTTTCCTCTGACTGAGTCTTCCTTCCGGTGGGATAATTCTTTGAATATTTACAATTTCTTTTCAGAAGACAGATAATCCAAAGGGCAACCAATATTTCTATGAATTTGTAATTCAATGGCTAATAAGTGGGAAATACCACTTTTTTTCTCTAATTCCACATCTATAAAGGCTAATATTCTGATCCGATCTATTTACACGTACCATATTCAAATTGTATAGTTGTGCCATATAAGACTGTGGAATTGTAATATTTTTTTTTTTTTGGGAGTACCTTTTACTTGGCGCACTGGATTTATCCCAAGAGCATTGGATTACAAACTGTCAACGCTGTTGTCATTCCAACTTATGATTGCTAACCTTTTGACTTGTCTACGCGACTGTCGTGTCTACCTTGACATTTTTCAGGTCCTTGGATGTTTTCAATGGATTTTTGGTATCCTATTACTGCTGATTGTACCTGTTCCTCTAATATTTCGTAATGATAGTTAGTCCAACAACGTCATGTTAGTGAAGGAATTATTAAAGAACAAATGAAAGTTTTCATTTTCCTATTTGGTTCTTAGGACATCTACGTAGGCAAGCACCACACCTGCTCCTAAACAGGTTTCAAATTGTCAATACTTTCAAATATATTTTTATGAAGGAACGGCAAATTTTTTCAACAAGTTAGCCCACACTATTTAAATATAATTATTTTTTCTACAGCCGCGCGCAAAATAACGAAATCGCAAAGTCGATGAATGCCGAGGAGTTATATTTTGCGCTCTAGAGCGAACATGGAAAACAAAACGCTCGCTTATTTCATCAAATATGCTATATGTATCGTGGCAACGGAAAACAATTGAACCACGCCGATTGTTATAAGTCAAACTTGCCCAAAAGTTATTCGTCAGTATTTTCATATTGTGTCAGTTTGCACATGTAATTTTACTGTTTTCGTATAAAATAAATAATAATTTAATCCTTATGGAAAGCAAAAGTAACGATTATTATTAGTAAATAAATGAAAAACAATACCGACTATTTAAATCTTCGTGCAATGAAAAACTGTGACGAGGCTCTCTGAGAATATCTTGCTAGGTCTATTTATTAGGAAAATCAAAGGTAATGAACCAGCCTACACTTTGGTCACTTTATTCATGTTAAAATCGATAATATAATATGACAACATCAGTATTAAAAATTCTCAAAATTTAAAATGTTTATGGAAGAAAATCTGAAAAAGTTCTTACAAGAAGCGCCTGACAAGTGTATTGTCTACTGAATAAATACTTTGAACTATTTAAAGTACGGCTGTAGAAAAATAATGTGTGTTTTTCGAGCGCAAAGTAGATTGCCGCTTTCGTACTTTGCGCTCTAAATACACAAATAACTATTGTAGTTGTTCCAGGTTATTTTATGTTTGTTCTACATTGTTCTAAATATACAAATGTACTGATTTCACTGTTTGATAAAATAGGTCGTTATTTATGATACAAAAGCTCAAACAAATAAGTAGGTTTTGTACCTCCGTTCGGCAACTACGATTTTGCAATCGCCTTAGGCTGGGCCTCCACTAGCGATTTCTAGTCGCCACGATTAAAAAATTGTAGTCGCAACTAATTTACTAGGTCCACCCACTGCGAATAATAAATAGCTGAATATGAGTAGTTTAACAATGGATGTAGTGGAAACCACATGTGTGATCGCTCTTTTGCTTCGAGCAAAAAGTAAACGACGTAAACACCGTTATTGGGTTCATCCAATAACAAGTCAAAGATTATTGAAAGGACAATTTTATAAGTTATTTCAAGATTTGCGTGAGCATCCTAAAAAGTTTTTCAGTATTACAGAATGTCTAAAAATAGTTTTGACGAATTGCTAAGGATTATCGGTCCATCAATAACATACAAAGATACGACATGGAGAAAGTCCATACCACCAGAAGAACGTTTGTCGGTAACTATAAGGTAAAAATAATACATTTTTATTAAATACAAATTTTATTATGAAAAAGTAAGGTTATAATACATTAGTATTCATACTATTGTTTTGACAAATCAAATATATCACTTCCACTTGTAGATGAAGGTGAGACAATGCCATTTGCAAATTCACTGTAAAAATTGTTCAATGGTCCAGTATTATTTAATGAAGTTAGATTTGGATTGGGATTGATTTGTATTGGGGATACTGATTTTGAATGGGAGGTAGATGATAACTAGATGATGGTGGAAATGTAGGTTGTTGCTGAAAATTGAAATTTCTAGCGTTCCGCATGACGTTCAAAATTTCCACTTTAGCATAGTGTTTTTGCTCTTCATTTAATTTTTTAACAGTGGAACTAACATTAATGCAAAATTCTTGTCTTCATCAAGTTCATCACTCTGTTTAGCTTGTAATATATTCAACAAAGACGTTTCATAGGATGTTACATTACTGGTTTTTTTTAATAGGCATTACAGGGGTAGAAGGTTTTTCAAAAACTGGTATTGTTGCAGTTTGCATTAGACGTAGATTGACCTTCAGAAAACCCTTGCGCTTCCTCTTCAATATTTGCAGTACAGGGAAGGTTGCTGCTTGTTTCCTACCCTGTACAAAGGGCACCAAAACAACATCTCATCAAAATGAATGTATTTCCTTCGTTTTTGTCCCTGTCCCGATACTGTTTTCCGTTGTGCTGCCATCTCTCTCAAAAACAATCCTTTAAATTTTTCCATTTTTTCTGAACCTCTGATCCTGAAACAACAATAAAATAATAGAGATAAACGAATAGGGATAAACGAACGAAATAGAAATAAACAACAATTTTCTCTTTTTAGGTACTTGGCAACTAGAAACAGTTTTAATGCTTTGCACTTTGAATACCTGCTGGGTGCCAGTACTATTGGGCATATTGTGAAAGATACGTGTGCAAAACTGTGGAAATGTTTACACCCAATTCACATGTCTGAAAAAACTGAAGATGATTGGAAAGAGACTTCAAAACAATTTTATCTTCGGACAAATTTTCCCAATTGCATTGGAGCAATCGATGGGAAACACATCAGACTGCCAAAGCCGTTTAATTCTGGGTCTCTATTTTTAATTATACAAACTTCTTTTCAATTGTATTGTTAGCTCTAGTAGACGCTGACTACTGTTTTACAGCAATTGATGTTGGGTCTTATGGTGCTAACACCGATTCAAATATCTTTAAAAACTCAACACTCGGAAAGAAATTAAATGCTGGGAATTTAAATATCCCTCAAGCACAAGCTCTGCCTTATGAAGAAAATGGGAAGCCAATGCCTTTTGTTATAGTTGGCGATGAAGCATTTGCTCAATCAAAGCACATAATGAGACCATACTCTAAAAGAAATTTGTTCATGAAACAAAGGGTGTGCAACTACAGAATATGTCGTGCTCGAAGGATGGTGGAATGTACGTTTGGCATTTTGGCGAATAAATGGAGAATCTTCCACCGTCCATTGGATGTACAAATAGAATTAGCAGACGACATTGTGAAATCATGCTGTATATTGCACAACTTTGTCAGAAGAAAAGATGGAATACGCATTGAAGATGAATGCTATGAGTGTCCTATGCAAGCAATATCTCAAATCGGCTTGCGGGCTGATTCTGCGGGTACTGAAGTGAGAGACCACTTTGCAAATTACTTCATCTCACCTCAAGGTTCAGTGCATTGGCAATATGATAGTGTTTAACCAGTAGAATGTGTTCAAGAAAATACATGTATGGGTTATTTCATGAGTTCACTTCATAGCAACGTATGAATATTACAAAATGTTGTCTCTATTATTATTGTAAGAAATAAAAACTATTGCTTATTTATTTGAACTTACCTTTAATCTTCTTTTCTTTTACTGCCAATTCATTCCAGTTTCGGAAAATCTGTATGCAAACTTCAGCCCACAGCTTTTCTTTAACATTACGGTCACTGTATTCCTTTAATTGTTTATTATAAATAGCTGGTCTTCTTTCTATTTCTTTAATTAGTAGCTCAGTATCAATTACAGTTGATATGCGTTCATCATCACAACCACTAAACTCATTGTCAGACATTTTAAACACGGCAAACAAAAAAAAACACAACCAGTCACTTCGCTACAACTTCAGAAGTGCGACTGAACTCTCGCAATGGGAGCAGGTCCATACCTGCTCGTGTGATCTATTCCGCTGAGCGACAGTCGCGTCGCAGCCGAAATAGGACAAGTTGCATCTGTTTAATCGCGGCGATTATTCAGTCGTAAGTGTGTCAACTTATACTTGAAATAATGTGTTACATTTTGCGACAAAAAATCACGCGACTAGAAATCGCTAGTGGAGGCCCAGCCTTAAGCGGCCATAAACTAGTCTTTTGCTGGTCTAGAGTAATGCAAAAAGTCACTGTTTTATTCTGTCTGTTATGATTGGTTCAATAACTTGTCAACGTCCAAAAATGCTTTGTTACTATTGTTACCAAATAGATATAATCAAATATCAAAAAATATCGTAGTTTCTTTTAATACCTTGAAATATTATATTATTTTTATTATTTATTTTAAATTTTAAAAATAAAGAATTTTCGCACTTGTGAGGTCTCTCCTTCGCCTCGGTCCCACAAACCGTGCTCACACTAGCAAAAGTACGGTTTCTGGCGTATTGATATAAATAACTATTTTCTAACATTCTCGTATATTTATGTAAGTCGTACTTATTAAAGATCAGTTTGTTTGTTATGTTGATTTTGTGTCTGATTCTTACTATTCTACTTCTGGTGTACCTTAAAATGCTCTAATTTAGGTCCATTGCTATGTCTACTATACGTGGACGATACAACTTCCGTGGTGCAATGTCATATACTACCAGCGCCCGCTCTAGTGGTTACGTCGCCCCGGACAAAAAATGAAACTACCGCCCTCGAAGTATATAGCCATATGTTATATATAAATTTTGGAATTGAAGGTATTATATATGTTATACTTTGAATAAAAATGAAATGATTTTATTTAAGTAAAATTTAATAAAACCAAAAACATTTACAGTGAAATATGTCAACACACGTGTCATTGGTATTAATGAAACCAAATTTGGAAATATTAGGTGCCAAAAGATAATATCAACTACTAATAATAGTTACACAAAAACTTTTTTCTTACTTTCAGTTCAGCAAACTTTTGATTATATCTTTTAAATCGAGTTGGTCAGTAATTTCATGTTCAACTGCCAAAATAGCCAAACCATTAAGTCGATTTTGAGTGGTAGTTGAACGTAAAAAGTTCTTAATTAATTTCAACTTGGAGAAACTTCTTTCGCCACTTGCTACGCTAATTGGTATTGTTAACAATATCCGTAAAGCAATACTAAGATTTGGCGCAAAATTTAACTTTGTTATTAAGGCCAGTACACTGTCTACGTTTTCTTTTTACCCAAAAGAGCAGATACTGCTAAAATTTCTTCTGCTAATTCTACCCCATTAAGATCCGCAGAATCATCGTGAGTTAGAATACATTCCAAATTCTTACAATGTTTTAGTAGCATTTCCTTTGGTACGGTATTTAGATCGTATATATTATACAGGAATTGAAAATAATTACTATGCGTACTAAGTTTTTCAAATCTAGCATCTACTGCATTCAGTGCTTGATCGATTGTAAAATAAAAAATTCTATTTTATATTTTTCTGTTGGATCTTCGATAGGCTCATCAAGTGCTTCGTATGAAAAATTCCTTTTCCTTCTTCTGACACGGTGTCGTGTTGACTCAAAATTAACTTCTACGTCAATTTCAGTAGCAAGTTCTTTAGCGTCAATTGTAATTTCATCGAACGATGCATCCGATCGAAGGTTTTTAAAAATTTTGCAGTTTTGTAAAAGATCAATTACAGAGGCCAGATCAAAATCTTTTGTTTGCATCAACTTGCTTATTGGATTGATGAAATTTAGTATCTTATACCAAACAACTAAAGAACACAAAAACTTAAATTGCTTAATAAAATTTAAAATACTCGAAGCCTCATCTCTTATTAAAGTATCAATTTCTTGGTTTTCATAGATACTTAGCAAAGCATCATAAACATCTCCTAAATGAAATCTCAAAGGTTTTAAGGCATCTATCCTACTCTCCCATCTAGTGTCACTTAATGGTTTCAACGTGAAAACTTGTACGTGTTTTAAAAGTATTGCCCATCGAAAAGTAGATGCCGAAAAAAATAAATATATTTTTTGGACCATGTTGAAGAAATTAGCGGCTTCCAAGGATGCTTTTGCCATATCATTGACAACAAGATTTAGAGAGTGCGAACTACACGGAACATAGAATGCTCGTGGATTGCATTGTTTAATTCTAGATTGCACACCTGTTTTATCGCCCCTCATATTAGACCCGTTGTCGTATCCCTGCCCTCTCATATCCTGCAAATTTAAACCCAAGGCATTGAGTTCTGCAATTATAATGTCATACATTTGTTGTCCTGTAGATCTTTCTACTGGTAAGAAGCTTAAAAAACTTTCATTAATTTTAATTTCAACATCATTGTCAAATTTACTGATTGAAACATATCTGATTACAAGAGTCATTTGCTCTATCTTACTAATGTCTGAGTACAATCTAAAATTATAGAAAAATATTTGGCCTTTTTATTTCATCAATAATACGAGACTTTACACTCTGATGTAGTAGATCTATTATCTCGTTTTGTATATTTTTTCCGAGGTAGTGAGCTTTAGTCTCTTCTTTTTTAGTACTCTACGAACGTGCTCTGCCATAATGGCATCAAATTCGGATAGCAACTCCACTATTTTTAAGAAATTTCCGTTGTTATACTCGAACAACTTATCGCTTGTACCTTGAAAAGCTAAACAACTTTTACCAAGCATTTTAATAATTGCTACGATTCGTAGAAGTACCTCGTTCCAATGATTTGTTTCAGCGTTGATAATTCTTTGAGCAGCCGCATCTATAGTTTTACAACATTTCAACCTTTGGTTCATTTCTAGCCATGACTTTTGTGCTTGAATATGATTTTGGAAATTTCATGTTCTTTTAAGGTTTCGCCGAGGTGTTTCCAACTTCTAAAACCTTCTTTTGAAAGGGAACTTACTGTACACCCAAAAATTTTACAGCAGAAGCAGTAAACGCAGCTTTGGGATACAGAGTACACTAGCCACTCTCGTAAAACTTGCTCTCCATTGCTTAAAATTCGTGAATAATACTTTGCACTAAAATGTCGACCAGTGTAATTGGAAGGAAATTTGTAATTATATAAGGGTTTAGGTGGGCCTTGTCTTACTAAACAACTTCTTTCAGCGTCTCCTAAAATTCTTGGCCACAATGCTGGGTCTGCGTTCAAAGTTTGTAGAACACTTTCTGTAGGTGTCGGGTTTGTATCGAATACATTAATTTTTTCATCTAGCGATTTTGGTGATGATACAGTCAATTGATTTTAAAACTTCCTGCATTTGTTTGTCACCATCTACCTCAGCCGAATTCGTATCCGAACTTGATGTTGGATTCTCAGAGTCGTTATTTGGTTTAGTATAACTCTGGATATAATTTTTAAAGCACCAGCTTGTTTTTGCTTGTCCGCTTCTTTTTCCAGCCTTTTTTTTTGTATTGGTACCCAGATGGTTTCCTTTGACCAGACATTCTAAAAGGGCGCATAACTCAAATTTAAGAATAAATACTACCTGCTATAAATACCTAATCCGTATTTATAAGACAATAATATATTAGTAAATCAGTACCTATAGGTAGGTAGTCACTTGATATTCTTATATTCTATTACTCTAATGCCCATTTCCACCAGAATGATCGTAAGCGAAGAATAACTAAGTAGCTCTTAAAGTTTGAGTGTCACTTAAATCATTTTGGGTTCCACCGCTTATTTTTCGGGAAAGCTTAACTTAGCACTGGCAACGTTGCATAATAAGTTTAGATTTAGGGTATTTTTCTTTAAGCCTAGGGATTTTCTTTCTGTTGAAAGTTTTGTCTGTTATTTCGCGCTACTTGCTTTCGTGTATTTTTAAAATGGAGAAGTGTAAGGCAAAAAAGTAAGATCAGTAAATTATACTGCCAAAGAAAAGGAATTATTAGTCAATCTAGCTGTAAAGTACAAAAATATAATAGAAAATAAAAACGGATGCTGTGTCTGTAGAAGAGAAAACATAACCTGGAAGAAAATAAGTGATGAATTTAACACGATAGCGCCAAATCTATGCTATCGGAGTATTGATTCATTGAAAAATTACGAAAATAAAAAGAAGGATCTAAGAAAAAAATTGGTGATTACAAAAGGAAATCTACTTAACTGGAGGTGGACCCGCTCCGTCACTTAATACTGAAACAACCGATGAATTGTTACTAGGGGTGGTCAGTGAGAAGACTGTGTTTGGGTTAGACAATCCGTTGGATTGTGATAGCATTAAAGTACTTTCACCAAAGCCATCACAGGTAATATGTTTTATTCACGATTTTTATTTTTATAATGTGAGGTTTTTGTGCATTTTAGGATGAAACTGAACTTCCGTCAACATCAAATGAGGAAACCGACTTTGATGAAAATTGCACTGAAAGCAACATTGAAGTGGTATATCTCGATGAAGTAGTAAATGGGCAGTCTCAAGTATTCGATACTCCCAAATCCAATTGGGCGTCGTACAAATCCGGAGATTTGCAAATACCACCAACTCAATGCTTGAAAAGACCATCTCAAAATGGAAAAGCTGGGGTACGTTTGTGTAGCATAGTTGTAAAGGGCAACACATGATTTGATTGATCGCACCATAAGTTAATATAATAGTTTTAACACTAGATAACAACTTGACATTAAACAGAATTATGAATTTTAGTTTTTGCATTGAATTTTAGATTAGTATTTATTAGTAATATTGATACATGTATTTTTAGGTGAAAAGGAAAATGCCGAATGAAAGTGCCTCTCGGCGGCAACCCCATTCTACCGTCAAAACTGTATCAGCGTCCAATCTTTATGACAAGTATGAAGCATTAGTAGATAATAAACTTGTCAATGAGGATTTTTTAAATCGCAAGGCACAACTAGATATGGAATATGCAAGACGGGAGCATGAACTGAAAGTTACTTTAATGAATTTAGATATCGAATTAAAAAAGAAGCAATTGGAAGCTTTGAAGAGGAAGATTTAAAAATAGTTATTATGTTAGCAGTATAAATCTATTTTTTTTTATATATACAAAGTATCTTATGTTTAGTTTCAGCATTTACTTTCAAAATAAATAGACTATTTCAAAAACATGAATTAATGTAGTAAGAGTTTATTTTGAAGGTTCATAATCAAAAATACTGTTTTGATGTGTGCATAATTTTATGTACCTATTTACAAATTGTCAAAGTAATTTACAACGTCATTTCTAAATACTGGACCGTTAATTTCTCCTGCATGGTTGATAATATCTGGGATATTTCCCATTTCAATCAAATAATTTAGTTGTTCCCAGTCCTGTTCTACCTGAGGCAATTCTTCTTTCATATCAATAGCCTTGTTATGCAGCACTGCTGTAGCAGGAATAATTGTTAAGATTGTACTTAACTTTAGCCTACAACCGTAAGCTAAAATTGGGAATCTTCTTTTCCAGACCCCAAATAACCTTTCAATGGAATTTCGGGTTCTAATATGGGCTTCATTATATAATTGCTCGGCTCTAGTTTGAGGATCTGGCAAGGGAGTAAGGAGGTAATTCTTCAATGCGTAACCACTGTCACCTAAAACAGAATTACAAAATAAGACTCAAATTATAGGTTGAGTCTTGTTTATAAACATGGTAAATAATGCATTGACATTTCGTGAACTACAGCAATAACCTGTTCTCACAGGAGAAATTTCACAAATCATAAGAGTAGAGAACTAAAACCATTGCTTAAAATTTTAGTTTGTTCTAATATATAATTGTTTATTTTACTTACCCAGAAGAAGCGAATTGGGAAATTCGATATTTTCAAATCTAGCTCTTATTCGGCTATGATTAAAAATGGTTTGGTCATGTGATGAGCCCGGCCACCTTGCAACAACATCTCGAATTCTTAAATCTGCATCTCCAATAACCTGACAGTTTAAAGAAAAATATCCCTTTCTGTTTCGGAACAGTTCTGCATCGTGACCACCTGAAAAAATACAGTTATATATTATGCAAATCAACAAAATAAAATAATATACTTACCAGGGATTGAATTCTGATGTGTGTACCATCAACACATCCCAAAACCCTTGGAAATGAAGCAATATCATAAAACTTCTTTGCAACAGAGACAACCTCTTCAGCAACAGGCATATTTATGTAGTGTGGTCTTAACGAGGCTATTACTTCTGAAACTTTTTAACTGTCCGAGAAGCACTGCTAATGGCTATACCCATGAAGTCAGCGACTGAACTCAAATGACCTCCAGTTGCATAACATCGTAGACAGGTTAGCACTTGGTTTATTGGTGATAAAGCATTATTTCTGAGAATTCCAATTTTTAAATTAATACGATCTCAAAAGTAATACCTAAGGCTTTACCTGTCATCTGGAAATTCTAAATGCTCTTCAATTTGTCCTACAAGCTCCAATACTGTGGGTTTACTTAATCTAAACCTTCGGAAAAATGTTGTGTTGTCCATCTCATCAAAATAATTATTTCTGTCATAAACCCTTCTAGGAAATCCATCTTCCAGCAAATCAAGCAATTCTAGATCATCAAAAATCTCCATGATCTTAATGTCGGCGAGAAACAAATAATAATAATAATAATTTGAATTCAGGGTTAGGTTATTGACGCTTGCGCTCATCTTTCTCTTAAATTTAAGTGGCAAATAAGCTTGGAAACTTTCAGGCTTAGTTAAGCCACCCATAAAAATGTTAAATTTATATGGTGGAAAGTAAAATTATTATTTAAGGGACGCTTATTGCTAAGTAAACTTAAATTTGGCTTGGTGGAAATGGCCATAAAAGTTCACTATTATACAGAGACTTGACTATGAACTTACACTAAAAATAAAACTCAAACATAAACGTAAATTAAAAATTTAGTTTCGTCACAACTTGGTTACTAGTACGCCAGAACGCAAATGAAATATGTGCAATAATATTAGGATGCAGTTGAGAACCCAGGAACGCGACAGCCGACAATCGCCGATTGAATGGGCTTAACAGTTTACGTATTTACATAGAGGGATTATTTTCGTTAAGCTAAGTTAAGTGACAACCTGTAAAAATAAAAAATCTCATTATCTACTTAACACAGGTAAATGATTCTGAAAAAAAAACCTTGAGTAGAATTTTGTTACAAAAACATCATAGTGTTACATGAATCATCATTTTAGAGGTACTTTTACATGCAATTTAGCCCAAAAGCATAAATCTTAATGATGTAATCACAAAGTACAAACATGATTAATTAGAAGTTCACGGCATGATACAATCTTTTATCAATTCGAGAAACAGCCTTTTCGGTATTTAAAAAAAATTAAGCATTTACTTAAAAGCGCTTTTTAGGCACTATCAAAACAGACCTTGTTTCTCTAATAATAACGTATAAGATGTTGCGACATTATTATTCTAATAATAACGATCTTGGACTTCGTTATCATTAGAATAATAATTTGAATTTAAACAGAATGACTAAGTCTATCTTGGACTTAGACTTAGTCATTCTGTTTAAATTCAAACAAACATTGGATATGAATTGAATAGTATTTATGAAATGAATCATGTTAATCATAAATGTACTTAGGTTTAAGAAAAATGAAGAAATCGCTTTAAGGTTAAGGTTAAACAGAAGTATCTTCGTATATTATATATTTTTTTTCAAATTTTCAGACAAAACGGCGCTCCTAAATTTTGGCGCCCCGGACAAATGTCCGGATTGCCCACCCTAGAGCGGGCGCTGATACTACTTAAAGGCTGAGTTACATTATACTTTTTTTAACTATAAACTTTGACAAGTTTCAATACTAGAAGCGCTTGTAAAAACTTTGATAATGTAATTCAGAAAATCTCTATCCAATTTTGAATACTAGAAACAAGTTTACAAACTAGATCCGGACCTATTTTTTCGTTCAAGTTTTAAACTAGACCTGCGCATTAACTTTATATTTTGTACTACCAACTTCGAATTTAGCAGTAAAAATAATATGTAACTAACATAACCTATAAATTTTTGAAAACAATTTCACAAACAAAGAAATGGCACATAATTCTAAAAAATGGGGTGCGGAAATCACAAAAACGTTGGTTACGTTGTATGAATTGCAACCAACTTTATATAAGGTAGGCATTTTGAAATTAAGTTGGAAAAAATGTATTTAATTTTATACCTTCAGACAACTTCACCAACTTACCACAATAAGGTGCTACGATTGAAAGCTACCGAAAGTATAAGGGATGAGTTAAATGTAGTACACAAATCATCATTTATTACGGAAGAAATTGTTAAAAAATTAACAACATCAGAACACAGTTTTAGAAGTGTACCGTAACTGCAACAAGAAGGTCAGCGGCATGGAAGCAGATGCAGTGTTACAACCTACTTGGTGGCTGTATGAACCACTACAATTTTGTTGCCATATTGCAAAAAGACAAAGGTAAATCTAATTTGCCGTTATCTCAAAATGAAGGTATTGCTCATTGCACCGAGGATGTGATAGCATACATTGAAGATGCGGTTTGTTGTTTTACTAGTTCATCAAATTTTTAGTTTAATATTTATTATTTTAGATTCTTCTGAATGATAGTGTAGTTATTGAAGGGGATGATCTTGTTGGTAATAACGTTGTGATGTCACCTACAAGTGTGGCATCGACATCCTCAATAGGAAGTTCCCAGAGGAGTGAAAATAAAGGATACTCATGTACAAAGAAAAGGAGGAAAGAAGAAGTTGATTTAAATTATACTATTACAAAAGCAGTGCAAGAGATTGCTAATGAGAAACCTCTATTTCCCCACATATAGAAAGCTTTTGTAATTTTATAGGGCATGAAGTTATGAACTTCAAAAACAAAAGCAATTTTAAACAATTTAAGTGGGAAACTTTAAAGTTGATAAGAGAAATGCAGGAAGCAGAGGACTCAGATAGTTCTTAATTCCAATTTACTTTTTAAATATTTTTATTACATACTTAATTTTGAATATAAAAAGTACATTAAATACTTAATCTTAAACCTAAATCATATTTTCTTGCCACGGTACTTTCCCATAGCCATTAAAATATGTTTTAAATTGTTCACGAATTTGTAAACTTCTGGTATTTGGGCGTCTCCGATTAATATTGATTCTTTGTAGAGTTCTACCAGCATTTCTCCATGAACCATCTACTATCTTACCATTTTCAAGTTCCGCATCTGCCTCACTTACAACCACAGTTGGTTTTTCCATTTTAATAAAATTATGCAAAGCGCAACAAGCTTGTGTTACCAATATAACTTTATCTGGAGACAAATTTATTGTTGTTAATAACACTCGGAACCTATTTGCCAATATCCCGAATGCATTTTCGATCACTCGTCTGCCCCGACTCAATCGGTAATTGTAAATGCGTTCCTCCTTAGTCATGTTTTTAAAAGGGTAGGGTTTAAAATATGCTCTTGCAGTGGGAATGCTGCATCAGCTAAAATGACATGTGGAAGTGCTTCTTCCATCCCTGGTAAAGATTTATCGTTAGGTAAATTTAATGTTTGCCTATTTAGTGCAGCTGCAAAGTTACAATTGTCATAAACGCCTAGAAGGTAGTTCACAATTTTCAATATTAAAATTATTCATGCTTTAATATTACCTCCATCACCGACCCGTCCATTTGTACCAACATCAATGTATAGAAACCATTGAACTATATACTACTACGTAGTAACTGGAAGGGCAACTACGTAAGAAGAAAGTGAGGCAGGTGTGAAGTTATGCAACCTACAAAGCGTAGGGGTTGCTATCCTTTTCTAGCAAACGCAAAGTATATGTCTTTATTCGTTATTGATAAACATTTTATTCGTTTATGTAATTACAATTGAAAAAAAATCAATATTACGTATATTTAAATGTACTATATTTAATTTACTACATTCTTATACTATTTAACATTTTTTTTACATTTTAATTTTGTTCAAATAACATTTATAATCACAATATATATGTCATTTATTCTATTTCTATACATTTTTAAAAAGAACTATTTTATTTAATTTGTGACGCACACTTGCTGAATTTCCTCGAAGTTTTTCATTTTCTCTTATTGCATAGGCATTCATTCGACACTTTAGATATAGTTCTACTATTTTTGTAATGATTTGGAATTCGTGGATATTTTCTGAAATATATTCTTCAATTGTTGGATGTTGCGGCATAAATAAATGTAGTTTAGTAGAAAAATGAAATAATATTTTATTTTTTATTATTAATCGAAATTTCAGTTTTTTAGAAATGTCCTTCAGGCTTGTAAATAATTGTTCACACATTTTTACAATATCGACTACTACATCAGAAGCAAATACTAAACCTCCCCGAGTTACACATTTTACAAAAGTGTCGTGTGCTCTGTTTATGGAATAGTTGTGACAATTCCTATTACTTTTATAAAATAAAATATCTTTACAATAGACACAAGTGGTTTTTTTGAAAGATTTCTAGCAATGTATCCCGCTATATATGTTAGAATGTTACATTTGTATTCTGATAATCGGGTCAAATTATCGAACAAACTTTCAAAATCATCACAGTCATCACAATCATCTTCAATAACTTGACGCTTTCTAGACCGGAATTCAAATGCAGGAGTGCATATACTTCCAAAATCGACACAATTAGAATTTAAAGAAGGTGTCACTGTGTTTTGAAAAAGCAAGGCTCGTAAAGTCCACTGTACTTGTAAAACATTGGGATTGTTATTCCACCCACCCCGTCCTCTAATGCAACTAAAAAACAATTCAAGATGATCTTGAGAAAATTTGTAACACAGTAAGAATTTGTTGGGATTATTTTCTTTACTAAACAAATCTTTTGCAAGCATTACTGCACTTTTCATAGTAATAAGAAATCCTAAGGCAAATGTTTTTTTTGGGTGTATCATTATATTAATTCCATCTATGGTTAGTGTATTTAAATACTTACTTGTTTTTTCAAAAATTTCCTCAAAATAGGCAATAATTTGAGGTCTTATGGGTGCTTTAAACCCTTTTCCATAAGGATTTCTTGAATTTAACATATCAAAGATTTTGTCAATACATCTAATAAACATGATTGTTGCTTCAGTTCCTGCGAATTGTTCGTTACCAGTTTTATTTAAGTAATCTAAAGCATCTGCAACACCGCTGCTAATTGCCTGAACAGCTAATTTAACGTTCATTATTTTATTTTTATAATTAATGTGCGATGATGATAAAGAATTAGCAAGCTTAAATCCTTCGAAATTTTGTAAATTATTTAATTTAACTAAATAATCCCAACTGATTATTCCTTCGGATGACTTCATGTTTTTTCAGCTAGAGCATTACGTGCTAATTTGACCATATGACAAGGATCTAATATCGAATATATATATGTATTCGTACAAGGATGTTTAAAATACGGTTTTAAAATATTTGCCTTTAAAGTGCAACCTAGCATACTTAATGTGGAAAAGTTTGTAACTGTTCCATCGCATGTAATGGATCGAACTACAACACCAACATCAAATAAGTTTTTTATGCAACAGTGTAATAATTGCCCTTGCAAATTGGCATCTATTTTATTAATAAAAAAAAAACCAACCGGAAGTTTAAAATTTTTGCTAAAACTAACAATTTGAAAAATTAAAACTTCCGTTGCTTCGGCCTCAGAATCTACATCTATAATACCACCATAATTACAAAATCCAGTAAATTTACCCTCTTTTTGATCCCAAAGTATTTGCTTTCTTATCGACATAAGTAGAACAGCAGCACCTCGACCTTGAAAGTTGCCCTGAGGGTACTTCCACTTGACGTCATCTGTGACCTCGCCTTGTACGTGTATGAGGTGTTTTTTGAATGACATCATCTGCGACCTCGCCGTTAACGTGTACTAGGTCTTTTGGAAATTTTCTGCTGACGTCAATGCCGGCAGGGATTTTTGGGGAAATTTTAATTAACGCCACTTTGGCATAATGACGTACGTCTTACCTTGAAATAAAATAGTGCAATAAAGATAAAAAAAAATATATATTTGTCTCTCTCATTTACATACATATTACATTCAATACTACAATACATGAAAATATTAAGCAAACGTTGGATCACACGGACATCTTCTCCTTCTTCTTCATCTGCTCGCGATGGAGATGTGGTACTGCTGCATCCTTCTTCAACGCACATATTTCCCAACGGTCTTCATCTTCTGTAAATCGAAAAAGAAATTAAAATAAACACTAAATGTAATAAATTGAATGGAAATTTTTAAATATTTAATAATGAATCATAAAAAATCATAACTTAGCGCTGTAAAAATTAAAAAAATACACAACGTAAAACAATATGGCGGAATTAAAACTTATCTAATGAAATGAATTGATTAATAATTAAGTTGCGACATCTAGTGCCGCCTCATACTATCATTCGAAATGTAAAATAAAATGATTAAGATTGTTGTTTATTAAAGAAGTAATCTTACAATCCAAAAATTAATGTTATAAAACTAAAAAATTTTAAATAAAAAATATTGAGACGTATGTTAAATAATTAATCACGATATAAAAATTAGCGCTGTAACACTAAAAATGTTCAAATTCAAACAACAAAAGTGGTGGAATTATAAGAAAGAAATTTGTAAAGTGTAAATTATAAAATAAAGTAAATAAAAAAAACTACAAGTTCTTGGTTGATAAAATGAATTTTGAAACTGATTAAGAAAAATTAGATGTTGAATACGATAATGTGTTTGAACAAAATAAAAATTACAACATCATGCAAAGGTAATATTAAAATCAAAATTAACGACACGCAAAATAAAAAATAATCAACGCCAAACAAGCAGAATTAAAAGGAATTACTACATCATGCATTACAGAATAACGTTTATAACACGGTTCATAGATTAAAAAACAAATTTTGTAACGTAAAATCGAAACTTAGCGCTGCAAAGATAAAAATACTCAACGTTAAAATCAAAATGGTTAATTTAAAAACAAACACAAATAAAAATTTTAAATTAAGAAACTAATATTTAAAAATAATAAAGCAGAGTTAAAAGGAATTACTACATCATGCATTACAAAATAACGTTTATAACACGGTTCATAAATCAAAAAATAATTAAAAACGTACTTACCCCTACATACACAAGATCTGACACTACCGGTGGTCGAAAATAAACTGAAATATAATAATTAGAAATCGTAATTAGCCCTAATCACGTCACGCGGTATTTTCCTTCGCTGTGCGAATGACGTGTACCTGCATACCAAAACGATTAAATAAATTTTCTATTGTCATATTGTTAAACGAATCTTAAAAATAATTCTAAATAGATAAAACTTTGAGAAAAATTGGAATACGTTAGCAATCTATAAGAATAATGTGCAAACAAAAAACTGTAAACATTTCTGCAGTGGTAAATTAAACGAATTTTAATAATTGTACAACTGCAATCTTTTTCAACATCACTCTGTAGCTCTAAACTAAACCAACAGTAAATTGGATGAACCATATAGATGAATAATAGATAAAACAAAAGCTTTGAAAATAACAAACGTTTTGAATTATTTAAAAAATAAAGGAATAGTTTTTCAAAAACAAAAAAAATGCACTTTTCAACTATTAGAAATTTGTCGATGGCCATTAATCCACAAGGACTATTAATGTTTCGTTGGTGAAATTTTAACGACACTAATGAATAATTGACATTCCTCTGCTTTCAAAAATGCATAGTTTCTAGTGAATCATTGCAAATATTTAAAAAATAATGTAAAATTTTAAGAAAAACGTAAAAAGATTTCATTCAGAATTTTGTTTAAAGAAAACAATAAAGTACATTCGACAAACGAACCATCAACAACAAATGCGTGACATAAGAATTAAACATGTTCTAAAAATGATTTCGCGTTTCCGTTTACAAAATCGGAAAAACTAAACGTAAAATGTAAAAGTTACTCAAACAAACTAAAACTGATGTAAAAATATGAAACAGGGTACAGCAATATTTTCAATTTAAACATCTAAAGTCTTCTTAAGAATACAAATTATAGATTTTATGCACTGATTGAAATATAGTTTTGGAATAACAAATTGTTAGCCTTTATTGAAAATATAGCGGGAATAAACAAATTAATGCCTTATTTCTTAAATTGTTATTCAAGTAAAACATAAACCTTTAAACAAAATGATGTTAAAAAACCAATAGTTACACCTAACAACGGCTTTTTGCTGCTTGACAAATACATTCGAATTTACAAATTCTTTTGTTGTTTAATACATACTTACAAATTTAATAATTTTTAGGGTATAGAACGTTAATGATCATTGATCTTAAGTAGGAAAACTACAGATTTTCATCTGAATTTCAAAAATTTCTTATATTTTACGCCACAACTAAAAAACTAGAATTAAATTTAACTAGAATTACTCAAAAATATGCGTTAATTAGAATGCATCGATAAAATACCCAAATTACGTGACGTCACAAACTTAATTATCCAACAATCTTCACCATTCAATAAATTTAATTTACTAACTTCCAAAATCATTTATGAAACTCAAGGAACATTTAGTTTCTTTAATGTATATTCTACAAACATCAAAATCTCAAATCCAAAAATTCCAAATTTATACTCTTTACCTAAAATACATAAAACCAACCATCCTATTAGACCAATAGTTAATTACAAATCTTCACCAACATACTTTATTTCTAAATTTCTATCCGCGTTATATCAAAAGAAATTAATTTCAAACCATCTTATTCTATCAAAAATACAATTAAATTAGTAGAAAATTTATCTAAACCGAGAATCATTCTAAGGAAGAGTATAAGACGTTTACAAAAAAAACATTTTATTATTACGGTAGTGGTTCTAACAAAAATCAAAAGAAACATTACAACGATAACGCATAAGATTCTTTTGTAACATGTAGGCGAACACATAACAATGATGCTAAGTATCTCGAAATGTACACGTTTGACAAATGCAATTTATCACATTGAAATTTTTGAATTATACATTAAACATCATAGTCTTCAAACTTTATTCACAATGCAAGAGTTTATATTGAATAAAGTAAAAGATGTTAACTCACATAATCTGAACCTTGAATGATTCTGTAATGATGTTCAATCAGCTTCAGATGACGAATATAAAAATTTGAAGGAAGCAATTAAATATGTTTTAAGATATACTAAAAACTTATTGTTACACGACTTGTACTATACTTACTAATTTTCTAATTGATGAAATTAAAAATACGACTTCGTGAATAATCAAAATATACATATTTTATATTTATACTAACGTGAATGTAAATAAAGTATTTCCAATATAGATCATACGGGTCTTGTATGATCACATATAGTTAATTCTTAGCCCTGGGCAAGCTTACCCATATACACTATCTGCTAAACATAATTTCATGATGTATCGCATATGTAATTGATTTTGGGTAGTCAACAGTTACGTTGTGATTATATGATTTTTAACGTTAATGAATAGACTAAAATTTAAAAAAAAAACACTGCATACACACTTAAACAACATTGACGAGGAGCTGATCATTTCAGCATCTTCGTCATTACCTTCCCAGGATTCTATTTCATGTAATGCCTTATTTATAAATAAATAAAAGATTCGATTTTAACCTTTGCAATAGGCCTGTATCACAATATTTAATTCTTCAAAAATTTTGTGTAAGTATATCATCTATATTTGGCGGAAAAGGTACAATAGGAAAACATCTTTATTTAAAACGTGCCAATGAAAAATGTAATTATAGACAATTCTTTTGTTAAACTACAATCTTTAATATTCTTTGAAGAAAATCAGATTCTGCACGTCTACACAATTAAATTAAAGATAATGGTGTACTTAATAAATTTTATTTTGCTTTATACAATGTTAAATAATAACAAAACTATTTACACTTTTGGTAAAATATTAACGTAAACAATAACAATAGTTACTATTATGTAATAATAATGATAATATTAATTTGTGAGATTTTCTAAAATTACAAAGAAAATAAATCAATTACCTAATGAGACCAAAAACGTTATTAAAATAAATTTCTTAATACACCCTAAATTTTCTAATTAGAAACAAATATAACTGTGCGATCAAAAATGTAACTTTTAACTAAATTAGTCATACTAATTGTTTCAGCAATGCTATATAATACAGATATCGTATTTTAAAAAAGTTAGTTTTATTTTCATATTCAGCAAGAAGCAATGGTTCGACCAAAAATAACCAAGTCTATGAACGCGTTAATTACTCGTTTATTAAAAATCCTAGAATTCTAAATAAAGTGCTGTGTAAATTTGTTTCGTGTTTTAAACCTACAACCTCGTGGAATAATTATCAAACAAAATATTTAAAATTTATCACTTACAAATATATCACTAACCTTTTAAAAGCAAACGATAATAAATTGTTATTAAAATTGAAGCATGAAGAAACTGCCGAAGAGTTTCTTTTTAACGAACGGTCAAAATGGGACCAATTAGAAGATACATATATACAGTATAATCCGGAAACTAAAGAAGTTACAACTTTTATACTTCCATCTTTTATCAATAGTGATGACGAAGAAACCGACATCGATTTAGATACTGATGACGACGAAGATAATGGTAGCGATGACGATGAAAATAGTGAGGAAACAGATGACACAACAAAATCAAGACCATCGATTTCGTATACCAAATCCAAACGATCAATATCAAGTGCTCAACCGTTAACGCCTTTAAAAAATTAAAACTGGGAAAGAACACTTCCAAATATACTACCGACATTTCTTCAGAGTTCGAAACAGAAGCTGATAAAGTACTTCAACAAAATAACAAAGTTGTATTAAGTTATTTATTCGATAAAGATAATGAAAGCGTTTTCAAATTGTTACTCAACAAACTTAAAAATGCTCAATTTGTTGGGAGATGAAACCATTAAAAGATTTCCATTATATCGTTGAATGTTCTCATTCTTTCTGCCACACTTGTATGAATACCTTAATATCCAATACGACAACACCTGGATGTGCTTGCGCTATTTGCAGAAAAATATTTTTAAGGGTGTGAAAATGTCCGAGGGGTATATACGAGGACGAATTACCTTGGTGTGAAGCGGATCGACAAACTTTGCGTGAATCGGAAGATGACGAAAGCGTCATTGAAATCATTTCGATCTCATCTGAAGGTACCTATAAACAATATTCTTTTTGTTTGTACATTTATGCAATTCAATTTATAGATAACCCTGAAGAGGAGGCATCGAGTATAGCCGCTGATGAAATGGAATTTGAAGAGGAGTTGCCTGAAGGCATAATCGAAGTCTTGGATTTTATCGAGTATCTTTTTTAATTAACAAAATTAATTATACAATTTTATTTATTATTAAAAAACCATTATATTTTACAACTATGTTTGATTTTGTAAAAATTTACATTTTGTTATAAAAAATATAAATAAGAAAGCTTCTTAATCATTATCGTCACCGCTGTATTCTTCAAGTAATATTGAAGCCATATTAGTGTAAATACCTTTTAATGAAACATGAAGTTAACCTGCGTTTTTGCGCCAAACTTAATTGATATTAAAAATTTGAACATAGTAGTCAAATACCCTATTAACAACAAATGCGCTTTGAAGTCTATGACTCAGGTTTAATTCGGTAAATACAAAATTTAGAGATTTTTAGTTAAATGCAATGGTTTGTAATTGTATCTTTTTTTCGTTAAATAAAGATGTTTTTTCTGCAAAAGATTTTTGAAAAATTAGACGTTATGCTACAGATCCTTTGGAGGGGATAAATGGCGAATATTTTTTATTTATTATTATTATTTATTTCATTATCGGTTATGTTTTTGAATTAGACTAGTTCAAACTTAATGTAGGATTACTTCTCACTCAAATGTAGTACTTGTATAGTAAATAACTATTATGTTAATATTCAAAGTTATATATTTGATTGCATTTTGTAGTTTATAATAGTGTATAAAGTTATATATACATTAAGCCGCATAAATATTAAATAAGTAACGATTTACAAGATACAATACTGTAAATATTGCAAATTATAATATTAAAACAATATATTGTTGTTTATAAAATACATTATATATGTTTTACAATACGAGATATAATATACAATTAATCGTTCTTGAAATATATTTGATGCGATACTTTGAAACGTGTATCGTATGACATTTTCACACCCTTAAAAATATTTTTCTGCAAATAGCGCAAGCACATCCAGGTGTTGTCGTATTGGATATTAAGGTATTCATACAAGTGTGGCAGAAAGAATGAGAACATTCAACGATATAATGGAAATCTTTTAATGGTTTCATCTCCCAACAAATTGAGCATTTTTCAAGTTTGTTGAGTAACAATTTGAAAACGCTTTCATTATCTTTATCGAATAAATAACTTAATACAACTTTGTTATTTTGTTGAAGTACTTTATCAGCTTCTGTTTCGAACTCTGAAGAAATGTCGGTAGTATATTTGGAAGTGTTCTTTCCCAGTTTTAATTTTTTAAAGGCGTTAACGGTTGAGCACTTGATATTGATCGTTTGGATTTGGTATACGAAATCGATGGTCTTGATTTTGTTGTGTCATCTGTTTCCTCACTATTTTCATCGTCATCGCTACCATTATCTTCGTCGTCATCAGTATCTAAATCGATGTCGGTTTCTTCGTCATCACTATTGATAAAAGATGGAAGTATAAAAGTTGTAACTTCTTTAGTTTCCGGATTATACTGTATATATGTATCTTCTAATTGGTCCCATTTTGACCGTTCGTTAAAAAGAAACTCTTCGGCAGTTTCTTCATGCTTCAATTTTAATAACAATTTATTATCGTTTGCTTTTAAAAGGTTAGTGATATATTTGTAAGTGATAAATTTTAAATATTTTGTTTGATAATTATTCCACGAGGTTGTAGGTTTAAAACACGAAACAAATTTACACAGCACTTTATTTAGAATTCTAGGATTTTTAATAAACGAGTAATTAACGCGTTCATAGACTTGGTTATTTTGGTCGAACCATTGCTTCTTGCTGAATATGAAAATAAAACTAACTTTTTAAAATACGATATCTGTATTATATAGCATTGCTGAAACAATTAGTATGACTAATTTAGTTAAAAGTTACATTTTGATCGCACAGTTATATTTGTTTCTAATTAGAAAATTTAGGGTGTATTAAGAAATTTATTTTAATAACGTTTTTGGTCTCATTAGGTAATTGATTTATTTTCTTTGTAATTTTAGAAAATCTCACAAATTAATATTATCATTATTATTACATAATAGTAACTATTGTTATTGTTTACGTTAATATTTTACCAAAAGTGTAAATAGTTTTGTTATTATTTAACATTGTATAAAGCAAAATAAAATTTATTAAGTACACCATTATCTTTAATTTAATTGTGTAGACGTGCAGAATCTGATTTTCTTCAAAGAATATTAAAGATTGTAGTTTAACAAAAGAATTGTCTATAATTACATTTTTCATTGGCACGTTTTAAATAAAGATGTTTTCCTATTGTACCTTTTCCGCCAAATATAGATGATATACTTACACAAAATTTTTGAAGAATTAAATATTGTGATACAGGCCTATTGCAAAGGTTAAAAATCGAATCTTTTTATTTATTTATAAATAAGGCATTACATGAAATAGAATCCTGGGAAGGTAATGATGAAGATGCTGAAATGATCAGCTCCTCGTCAATGTTGTTTAAGTGTGTATGCAGTGTTTTTTTTTAAATTTTAGTCTATTCATTAACGTTAAAAATCATATAATCACAACGTAACTGTTGACTACCCAAAAATCAATTACATATGCGATACATCATGAAATTATGTTTAGCAGATAGTGTATATGGGTAAGCTTGCCCAGGGCTAAGAATTAACTATATGTGATCATACAAGACCCGTATGATCTATATTGGAAATACTTTATTTACATTCACGTTAGAGTAAATATAAAATATGTATATTTTGATTATTCACGAAGTCGTATTTTTTATTTCATCAATTAGAAAATTAGTAAGTATAGTACAAGTCGTGTAACAATAAGTTTTTAGTATATCTTAAAACATATTTAATTGCTTCCTTCAAATTTTATATTCGTCATCTGAAGCTGATTGAACATCATTACAGAATCATTCAAGGTTCAGATTATGTGAGTTAACATCTTTTACTTTATTCAATATAAACTCTTGCATTGTGAATAAAGTTTGAAGACTATGATGTTTAATGTATAATTCAAAAATTTCAATGTGATAAATTGCATTTGTCAAACGTGTACATTTCGAGATACTTAGCATCATTGTTATGTGTTCGCCTACATGTTACAAAAGAATCTTATGCGTTATCGTTGTAATGTTTCTTTTTGATTTTTGTTAGAACCACTACCGTAATAATAAAATGTTTTTTTTTGTAAACGTCTTATACTCTTCCTTAGAATGATTCTCGGTTTAGATAAATTTTCTACTAATTTAATTGTATTTTTGATAGAATAAGATGGTTTGAAATTAATTTCTTTTGATATAACGCGGGATAGAAATTTAGAAATAAAGTATGTTGGTGAAGATTTGTAATTAACTATTGGTCTAATAGGATGGTTGGTTTTATGTATTTTAGGTAAAGAGTATAAATTTGGAATTTTTGGATTTGAGATTTTGATGTTTGTAGAATATACATTAAAGAAACTAAATGTTCCTTGAGTTTCATAAATGATTTTGGAAGTTAGTAAATTAAATTTATTGAATGGTGAAGATTGTTGGATAATTAAGTTTGTGACGTCACGTAATTTGGGTATTTTATCGATGCATTCTAATTAACGCATATTTTGAGTAATTCTAGTTAAATTTAATTCTAGTTTTTTAGTTGTGGCGTAAAATATAAGAAATTTTGAAATTCAGATGAAAATCTGTAGTTTTCCTACTTAAGATCAATGATCATTAACGTTCTATACCCTAAAAATTATTAAATTTGTAAGTATGTATTAAACAACAAAAGAATTTGTAAATTCGAATGTATTTGTCAAGCAGTAAAAAGCCGTTGTTAGGTGTAACTATTGGTTTTTAACATCATTTTGTTTAAAGGTTTATGTTTTACTTGAATAACAATTTAAGAAATAAGGCATTAATTTGTTTATTCCCGCTATATTTTCAATAAAGGCTAACAATTTGTTATTCCAAAACTATATTTCAATCAGTGCATAAAATCTATAATTTGTATTCTTAAGAAAACTTTAGATGTTTAAATTGAAAATATTGCTGTACCCTGTTTCATATTTTTACATCAGTTTTAGTTTGTTTGAGTAACTTTTTACATTTTACGTTTAGTTTTTCCGATTTTGTAAACGGAAACGCGAAATCATTTTTAGAACATGTTTAATTCTTATGTCACGCATTTGTTGTTGATGGTTCGTTTGTCGAATGTACTTTATTGTTTTCTTTAAACAAAATTCTGAATGAAATCTTTTTACGTTTTTTCTTAAAATTTTACATTATTTTTTAAATATTTGCAATGATTCACTAGAAACTATGCATTTTTGAAAGCAGAGGAATGTCAATTATTCATTAGTGTCGTTAAAATTTCACCAGCGAAACATTAATAGTCCTTGTGGATTAATGGCCATCGACAAATTTCTAATAGTTGAAAGTGCATTTTTTTTTGTTTTTGAAAAACTATTCCTTTATTTTTTAAATAATTCAAAACGTTTGTTATTTTCAAAGTTTTTGTTTTATCTATTATTCATCTATATGGTTCATCCAATTTACTGTTGGTTTAGTTTAGAGCTACAGAGTGATGTTGAAAAAGATTGCAGTTGTACAATTATTAAAATTCGTTTAATTTACCACGGCAGAAATGTTTACAGTTTTTCGTTTGCACATTATTCTTATAGATTGCTAACGTATTCCAATTTTTCTCAAAGTTTTATCTATTTAGAATTATTTTTAAGATTCGTTTAACAATATGACAATAGAAAATTTATTTAATCGTTTCGGTATGCAGGTACACGTCATTCGCACAGCGAAGGAAAATACCGCGTGACGTGATTAGGGCTAATTACGATTTCTAATTATTATATTTCAGTTTATTTTCGACCACCGGTAGTGTCAGATCTTGTGTATGTAGGGGTAAGTACGTTTTTAATTATTTTTGATTTATGAACCGTGTTATAAACGTTATTTTGTAATGCATGATGTAGTAATTCCTTTTTAACTCTGCTTTATTATTTTTAAATATTAGTTTCTTAATTTAAAATTTTTATTTGTGTTTGTTTTTAAATTAACCATTTTGATTTTAACGTTGAGTATTTTTATCTTTGCAGCGCTAAGTTTCGATTTTACGTTACAAAATTTGTTTTTTAATCTATGAACCGTGTTATAAACGTTATTCTGTAATGCATGATGTAGTAATTCCTTTTAATTCTGCTTGTTTGGCGTTGATTATTTTTTATTTTGCGTGTCGTTAATTTTTGATTTTAATATTACCTTTGCATGATGTTGTAATTTTGATTTTGTTCAAACACATTATCGTATTCAACATCTAATTTTTCTTAATCAGTTTCAAAATTCATTTTATCAACCAAGAACTTGTAGTTTTTTTTATTTACTTTATTTTATAATTTACACTTTACAAATTTCTTTCTTATAATTCCACCACTTTTGTTGTTTGAATTTGAACATTTTTAGTGTTACAGCGCTAATTTTTATATCGTGATTAATTATTTAACATACGTCTCAATATTTTTATTTAAAATTTTTAGTTTTATAACATTAATTTTGGATTGTAAGATTACTTCTTTAATAAACAACAATCTTAATCATTTTATTTTACATTTCGAATGATAGTATGAGGCGGCACTAGATGTCGCAACTTAATTATTAATCAATTCATTTCATTAGATAAGTTTTAATTCCGCCATATTGTTTTACGTTGTGTATTTTTTAATTTTTACAGCGCTAAGTTATGATTTTTTATGATTCATTATTAAATATTTAAAAATTTCCATTCAATTTATTACATTTAGTGTTTATTTTAATTTCTTTTCGATTTACAGAAGATGAAGACCGTTGGGAAATATGTGCGTTGAAGAAGGATGCAGCAGTACCACATCTCCATCGCGAGCAGATGAAGAAGAAGAAGATGTCCATGTGATCCAACGTTTGCTTAATATTTTCATGTATTGTAGTATTGAATGTAATATGTATGTAAATGAGAGAGACAAATATATATTTTTTATCTTTATTGCACTATTTTATTTCAAGGTAAGACGTACGTCATTATGCCAAAGTGGCGTTAATTAAAATTTCCCAAAAATCCCTGCCGGCATTGACGTCAGCAAAAATTTCCAAAAGACCTAGTACACGTTAACGGCGAGGTCACAGATGATGTCATTCAAAAACACCTCATACACGTACAAGGCGAGGTCACAGATGACGTCAAGTGGAAGTACCCTCAGGGCAACTTTCAAGGTCGAGGTGCTGCTGTTCTACTGACATAGCATCAAAAATTAAAGCACAATCTGAAATGGACTGAGTTGTAACGTACTCCTTCAGAAATTTAAACACTTCACTTAAAAAACCTGGCCTGCAATTATATGAAGACAACCAATACCTAATTGTCCGTGGGTGTGGTAATATAAAATGCTCTCTTACAAATTTATACGCTTTTGGTGAATAAAAAAATAAGGTGAGAGCAAAATTTTTTATAGCATCTGGGTATTTCCTCGAATTTTTATGTACCTTTGCATTTATAGCGTAATTTTTAAAAAATTCCTTCGGAAATTCAGCAAAATGGTTATTTAAACAACCTCTAAATTCTCGGTGCTTTTATAATTCTTCCTAAGTTGCACTATTAATGTCTTCATCGATGAAATTTTTAAATTTCTACGACGAACTTTTGATGCAGCGATTTTATTTTTCGTTTCAACATTTTAGTTTTCACATCATTCAAAGTATTTCCTGCAGTCGGTAATGAAATGGGTGGGTCAACTTCCTAAGAAAATTTTGATTCATAAAATTATAACATAAATTTTACATTTTTCTTACCATGCACTGATAATTCGGTTCCTGTATGTTGGATGTAGAAGGATTATCTCGAATTAGTCTTCTACGAAATGTATTTTTTCTTGCAAGATGAGCAGGATAATTAAAAACAGAAGGCACAGCATCAAGTTTTAACAATCGAACTTTACACCCAGGTCGTAATTGATAGTCGGATTCTATGAAATGCTGACTGCATACTTTACTAGTACGACTTGGTGTCCATTGTTCTCTCCTTATGGCATTTAACCATAAATTAAAAACTTCAGGACGTTTAAATGGGAATCTAAGAAAATACTTGAAATAATCACGATGTAATATTTAACCTTAAAATTTTACCCATGAAATTGAGTATTTTCGTTTTATGATGTTCATTTGAACATCCAAACACAACACAATTCATCACCATATTGTCTATTAGATAATACAAAAACTAGAAAACTTTCACAACAAATATTAATATTACAAAATAAACAAATAAAATTCACGAGCTTTCACCGTATACTCACACAGGCGCAAATGAGATAGCAACACCTACTTATTGCTATCTCTCTCGGCCTCAAATTTTACCACTTCAGGGTACGGTCGTAGCCCTTCCAGTTACTACGTAAAGTAGTATATAGTTCAATGATAGAAACTTATAATTTGCATCCACTATTGCGAGAAGCACAATGCTGTGCGTACCTTTGTAATTGTAGAAGTGGGAACCTGCACTCCTGGGAGCCTGAAATACAATGTGTTTGCCATCCATCGCCCCTATTGTATTTGGAACATTCCACAAATTATAAAATTGCTGTGCAATTGCTTCCCACTCATTTGGTGTCGATGGAACCTCAAATATTTCACACAGTTAAGAGTGTTACCTATAAATTATAAACTTACATACTTTCATATATGTCTCCAAGAGTTCTTCATAAATTGCAGTTAAAACCTGTGGTACAAAAATTGATATAGTACAAGCAGCAATTCTTGTACTATACGATAAGCTTTTAAAAGATTCCCCCGTAGCAAGAAATCTTAGTGTAACCATCAAACGGTGTTTTGCTGATATACACTGGCGAAAGTGAGTATCCTCTTTTTTAATTCTGTGTTCAATTAAACTGTTTAATTTGTTAAAGATTGTATTATCCATTCTCAACCAGTTTTCGTAAGAACGTTCATCTTCTTGAAGAAGTTCATTTGAAACGAACGAACATGCTCCTAAATGTAAACTATCTCTGCAGAAGCAGCTCACTGTTGGCTCCATATTCTACTTTTTTTTTGTTTTCTCATATTGCAAAGTTTTAAGATTTTTAAAATTTTTAAAAGTTTTTCTTTTTTCATTTCAGTCATTTCCGATTCACAATTTTTAAAAGTTGGCAATGGCAAATTTCTACAAATACCGCGCCTGCGTAATAGTATTAATTATAAGCATGCGCGACAAATTACAGTAAACTAGTTTAAGAGGACTATCTAGCCAGGTCTAAACTTGTATACGACAAAGAGGTGACTGAAACAGAGAGTCTGAAAGGAGGGTCTTATTCTATGACGTTTCATGGGAAAAGCGCGTATAGTAATATCTGTTCATCGGATATTGTTACTTGATCCATTTCAACGATTTATTTCATTTTATCTTCATTCGTCATTAAATGAAATTGAGGTTTCTAAGTAAATATAAAAACTGACAACTACAATTATTGTAATGTAATAAATGATAAGAATTAATCTGTTATATTTATATATATATATTAACATTCTTAATCGATTCCGTATACGGAATATAACATAATGTTGTTGCTCGTTTTATACTCTATACTAATTACAAGCTTATTACATAACGTACTACAATATAAAACATTATATTATGTTCATAATATCTACGAAAACTCATGATTACTAAAACCTAAATGCTGCGATTACGTAGCGGTTTGTAATTGTTTGTTTATGAAATCAAAAAGTAGCAAAATGTGTTTTTGTGTTTATTTAGTCGAAAGTTCATTTAGTAAATGAAATTTGTAGATTGGAAATCTTCAAACTTTCTCCAAAATCTGCTAACCTTTTTTCGTTTTTATTCATTGTTTTT
Organism: Abscondita cerata; assembly: GCA_030710515.1. Taxonomy (NCBI): domain Eukaryota; kingdom Metazoa; phylum Arthropoda; class Insecta; order Coleoptera; family Lampyridae; genus Abscondita; species Abscondita cerata. The sequence continues at coordinate 161,845 of JALBCR010002248.1, forward strand.
TCTTTGTTTCAAAGCATCTAATATATAATTGGGCTCACGAATTGGCATATTACGCTGTAGTCTAGAGTCGACTAGTTCGGGTAGTAAACAGTGCTCGTAAAACCGTGATAACTTGGGCAACATTTCTTCATTCCAAAATTCATCATCCTTATTAATTACTTGCGATTTGAAACCTTTTGTGGTCCATATTCCAAAAATGCAATACTTTCGATCCGCAATATGAAGTTGACCCTGTATTTGATAGTACCATTTGTGAGCCGTGTTTACATGATAAATATCGTCCTTATATTTCCAAAATAAAATTTTTTTTTGTTTAATACCTTCTTCAGGCGTTAAATTTCTTGCTGAAAATGGACACTTCACTTCCACTAAGTAGTCGTTATCTATAACACCGTCTGGAGATGCACCAAGATAATAAATATTTTTGTCTATAAACAAGCCACATTTTTGCACAGTTACTCCATGTTGTTCCGATAGTTGTGTAATAGCGTCTGTTTCATGTATATGTCCCCATTGGATGGCTGCAGATCTACTAAAACTTCCAACATTAGTTAATAAAGTTCTCACCAACTTTGCACAAGGTGTATATTCTCGTCGTCTACAAATTACTCCAAAGTTGGAAGCAGTTAATAAATTTTTCCTAACGCTGTACCATAATTCCGAATCTTTTTGATCTCTTGTTTTATGTTCAATTTGAATTCGTTGTTCGTCCGATTTTTTAGTTGTTTTAACCAATTGTCTTTCGCAATACTGAATTCCGTTTCGTCCATATCTGGTTTCATACATTGATCTCCATAATCTTTATCGTTATCGTCCTTGTGAAAACTCAGTTTCCGTTGTGTCCTTCGTTTTGTTTTGTTTTGATTTTGTTCTCTTGTTTTTGAAGTCTTTTGATGTTTCTAATTTCTATTCGTTTAACATAATTGGAGGGACTAATACCATGTTTAAGCATTTTTGAATTTTATATATTGGTCTTTTACTATTATGTGAAACTACTGCAGCTAAACACCGACCTCTGTAGGATTGTTTTAAGGTAAAGTTTATTCGTTTGCCACCTGTAAATTTTGATATTATAGAATTAAATTGTTCGACACTATTATTATCAACATCGTGGATTAAGCTCTTAGAATGATTTGCTAAAATCTTTACAATTTCCATTATTTTTCGTACAAACCGCTTAATTTAAAATCACTTAAAACGTTAATTTCGTCGGGTTTGCATTTTTTACAGAAATACCCTATTGATGCACAGTTTTATGCTCGCCAAATACGTGACTAGGATTATTTAAGATGTCGTTTTTAAATCTTCTATGCTTGCATTTAATGTTTTGATTTGAGCTTTTCGGTGTCTAATTGCTTTAACGACTCCAATTCTCATTTTAAAATATTATTGCGTAATGTGTTTCTTAAAATTGTAGTACCCACTGCTGTATTTCTTCCGAGATCATATAATTTGTTGCAAAAATTTCTTAAGAGGTGATTTTTGCATTCAATTTTTTGAACTGTTATATCCGGATAAGGTCGCATTTCTAAAATCTTTTATAACAACTGCTATCTCCGTCTGCAATCATCTTATTGTATTTTATATTATACATTTCTACACTTTTGCAAAAGCCTTCAGATATTATATCTGCTTCCATACTTGTGGAACTTCCCGACCAATTTTGTAACACGGGTGGTTTTGGGTTTTAACAATTTATTTTCTGCTCTTTTGCAAGTAGTACAAAATTTATTTCTTACGCCCAAAAATTACTTTTTGGTTCTATAGCCCACTATTGCTGCAGTGCCAGAAGAGAGTTATAATTTCTTCTGTAACTACGTTTAGCCCAACTTCCATCACAAACGACTGTAATTAATGGAGTGCCATGTTCATCCGTATTACCATCTTCTATAGCTAATTTTGCTTCTTCGGCTGCTGCTTCTTCCATTTCTTGAATTGCAGTTTTTTCCCATCCTTCGCAAACTTTATTTTGTAAAATATTATACGTATTTGAAGACATCGTAGGAATTGCCAGAGAAGAACAAAATTGTTCCAAATGGGAAAATCCTGTACCAATGCCCATTATTCCAACTACAGCACTTGTATTTACATCTAGTAAATGGGGGTCACTTTTATTTGTAGTCCATAAAGGTGCGATAAAATGACACATATTACATTTCAATGTAATGCACGAAGTGAGACCATGGCGTACTTCTTTAACGGGTATCATATTCTCTAAAGAACATGAAAACAATTTACTATGATTGCCCAAATTGACTAATTCTTTATAGAAATATTCAATATCTACAATTCGTCTTCCAGACAGGCGAAATGGTGGAATTAGTTTGTCTACCTCCACATCTAAGTTTAAATCAACACTTTCCGGTAATCTGCTGGTTGAGGGTGTTTCGTTGTCATATACACTTAGAGGATTGCTAGAATAAAAAATTATTGTTTCGTAATTTACTTTAAACTTAACTAAATATAACTACAGCCGTATAAATTGTAATTTTGTTTGATGAAACATTTTTAATTTAATTTTTCACCAAACAAAATTTAAACTTAACAATATATGTAAATAATAAAATCATTACCACCTTGTATGTACGGAGTAATAACAAAAAGTGGGACAATTCTGTAATTTTTTCTGCATTTTTTTCAGTTTCGTATTGTGAATATATTAAAAATAAATTTTTTTTGTTAAGCACACGGTATTTTTGAAAATATATAATTTTATCCACTACAAGTCCTCCGATTCACATTGTTTTGAGTTAGTTTAAAGTAAGTAATTAAAAAAAGATACAAAGTGTAACCACTTTTTGTTGTCGCCCTACAGATCGTCACGATTATTTTTATTTGCGCCCATAATTTTTGTAGTTTGCGCCCTAATTTTTTTTACGACTATATTTATATCCAAGGCAAATGTGATTATGAAAATGTGGCTAAAAAAAAGAAATACCTACACAGGGTGTTCCAAAGTTAGTGCACAGAGCAATAGCAGATTCCTTACATCAAAATAATGCGATTGAGCCAAACTTACCTTAGTCCGTTTGTGAATAATGAAAAAGTTACAAGGCTTAGAATTTGAAATTATGAATTCAAAATTCTACAAATTCTTAGAAAGTATTGAAAGAATTCTTTTGAAAATTTGAATTAGGAGGTACTCTGGAACGAGAAAAAGGGTACAGTGTTTTGTTTTGCCCCTGGTTGTTAAAAATTGATTACAATTTTTTTCTCAGGGTGTGTATGATAAAGTAATATTTACAATTTATTCCTACCACAACTTATTTTTAACTGTATACCTAAGCTCTCGAAATACTGGTATACAGTTAAAAATAAATTGTGGTAGGAATAAAATTGTGAATGTTACTTTACACAATAAGCCACAGAATCCAATTCTATTTGGTGTGTATGATAGTTTTACTAGAAAATAATTAACCTCCTCTTTATTTTTTATAAATAAGATATACTTGTTTTATGTCAATATATTTAACCATTTTCAATTTATTTCTTGTTTTTGTCTAATATTAAATAATGTTTGTTCATTTCTTAATAAATTGCTTGCCACAACTCATCCCGTGTATTTATAGGCTCATTATAAACGATTGATTTCAAAATAGCCCATATACTGAAATTCATGGGGTTTAAATCTGGACTTCGTGCGGAACATGGAAACCGCTGCCGCGGTCTGTCAACCGAATCAAAATATCCATCTCTTGTTCTTGAGTAACAGTTTTTGGTACGACCAACATCTCGTCTATTAGGACGAAACAACCAAGTGTCTCTTAACCGATCATAAAGATAATAATTTGTGAAAACTTGTTTAATCTAATTGAACTGCATCCAATAGAAAAACAAGGAATAAATCAAATAATTATAAATAAATTAAATTTATTGACTTAAAATAAGTATACCTTATTTATCAAAAATAGATAGGAGGTTAATATTTTTCTAATAAAACTGTCATACACACCCTGAGAAAAAAGTTATAACCAATAAATTTTTAACAACGAGGGTACATATCCTAGCGCCCTATAGCGTCTATAACAAAATAAAACACGAATTCATTTTCTCTTCCCATTGAACCCTTTAATCCAAATTTTCAAAAAATCGTTTGAAAACTTCCTAAGAATTACCATTTTAAATTGAAGGTCCTGTAACATTTTTATTATTCACAGATTAAGGTAAGTTGGGCTTAATCGTATTATTTCGATGTAAAGAATCTACTATTGCTATGTGTCCCATTAATTTCGGAATACCATGTATAAAACGAAATAAATAAAATGTTTTGGTGAATCTTTTAAACCAAAGCCCTTTGATGACAGTAGTGTAAATTGTCCTAAATTTTGACTATAGTAGTCAAAAGTACCTACACAAACACAATTTTACAATAGATTCTATTGTCGTAAGTGTAGAATTATTTGTAAAATATCGGTTTTATTCGAGTTTAATGTCGCCATCACTTAGTCGTGTTTTAACCTAATTTTAAAAGGTTACGATCGCAATAAAATTTTTTTAATTAAAACATTTTTCAATATATTTTGAAAACACGTCGGCCAAAAGTTAACTCCACTGTTTGTGCGGTAGGACTTTTACAACGTTCTGTTATTAAAAAAAGACCTACCAAAAACCTAACGTCTACAATGCTTTTATTTTGATTACTATCCAGGAGGCCAAAAAAATCCGATCTCACCAAGTTGGTGATTGCCATTTGCCGAGATCCAACCTACAACTCCCATTAACCGGTCTTCCAAATCTGTTAATCAATTTGATCTTTCAGTTCGCCACCACCTGTTTGTTGTTGTTCAACTTTTAGTTCACGTGCTTTGGCTTTTTACTTTGCACTTCCATTCTACTATTGCCTAAAACTTATTTACTTTAATATGTTATTTCTATAACTGATAGTGCATAGGTGAACAATATAAAATACTTTTCCATTGCTCTTTGGTTTTCCTTGGACCACTACAGCTGTTCAATTTTAATGTAAGTTCATTCCACAAGTTGTTTAATTTATTAACTTCTGCAGGACTAGTTTTTCCATGAACCATCATTACATTCTTTTCAAAATAATCTAAAACTATGGAATATTGTCCTTAGTGGTACGTAAGCCACGTTTTTTACTTCCATCTCAATAAGGATAAATACTTAATTATTTATGATAAATACGACACAAACTATTCTTGAGCAAAGCGCTTTTATCTTAACCCGAGAACAGCATAAACAAGGTTATGTAGTGTCTTTTTGTAACTACTTTTGTTTTGGACACAAAGTATTGCTGTTAGACCTAATTACAATTTTTAGATTCACGGAGACACATTTGTTGCTATGTTCAAGTAGGTCGGAAGCAACTGTTAAAATTATTGCAATCTTGCTAAGTTGTACGTTTACAGAATATCAAAGTTACAACTATCGTTAACAGTATTGCTAAAATTTTGTTTTAACAAGATTGCTAGTTTTAACAACTTGTTAATTAAGTAAGTTACAGAATTGCAATCATTATTTGCTTATTGCAATAAAAGTGCAAAGATCCGAAAACGTATTGCTATCAACCAACAGGAAATTGTTCGTCGGCGGCGCCACTATGCATGCCGCAATATGCCGTTTAAAACATGTTACTAATTTAGTAATTACTCTATTGTAATTTGATGGTTTGTAAAAAATCTTGGAAAAATGTAATCTTTAAACATTTTGCCATGCAACCTGTGTTTCAAAAATTTGATTTAGAAATTAATTAGTTTTACAAGACAGTTCAAAGATGAGGTAACTTTTAAGTGATTTACAATGATTATATTTAAATATAAATGGATTTTAATTCACACATGACAAAGTTTTATACTATTTTAAGTGTCCACGAAAAGTGAAACTTATCGGATGATTACTTATTGCAGGGCAACTAAAGTGCTAACATACGATTTAGGGTATTCAAAGTCGGGTAGATAGGAGCATTAAAGCTGAAAAAAGTATCAAATCTAGTATTGAAACTTGTCAAAGTTTATAGCTGAAAAAAGTATAATGTAACTCAGCCTTTAGCAGATGATATAAATTTTGGTAGACGACTGCTTACTTTTGCAAGATTATATAAATGAAATAGTTAAGTAATGTAGCAAAAATTGTCTTATTGTCAATATTGAGAAGTATAAAATCGTCTTTTCTAGAAGAGTTAGCATTATGCACTTTTAGCAGAAAAATCTTACGAAAATACGGAAGCTTAAAATTCATTTCCGACCTTTGGAGCGGGTACTCAAGTGAATCACCATGCAACGTTGATTACGAAAATAATCCACCATCACCCACCCCAGAATACGAATATAATGATAATGATCAAGATATAATTTGACCTTCTATTATATTACCGAACCAAATAAAGTTTAGTACCTTGAGACAATTTTGCAATCAAAACGGAAGACGTTAAATTTTAAGTTCGACACTTTTCTTATCTTGGTCTAGTATCCAGTTACGTTCAATTGATTGAAATTAATAAGCATTTGTAATAATAATTTTTTATTATGTGGCGAGCCGGTGCAACAACATTGAGGCCGGTGACGCATCGAACTCTGCACGTGTCGCTATAGTTTTCGTTAATTCGGCGAATGTTAGTTTATGTTTTGTATTAGTTGATTTTGTTTATTTTATATATGACAGAAATATGTAAGTTGAAGGGAGCGGTTTATACAAATTCGCTCTGATTATAATGTGGATTTTTTCATACGTATTCTCATTATGTTTTCTCGACAGAACGTGTTAAATAAGTAAAATTTTAATAAATTTAAGTTGAACTTTTATTTTGAATAACCCCCAAAATTACATCTATATGTAAAGTGTTAATGCCCAAATGTGCAAGTCCGACAAGTTCAAACACGCGTTCTTGCAGCTGCACCTGCTTAGATAACAAGAATTTTGTTTCTGTTAAAATGTCAACGTTCAAGAAAATTGTTTTGTTGGTTTCTGGGCCGAGATTCGCATTTAGGGCGGTTTCTACTTTCTTGTTTATTTGTTTATTACTTTTTACTTAGCTTATCTTGACGTCATTGATAATTAAATGCAATGTCATCCACACCAACAGTGATGCATTCTTTACGTTCTGAAGGTCGTTAAAATGGCACACAATAATCACATATTTTTCAATAACAAATTAAAAGTACTTTTTTTAATACTAGAATGCTATGTATGTTATGGAATACTTGAAAGTTTGTCAAACATTAAAAATTAAAAACTTCATGTCTAGTATATAATATTTTGGAGATAATTTTTCGTCTAAATACGAACGACTGGCCGGACTACAGACATAATTTATTTTTATTCCATTGTAAGGTTATTACTGTAATTCGTCAGAAAAATTGAAGAAAGGAGGTTTTAAAATTTTTGTTATCAATTTGAAAACAGATTACTATGATACTCCCTTGAATCTCTTTCTACAATAGTATATTGAAAAACAAGTATCACAACAACTTCGACAATGGACATAAATTCAAAATTATTAAAATTGTATAGACGTATTCACCTTGTTATATAGATAACCCTAGTGTTAACTAAACGCATTTAAGTTAACAATAAAGTTATAAAATAAAAATCAAAGTTTGCCATTTTTGAGTTGGCGGTTTTACGCTTCTGACGTCACTTAAAAAGAGGCGGGCCTGATGTGACGTAATAGAATCCTTTGAACGCTTTTACTGCAGTGCTTTACAGGATAGTCTTTGTATTTACTCTTTGTTGGTAATAGTTACGTCAATACTGTATCGCGAGTAATGGAGAAAGGATCAAAAAAATTGTATAAATATTGTATAGTGCCCATGTGTAAAAATACAACTACTACAAGCCCAACAAAAATATTTATAACCCTACCAAAGGCTAGCGGTACTCATAATGCTAGAAGAAAAGCATGGTTATCAGCTATCAGAAGAAAACCGGGTGATATTTCGGATAACACTACTGCTTTTTTGTGTGTGAAGACCACTTTAATGTAGGTATTTATAATTAGTAAATTTGTGCTAAGGATTTATAGCCCTATTAATAATCACAGCTTGAAGATGTTGAAAATTACATTAAATTTAAGTATTCTGGAGGACCTGTTCATATGAAATCTGATGTGGTACCACATATATTTCATTGCCAGTTAAACAGGAAACGCACTTTTCCCACAACTGAAAGAACTGCATTTATTAAAAGAGCTCGTCAAAAATTTGTTGATGCAATTATATCAACACCCGAATCGGTACCAGAACCTGATACAGGAAATGTAGAAAGAAGCTCTCTTATTGAATCTCCGACAGAAGTCGAGTCTTTTAAACCAGAAGTTCAAGCAGCAGAAGGGTTTATTCTAAGCTTACAGTAATTCCTACTTTAAGTAAGGGAATTCAAGTTAAACCGAAGTTTAGGAGTAAATTTGTTCAGTGCACTTTATTCAGTATCTTATAGTGTTTTTCATGTACCTGAACTGACTGCACTCAGTGCGCACTAAAAAACTTTTATGTTCCACTTAGATATTTCGTGCGCACTGTTTTGGCGCCACATGTTCCACCTAAACTTATGGTGCGTACTCTTTTGCACTCGGTGCAAAATTCATCACACTCGGTTATTTACGGTGTTGAATTCCAGTGTACAAAGATGGCGGAAAATTTGAATGATTTGCTGATCGATGTCTTATGTTCGTCATCATCATCAGACACTAGCGAAGACGATTTGGATTTATATTTATTAAAAGAAGCATATAAAGAGCATATCCCTGTAGTAAAAAACTTTATAGTGGAAGTAGTTCACCAATTTAGCGATGAACAAGTATGTAATCCTATTCTTTGCATGTGCAAAGTATTTTATGATTTTTTTTAGTTTAGACAAAACTTTAGAATGAGTAGAGTGACAGCTTACGATTTAATTAGGGATTATGAAAAAACAAATTTTTACCCGAAAAAACCACATGCCTTGTTGCAAACCGTTTCTGCTGAAAATCACGTATTATCTTTTCTTTGGTAACTATTAGTTACATAGTATTTGTATTCTTGAGGTTGTTATGTGTATATTATAGGTTCGCTGGTAACAACTGTTGCTTGAGAGACGTTGCTCAAAGATTTGGGATAGGTGTGGCAACTTTATTTCGCCAAATAATGAGAGTCAATGACTTTTTATTAACTATTGCTCCTGAGAAAATCAAATTCCGAAAACGGCTGAAGAAAAGAACATGTAGCCCGTGAATTTGCTAAGGTTTGTATGTGTTACTCAAGATAAAATATTTCACGTAAAAATCTGTTACAGATTTCAAATTTTCCAAATGTACTTGGCTGCATTGATGGCACATATATATCTATAAGAACACCTGCACATAAGGTGAAATCGACATACTGTAATAGGCATGACATGCCTGCATTACTTTGCAAGGCATATGCAATTCAAACGTCAATTTATTGATGTATTTACTGGTACGCCAGGCAAAATTCACGATTGTAGGGGTACTAAAGCTTTCTGATATCAGTACAGAATTGCCTGAATTATGCAGCAGTAAATACCATCTATTAGGAGAATAGTGCATATGCTATACGAGAGTGGTTATTAACTCCATATAAGGACTACGGAAATTTGACACATAGTCAAAAAAACTTCAATTACAGATTATCTTCTACAAGAGTATTAATTGAAAACACTTTTGGAATTTTGAAAAGTCGCTTTCGTCAGCTTTCATGCCTCAATTTACATAAAGTTACGAAAATTACCAATTTAATTATTGCATGTTGTGTTTTACATAACATGTGCATAGACAATAATGATTATATTGAAGAGGACACATTTGCTCCATCAACATTTGACCACCCTGCAGTTTCAGATGGCCATGATACAATTTTAAGACAAAGGGGCGAGAAAAAAAGAGATGCTATAAAACAATACTTTGAGTACAACAATTGACATGTACGGCAAATTGATAAATTGAACACAAACACTTTTATTATTATAACTAAATATGTACATTAAAATTATTCTAAGTTACTTTTGCAATTATTTTTTGCGCTGCAAGGATTGTTTTTAATAATTCCATTTTTCCTCGTGTCTCTTTTGTTTTGCTAATTCACGCTTTGCATAAAGTTCTTCACGTTGTTGCTTTAATGTTTGAACTGCCTTTTCGAATGTAAATTTATTCCTTTTTGCTGGACTATCTGTACCAGACGTACTTGGAGAATTCTTTAATATTATTTTCCTTTGAGCACTTTGTAGTACCTCTGGCTCGATGCTGTCGTCATTTGAGGCAATTTTGGCCAATTTCTCCTCGAAAGGAATTTCTTCCCTTGTTCCTCCAGTTGTCTGATTATTATCAATCGCCTTTTTTTTCTTTTCAGTATGGTTTTGTACCGATTTTCCACTTGTGTGGCAGTTTTTATTATGGACAAATTTTCTTTTAAATCTATTACAATTTGTTCCCACAAATTTTTTTTTTTTTTAAATTTTCTTAGAGGTCCTACCATCGGTAAATATACCTCGTACTTATCTAAAAGAAAGCGAGTTTCCTCGGTACCCCAAACATCTATAATATACGAGATAAAAAATTGTTTGCAATATATATTTTAACTTACCTTTTTTCGACTCAGATGTGTTGTGAGTATGATTTTCCTCCACATCGTCTTCTCCAAGTAGTTTGATTTCTCTGTAAACCAATATACTGTAGCTTTTATAAAAATAAAATTAACCTTACTTACTCATCATCGTCGATTCTCACCACAGTTGCGATTTCACCTACAATTTTGATGAAATTATTTTCTACGAGTTCTTTTAAATAATTTATGGTAAATTCATCATCGTCTACAAGATTTGAGTGTAAATTAATACGTTATGTAGTTACTACATAAATTACTCACTTGTCAATTTAAACATCAAATCTGACTCGTCTTCGTCAATACAAAGACTTACAGGTTCATTATTTATTTTAAATTTAACCACCAACGCCATTATACAGAAAAAAACGGTTGTTTCACGTCAGTTGCACCAACACTGTAAAACTTGCACTCATCTTGCACTAACGCTGAAAACTAGGGTAGGGCAATTGTGACGTAATAGTTTTAAGTGCGCACTGAGTGCATGTATGTGAAAAACACTGTTAAATGATAAACATGTTGATGTTGGGTGTTCACCTATTCAAACTACTTCTGGCACTCTATTTCATTCAGAAAATTGTGATATTACATTTCCTTCGTCTTCTGAAGTTACTGTTAGTGAAGCAACATTTTCTGAAAATATCTCCAATGAAGCTTCAAGTACGGACCACAGTTTTAAAACCGATGTAACCCACAACCACTATAAAAAAATTGCTGTTGAATGGTCAACATACATTGCAACACATAAAAGCAAAATGTATTTGGGGTTACCAGGTGATTCATTATACTTAATTGATTTATTATTGGAAACAATTAAAACAACAAGAGATCACATTTAATAACATTAAAGAAGATCCGCTTGAATCCCTCATTTCAACAATTAGCTGATGATTTTGGTATTACACCTAGTGCAGCATCGAAAGCTTTCAATACAACAATTGATCCCTTAGCAAAATATTTAAAAGAATTCATTATTTGGCTTCCAATTGCTTTTCGGTATCGATTTAGTGATGTCCAAAGTATAATCGATTGCTTCGAAATCCAAATAGAAAAACCATCTGATCCAATTAAACAAACATTGGTCAGAATATAAAAAATGTAATACTATAAAGTATTTAATTTCATCTACACCAGATGGGTTGATTAATTATGTGTCTGTTGGATTTGGAGGTCGTACCTCTGATACTGCAATCGTTAAACATAGTAATTATTTAAAAATTTTGCCAAAAACTGGACAGTTATGGCTGATCGGGGATTTAAAAGAGTTGATGAATTTTGACTCTTGTAAATTGCAGAATAGTGCGACCACCAAGTGTTCGAAGTGGAATTAAAAGTACAAAATCTGAAGTCATGGAAACTAAGCGAATTGCAGCTTTAAGAATCCATATAGAAAGAGTAATAGGAAGACTTCGTGAATTTAAACTCTTAAAGCCACACGTGTGCATAAATAAAAAATTAATCTCGCATTTGGACAATGTAGTAATAATTGCATGCGGTTTAGTTAATTTACAATCAGATTTAATCAAAAAATAATATTTAAGACATTTATTTATACTGTAAAAATTTAGGTACAAATGTTTTAGAAATTAAGCACATTATTTTGCATTTTCATATAAAAATGGAAAAATACATTCAGTCCAAAAACTTTGTGCTTTTTCAATTATCCCCATTATATAATCATTATCATAGTCTTCAGTGATAATCGTAATTTTGTTATTGTCCTCGAACTTGGGGTCAGCGACGCAAAATATTCCCTTTGATTTTTTAAACAAACACATCTGTAGTTGAATTTGGGCCTTGTATTTTGGGGAAATTCTATCATTTTTATGTAATTTTTAATAGTTTTGTCACTGAAAGGACATTTTATTTCAATTACGCAATCAGGACCAATTGCATCTGGAGATGCACCTAAATGAGGGTATTCGGAACTTAACAATAACCCCACCCTTTTAAAATTTTGCTTAAAATGTTTTTTAATGTTTTAAAACATCAGCTTCTAAAGTTTGACCTCTTATCATTGGAATGGAAGGTTTTATTTTCGATCCTCCCAGAATTTGTTCGACTAAAGGACCACCCTTCTTTTTGCAATGCGCTGCTTCATAAATCTTAGATGCTGTGATTCGACCATATCTTAGTTCGTACCACAAATTGCATTTATGCTGCAGTTTTGATTCCTCCTCTGCTTGCTGACACAGTCGATCATTCATTAGGTTTCTTGCATATTTCAGGAAATCTACCGCACTGTCGGCACTGTTACTTGCATAACTTATAATTAAATGATGCAAACTTAATTTATTATGAATGCCGCATTCTTTAAAATATTTTAATAAATGGCAATTTGAATTATTTTTACTTCTGTTGCCTTTTCAATAAATTCATTCAAAAATGTTGATGTGCCAGGCACATTGAATGACAACGGGCTTCCAAAATCTTTTGTTGTTATAAACTGTGTGTCAGTATTCGACAAAGAGAGTCTAGGTTTTTCCAATAGCATTGGACTTCTGTTGTTGATGGCTCATTACTTTTTCATGTACCCATGTAAAAAATGCTAATGAATGCTTGCAACCACCTAAAAATACTATATTTATATATCTTCAAAACCAATTTAATAAATAAACCTTTTGATGCCGAGCAGTCATGACAAGTTACTTTTAAAATTTCCTCTTCAACTTCATTAATTATTATTGAGACGGCGTAATTTTTACTTTTTATTTTATGTTCAGGGCATATTTGGCCTTTGATTGTGCACAGTTCTCCAATTCTTTGGAGTTGAACATATCCAATAGCGGATTTGATATAATCCTGCCTTGTAGAACTAAAAGAAACAACAAAAAGAAATGTTTATCAATCTTAATACGTATAATAAATAACCAAATGTAAATAACTTACCGCATTGCTTTCCAACCTTTAATTTCAGCTGAATTGTAGCAGTCACTGTTTGTAATGTACTCCATGACCATAAATAAATCGACTTTTGGTAAATTATCGCTTTGAGCTATTACGAAATCCTCACTACGTTTCGCCATTGCAAATTAGAACAAATAATTTTCAAATTTCAAACAAAAAGACAACCAGAATGCACAAAGAACAAGCTGTAGGATTCTATTACGTCATACAACACACCGGACTCCTTCGTGCAGAAACGGAGTGCTCGATAATTTAAAATTCAATGATTTTTAATTTCGCAAATAAATAATAATAAATGCTGTATTGCAATATTTAAAATACATAATATGTTTTAATTTACGTAATATTCCACAAAATAAATTTTTATGTAGAATAGTAACAAAGTATTTTTGTCTATTGCAGACCTCCCTTCGGTCGGTCTGCAAACTTTGTCTTCGTGCGACAAAAGTAGTTGTGACACGTGTTTTTTCATACTATTTTTCTATTTTGCAAAACTTTACTACAAATACTTCATGAAATAATGTTAATATTTGACATAGCGTTTCATTTTGGTTTTGGTAAAGTAGTAACATTCTAATTTTAAACAAAACCTCACTTAATTTTCTTATGCAAAATAAAAACTGTAAATTATTTGGTTCAACATTAAAATTCATACAATCCTTAATACAGAGTGCGGAAAGAGCGTCTATTTCCGTATCGTATACACGACGGAAACAAAGCTATAGAAATTGCGAAATCGAAAAAAAATCAAATCGGCCCACGTACTACAAAATAAAAAACACCTAAAATTTAAAGAATTTGTTGATTTTGTGTCAGATTCTACAATCAGAACTTGACCAAATACACAATTTGACCTTCAAATTTCCATGTCGAAAAATTATTGACTGAATATATGTTTAAAATGTAGTTTTTATCGTGAAAAAAATTATAGTAAGCTTACGCAAAATTACATTAGATAAGTCTACTTAAAAATTGTTCTTCTTTTTAACTTATGATATCCCGCAAATAAACGTAGTTTGTTGACAAAAACCCTTTCGTAAGCAATCCAATTAGTCCGATCAAAGAAAAGTTGTTTTATAATTTAATAAATAACAAATGCTATTTATAACGATAATAATAAATCGTTTAATAATAAATCAGTAAATGAAAGCACTTAAGTTCACGTTTTTCTTAATTATTATACAAACTACACGAAAATAAATTTTTGTTGTTGTATTAATTTTATTATTAATCCAAAGGCACCTAGTATTATTACTAGTAAATAGGCAACACCCAATTCCTTAAAACTTTTTGTTTAAATTTGTAAGTGACGTTTAGGCAAACCTCATTTCATTCAATGTATTATTATTTAATTGTATCACTGAAAGTTAGGCAAACCGCATTAATATACTTAGCAGAAAACACAACCACCTCATCGTAGTTCCGTAAAACGCCGTAGAGGGTAGCGCAGAAAGTACGGATACACTGATGATAATTTATATACTTCGAGCAAACTTGTTGCGCCAGCGTAACAAACTTGTTCGTAGCGCATTAAGTACGGACTGATATATACAAGAGCGCAGCAAGTTGGGAATGACATACATATATATATATATATACATCTTTATATCAATTCTGATCCTTTCGAAAATACATGGTATACTGATCCACCTATTTCCTGAAATGTGACGCTTTATATATATCTTTATTTCAACTAATTGTAGGTCAATATGGCGGAGTATCACAATATACAAACTATTTTTAAACTTTGATGATCGATTTTTTTCGTATATAAATAGCACCGTCCTAAGCCATTCATATATACCCAACAACTATGAGCCAAAGTATATAAAAATCATAATCTGTACGGTAAAACCTAAGCCGTGCATTGTTGCAAAATCAAATCTTAATCGCACTGCATGACCTTCAAAGTTTAAATACTTCTTTGTACACTATAACTTGTTATTTCTACTCCATATCTTGTAATTAAGATGTGAGAAAAAACACCTGTTAGATTTTTATAAAACTTATGGATTTTATTTATAATAGTGCAGATCTGATTATGTTTTGGCATATCCTATCAAGCCAAAAGGATCTACACAAATTTTCGAAATCTTAGATTATATTTACAAAAAATGTTTATCTTACAAATTTTTCAAATAATAGTTGTTTGTAATTTAATTTTATACAGAACTTTTGATAACTATCTTTTGTCCGATAACTAACTACCAATATTAATTATACAAAAAAGTTACTCAATTCCATTAAGTTACTTATTAGTCAAATAATTGACATATATGTGAATTTACTCATTTTCAAACACTATCAATGTTATATTTCGTTTTAAAAGATAAGCCATAATATTGTAAATTTATTCTTTTAACACTTAAAATCTGCAAAAATTAGACTTTTGTGTTTAGAGAATATTTAAAGAATACATAAAACAAAACTGCTAAAAATAAAATAAAATAAGCAACCCCCTTTCATGTTAGTAAATATAAAATCACAAACGAATGAATTCAGAATTTTAAAAAAACAGCAAAATGTTTCTTCATTTTTCAAATTCATATTTTCTTTTTAAAAAATTAAATTTGTTAAAAACCCAATTATATGTCAAAAACAAACAGTAAACACATTTTTTTCATTTATTAAATAAAAAATTGTTTTGTGTATAAAAAAACACCAAATTAGATTTCTGCATTCCTTAAAAAATAAAAAAAAACTAAATTTTTTAAAGAAATCCGCGAAAAATAAAACAAAATCAAATACTCAATTCTTCTAATACAAAATTAAAATGTAAAAAAAGAGAAAAATTACTTTTTATGTCAATAACAAAAGGTCATTATTAAAATAAAACGTATTATTTTTATTTTTTAAATGAATTATTTTTTTTTGTAAAAACGTCAACAACAAAATTATGAAAACAGTGAAATTCTTTCGAAACATTAGAATTTTTTTTTTAGAAAATACAAAAACATGCAACAATAACTTTTCTTAACCCTAGGTTAGTCGCATACCTTTTTGTAGCGCGTTTGATCGCGTGGGTGACATACGTCAACCACTACTGTTTTCGCTCATTGTGACTTTATATTGATCCCAGTACAAAAGTGAAAGAACTCAAAAAAGAAATCAAAGAACTGTATTGAACAAGTGTTGAACAATGCTGTTTTTAATAACTAAATATAATTAAATTAAACTAAACTATTAAATGTTTCATTCATTTTTCACAGCATGTTACACACACGTCCATTAGATGATCGCTACATGCCCACCGATTACAACTAGTACACCATTTCCTTGTTGTTTTATCGCGTGTTCTACCACAATAAAAGCAGCGACCTCTAGAACCTTGACGTTTTGGAGGTGCCGATTCTTCAGCTTCTTTTCCTAACAGTAGATTAGCTCGTCTGCGGATCTCTCTAGGAATCTGTGATATTTGAGATCTTCTTTGGATTTGCGGTTTAATCATTTCCCATGCAGCGTTTCTAATAAAATCTGTCCTTTTCATTTTCAAGTTTTGTTCGGATTTGTTGGCGTTATATATGCAAAATGCATTGATCGCCGAAACATTTAGCAAATTGTAAAAGACAACCATTGGCCATCTTCTAGTATTACGTGCAACATTGTTTTTTTGGCATAATTGATCGACCAAATCTACACCGATTTTTGTGTGATTGTAAAAAGTTATTATTTCTGGCTTTCTTTGTGGCCCAGTTTCTACATCTAAAGCATCATCATGATGCATAGATGAAATAACTAGAACAGCCTTTTTCTTCTTAGGACAGTATGATACTAAAGTATAGTTTTCGTGAAAACCAAATAATGAAGAATTCTCTTCTCTATCTTTCTGTGGTAAAAACTCAGCGGGTATTTCCCTTTTGTTTTTCTTGAGCGTACCAACATATGTCAACTTTTATTGAGCAGTAATTCTTTGACCAGAGGTATACTACTAAACCAGTTATCTCCAGTGATGTTTCGGTAAGTGCCTTCAACTGGTTCTACCATTCTACTGACGACATCATGGGGACTATTACTAATTTTGTATGGTCCATCTGGCTGCGTGCCTACATATGTTTCCAATTTCATTGTGTATGCTGTTTTAGCATCAACCAAAGCAAACGTTTTTATACCATATTTACTCGGTTTGCTGGGTATATATTGCCGGAAACTACAGCGACCCCTAAAAGCGAGTAATTGTTCATCAATTGTAATATATTCGTATGGACAAAAATATTTTTCAAAGTTATTGTTCACAATTTCAAAACATCCCTTATTGCAGCAAATTTATCTATTTCTCTGCGATGTTTTCTGTCTCGGATATTATCGAATCTTACACACCTCAATAAAAACGAAAACGATGTTCGCTCATAGTTATATAACACGACTCCATTTCATTGCCTTTAGAATTGTCCCATAACTGATGCAAATTCTTTCGAGAACATCTAAAACTGCCTATGAGGTACAATAAACCAACTAAGGCTCTTATTTCGGTTATATCCGTATATCTGGCATCTCGGTCCCTTGTAAAATTTTTACTAATTTCATCGATAAAAATATTTGTGGAAGTTACGATGACCGACAGAACTGTATTATCAGTAAACAGATCAAATGTTTCTATTTCCGATTTACATTTTCGAGCTTGATGTCTGGGTCCAGGCTTATTTTCGACAATGTTATGTAATCGAGTTCTCGCATTTTTAGGTGGTCTAGTTTTTCGCCATTTAGTTTCTTTATCCTTCCCTAAAAATACATTGCGGTACCCTCATCTTTTGAACACTAGTTTCAACATCACTTCCAGATGCTTCTTGAGAGTCAGATTCATGATTGCTTTCAATTGTTACATTTTCTTCGTCTTCGTCGCTTTCGTCTATATCACATCCCATTTGTTCCTCCTCACTATTCTCTTCGTTGAACCACTGCAGCCATACAGCAGGGTCTTTGCTGTATTCATTTCTTTTCTTTTCTTTGCATCTGACATGATACCTAAACGCTAAATATTATTACTAGCTGATATAAAAGAAAGTTTTGTGTGCTTACCATAAAAGCTATTCCCTTTGGACACGCCCTTATATTTAAATTTTAAATCAGTTAATTATGAATTGCAGATAGAAAATATGCACATAAACACTTCGCTCTTACAAACACATAAAATGAACGTTTACACTAACAATAAAAGTTACAACCTTTTCGAACGTTTGCTACAAAAACAGTAACGCAACTACTCGCGTGGGTGACCGTCGTCAACCACGACACTTTACGACTGCTAATTGCTTTTGTGCAGTGTGAATCATGTTGTAGCTATGCAGACGCTTACGGTATGATGTAATTAAAAGGTACTAAAAACCAAATTAGCTTAAACTTAATACAATAATAATAATTGCCAGTTACAAGTATATGGTTGACACCTGTCCCCCATGCGACCAACCGAGGGTTAATTACAAAAACTCCAAAACCGCATCAGTGCTTTTTTTAATTTAAAAAATAAATTACGAATTAGTTTTGTTTACTATTTAAAAATTACAAAAAGCAAAACCACCTTATTTCTTTCATAAAATCGACGAAAATAACACTTTTTTGGTTTTGTTTTCTTCATAATTAAGAAGAAACAGCAATTTTTAACTAAACAATGAATTGTTTTAGGTTGAAAAACGAAAAACACTCAATTACATTTGTGTCTTCCTTAACATATTAAAAAAACATTTTTTTTTAAGAAATACGCGAAAAGTACCTACTAAATATTTGTGTTTTAGTAGATTAAAAAAAACTATGAATTATTGTTGCGTCGTTTAAAAAAAACAATTAATCAACCTTCAATAACCTCAAACTTCAAAAATATCGATTTTTGTACGGGAAGTTGTTGAACATGTAATTGAAGAAAGTAAATAAATGAAGAAGTTTGTACACAATATTGATAAAACATAAATTAAGAACGCATTATTGTGAACAAAAATTAAAGAAAACAAAAAAAAATGAAAAACTATAGTAAAAGGATTTAGTACAAATATAAAAACAGTATAAGACACAAAAGTGCTGATTGAATAAGTGGAAAAAATGAAAAACCATTTTCATATTAAAAAGACAGCTACAACTACAACTGTTTTACTTTCTTCAAAAGAAAAAAATCCCACTTACACTTTTATTGTATGCAATTTATAAGCAAGAAAAACCAAAAATTTAATTTTTTTCCATTCTTAGTGAGTGGAATAATCTATAAATTAGGTTTTCTCGAATTTTAACCATTAAAAATAACGCCAAATGCATTTTGTCCAAACTTAAAAAATAGAAATTAATACAATTACAAAAATATTAGAAAAAATCATCTCATTTAAAAAAATTCTCATCTACGGTTCTGACTCAAAACTACAAAAAAGTACTTTTATCAGAAAAATATCAAAAACAACACCAATTACTTTTTTTAATTACGAAATGTTAAAAACAGCGTCAATGGTTTTCTTCTTCTTGAATTACCACGACCTAGCGAAAAATACAATGTAATACGTAAAATGCTAAACATGTGGAAGCAAAGCAGTGATTTCAAAAACAACATATTAAGAATGCTTAGTTATCGACCTTACTTTTTGAATTTTAAAGACTTTCTGAAGAAGTCTACATAAAAAATGAAGTTAAAGTAAATACATAATTGAAAAGACATTTGTACACATAATCGCTAAAACATGTAGTAATCTAATTCAAGAACGTATTTTTATATAAACAAATCGCCTCTGCACACAATTCGTGTGTAAGTATCTAAAATTTTAAATAGACAAATTATTCCAATTATTATGGAACGCCGTTTTACTTTTTATTATTAAAATTTAATTTTGAGAACAAATCTATTTTTTAGATGTATTTTAGTATTGTTTTTAAATGTGTTGTAAAATATAAATATTGCTTTTCTATTCGTACTTATTTAATATGTGAGATTATTTCACATCCATTAAGAATTAAACTTATTAATACTGAATTGAGAATCAC
Source organism: Abscondita cerata (assembly GCA_030710515.1). Taxonomy (NCBI): domain Eukaryota; kingdom Metazoa; phylum Arthropoda; class Insecta; order Coleoptera; family Lampyridae; genus Abscondita; species Abscondita cerata. Next base: position 182,259 of record JALBCR010002248.1, read on the forward strand.
AGTTTAAACGAACTCAATTGAAATGTAAGAATAAATGTGTGGATTTAAAATTAACAACTGACATTTTAATGTAACTATTTAAAATGTTGTTTGATAATTTTAATTGGTCGCTGCAATCGGTGGTAAGTTTTGAAACTATGTTAATACATGTAAATAAATATAAATTTTGGTCGTAGGATACGACACCGAGCTCAACGAGCAATTAAAATTATCAAACAACATTGTAAATAGTCACGTTGGAATGCCAATTTATAATTTTAAATCATCACTTTCACTCTGACATTTTAATTCTATCTATTTAGAATGTGATTCTTGATTCGAGTTATACATTTTAATTAATATTACACTCGAAATCATCTTTCATATTAAATACGTACCCATTCGAAAAATAATATTTGAATTCAACAAAAATTTTCATTGCACATAAAAAAGAAAACGAAATTTAATATAAAATTTAAGATTTAATATAATTATAAGTTATATTAAATAAGAAACATATTTATTCCAATAATTTTAATTTGTCTTAAAACAGTTAACGTAATTTAAACGTTGTTCTTTAAATACATAATTATTTAATATGAAAGATTATTTTATTTGAATTAAAAATTAAAATGTATAATACCAAGTGAAGAACGACATACCAAATGGATCCAATTAAAATGTAAGTATAAAAGGCATTATTTAAAATTATTAACCAACATTTTAATGTAACTATTTGAAATGTCGTTTGATAATTTTAATTGTCGCTACAGTCGCGTGAGAACCTGTGGTACTATGAATACAATATGAATACAATTGACAACGTTGTAAATAAATCAAAATATGACAATCCAAATATAACCTCTTTAATTTTATTATCATTGTTTATTATTGATAGAAGTGATAAAGACACAGTTCTGTGTGAACATTTCCAGCATTTTTAAAACTCGTAAAATGGATGTAAATGCTGTGAAACGAAGAATTCAACGGGTACTACTCCAAGTTAATAATCTGTTAGCGAATGTTAATAACGATCAATTTTGCGTGAATTGCGTGAGTGTTTAACAAATTTACATAGAATTAGAATCCACATGAAAACAACTAATTACTCTCTTGTCAAGCATTCTCTAGAGCAAGTAATTGAAATATTAACAGAAAATAGCAATGTTAATTCATTTGCTTATTTACCTGACACATTGACCAAAACTAGTAAGTTTTTAAAATTTTTATTATTAATAGTTTAGCTTGATTTAAATTTTAGCACCTGGCCGTCCAGAAATTATTATATCGGAAGACCAATTGAAGTTACTACATTCACAAGGTTATACTGCAAAGAAAATGGCGAATGTATTATAATGTAGTATCTCAACAATATATAAACGTTGTTATGCAATAGGCTTAAAAATGAAAAGTAGATATTCTGTCATAAATTATGACAATTTAAAAAACAAAATACAATACCTGCACAATAAATATCCAAACAGTGGATCTGTCGTAAGTAATTTGGTACTGATAACAACTTTCCAGTAGATAATAATTTTTCTAAAGTTGATGGAGGGATATCTTAAATCTGAAGGTTTAGTTGTTCAACGAAAACATATTAGAAGCATCCTTGCAGAAATTGATCCGTTAGGTACAGCAAAGAGATGGAGTGGCGCTATAAAAAGGCGAGTTTATAAAGTAGCAACACCAAACTCTTTATGGCACATGGATGCTCACATGAAATTAGCTAGGTAAGTACAGTTAGTACAGTATAACAATCATTTTATTTTATTCAATACACGGGCTAAATGCTCATTTTAACATAATGACACAACAGCTTATAATTTATCGGAAGTAATACCATAAGAGCTTGTGTTTATCCGGACAAACTTTCATTTTGAACGAAAACTTTGTTGCTTGGTAATTGACGAGAGCAAATAACATGTTATGTTATTTGCTTGAGTCATATTACCTATAGGCAACAAAGCTTGAGTTTTGCCAAAATGAAAGTTTGTTTCGGGAATAAACATAAGCTCGAATGGTATTTGATAAGACAATTTAATGAATCATTTAATTTAAATTAATAAACTATATTACTGGCAGAATTGAAATTCTCGTTGCCATGAAAACATCGACAAGAGGTTTATCCATTTGTAAACATACCTACTTGCAGTTTATCCGATGTCAAAGTGACAAAACGTATATTAAAATCCATTGTTTTTGACAGATGAATTAAAAAAAATTTATAAATTTCTGTCTCAAATTGCCTTTTCTCATAATTTTGAACTAAGGAAGAGAGTAAAAAATTTAAATAACAAAAGAACTAAAGCATTTAAAAGCTGATAAAATATGAAATATTTCTAAATTTTATGAAATTAAAAAAATCAAATTCTCACTACTGAATTGAAACTCGGGTTATAGGTCTAAAATATCTACGGACAACTTTTCTTAATGACAATTGATATCTTTAAAAAAATGCCATTTTTTAAATATTTTACTATTAACATGTGAAATTTGACCCTTTCGCCGACCGTAATGAGTGTTATTTTGGTTTTAAACCAAGCAAAAACTAACCATCTCTTTAATAATAAAAAAGTTTTTCATATGATGCGTACTTTTTGGAATTTACTACATAGAAAAATGACATATTTTCGTTATCTTTCCAACTGATACATCTTTGCAAATTAATTTATAAATCTAGTCACATTGCCACACGTTGCTGTTCTACGTATAGTATAAATATATTCCATTTGTATACTAAACATTGTCACCAAGCGAACAACTCCTAAAAAAGGCTCTGGTATTAAAGAGATTATTTATAATTTATAAATATCTTTCGTGTTTTTATTAATGTTTTTTCATACTAATACTACAACTTCACTAGAACTGAAAATACATATGACTTTGATTCTAAGTGTGTGTGTATTGTATTGGATTATGTTGAAGAGCAGTTTTAGTCTCTCCTAGTTTAGTATACTAAGATAAACTTTTGTTTTTAGATGGGGATTTGTAACTCATGGTTGCATTGATGGCTACTCCAGGACTATTATTTATCTAGAGTGTAGTACATCTGTATCCGCACAAACTGTAATACACCTGTTTGTACCGGCTATCCAAAAATATGGGTTACCATCGAGAGTACGTTCTGACCATGGGTTTGAAAATTTATTCGTCGCAATTCTAATGAATTCAATCCGTGGGATACATAGAGGAAGTCACATTACAGGAAAATCCGTTCATAACCAGAGAATTGAAAGGTTGTGGAAAGATGTTTTTTGAGCAAGTTGTAAAATCATTTTATGATTTATTCTATAAAATGGAGAGAAATGGATTACTCAATCCTAATAACATTTTGCACGTATATTTGTTACATAAAGTTTATTTACCAGAAATTAATAGGAACTTAAAACAGTTTATTAGTGCTTGGAATCATCACAAATTACGTACGGAAGGACACAGAACTCCTCAAGAGATGTGGATAAATGGATTTGTAAACAACATCAATTCTAACCATACCGCTATTACAGAACTACTTCAAAATCAAGACATGGTAAGTGTGAGGTTGCAAAATATATTTGACCAACAGTATGGTATGAATACTACAGCACTTAGTGAGGATATTAATACCACTGCTCAAAATGCTAGTGATTTGAACTTGACACCAGAACAACTAACAGACCTTCATGAGTTACTTAATAGTAATGTCTCCAGCCAAGAAAAATATCTCCTTTGCATACGAAGGTTAACAGTAGAATACTGACAGCTCGACCTTTGGACCCTGCTATCTGTGACCTCGCCTTGTACGTGTATGAGGTGATTTTTGAATGACATCATCGATGACCTCGCCGTTAACGTGTACTAGGTCTTTTGGAAATTTTTGCTGACGTCAATGCCGGCAGGGATTTTGGGGAAATTTTAATTAACGCCACTTTGGCATAATGACGTACGTCTTACCTTGAAATAAAATAGTGCAATAAAGATAAAAATATATATTTGTCTCTCTCATTTACATACATATTACATTCAATACTACAATACATGAAAATATTAAGCAAACGTTGGATCACATGGACATCTTCTTCTTCTTCTGCTCGCGATGGAGATGTGGTACTGCTGCATCCTTCTTCAACGCACATATTTCCCAACGGTCTTCATCTTCTGTAAATCGAAAAAGAAATTAAAATAAACACTAAATGTAATATGAATGGAAATTTTTTAAATATTTAATAATGAATCATAAAAAAAATCATAACTTAGCGCTGTAAAAATTAAAAAATACACAACGTAAAACAATATGGCGGAATTAAAACTTATCTAATGAAATGAATTGATTAATAATTAAGTTGCGACATCTAGTGCCGCCTCATACTATCATCCGAAATGTAAAATAAAATGATTAAGATTGTTGTTTATTAAAGAAGTAATCTTACAATCCAAAAATTAATGTTATAAAACTAAAAATTTTAAATAAAAATATTGAGACGTATGTTAAATAATTAATCACGATATAAAAATTAGCGCTGTAACACTAAAATGTTCAAATTCAAACAACAAAAGTGGTGGAATTATAAGAAAGAAATTTGTAAAGTGTAAATTATAAAATAAAGTAAATAAAAAAACTACAAGTTCTTGGTTGATAAAATGAATTTTGAAACTGATTAAGAAAAATTAGATGTTGAATACGATAATGTGTTTGAACAAAATCAAAATTACAACATCATGCAGAGGTAATATTAAAATCAAAAATTAACGACACGCAAAATAAAAATAATCAACGCCAAACAAGCAGAATTAAAAGGAATTACTACATCATGCATTACAGAATAACGTTTATAACACGGTTCATAAATCAAAAATAATTAAAAACGTACTTACCCCTACATACACAAGATCTGACACTACCGGTGGTCGAAAATAAACTGAAATATAATAATTAGAAATCGTAATTAGCCCTAATCACGTCACGCGGTATTTTCCTTCGCTGTGCGAATGACGTGTACCTGCATACCGAAACGATTAAATAAATTTTCCATTGTCATATTGTTAAACGAATCTTAAAATAATTCTAAATAGATAAAACTTTGAGAAAAATTGGAATACGTTAGCAATCTATAAGAATAATGTGCAAACGAAAAACTGTAAACATTTCTGCCGTGGTAAATTAAACGAATTTTAATAATTGTACAACTGCAATCTTTTTCAACATCACTCTGTAGCTCTAAACTAAACCAACAGTAAATTGGATGAACCATATAGATGAATAATAGATAAAAAAAAACTTTGAAAATAACAAACGTTTTGAATTATTTAAAAAATAAAGGAATAGTTTTTCAAAAACAAAAAAATGCACTTTCAACTATTAGAAATTTGTCGATGGCCATTAATCCACAAGGACTATTAATGTTTCGTTGGTGAAATTTTAACGACACTAATGAATAATTGACATTCCTCTGCTTTCAAAAATGCATAGTTTCTAGTGAATCATTGCAAATATTTAAAAATAATGTAAAATTTTAAGAAAAAACGTAAAAGATTTCATTCAGAATTTTGTTTAAAGAAAACAATAAAGTACATTCGACAAACGAACCATCAACAACAAATGCGTGACATAAGAATTAAACATGTTCTAAAAATGATTTCGCGTTTCCGTTTACAAAATCGGAAAAACTAAACGTAAAATGTAAAAAGTTACTCAAACAAACTAAAACTGATGTAAAAATATGAAACAGGGTACAGCAATATTTTCAATTTAAACATCTAAAGTCTTCTTAAGAAAAACATATTATAGATTTTATGCACTGATTGAAATATAGTTTTGGAATAACAAATTGTTAGCCTTTATTGAAAATATAGCGGGAATAAACAAATTAATTCCTTATTTCTTAAATTGTTATTCAAGTAAAACATAAACCTTTAAACAAAATGATGTTAAAAAACAATAGTTACACCTAACAACGGCTTTTTACTGCTTGACAAATACATTCAATTTACAAATTCTTTTGTTGTTTAATACATACTTACAAATTTAATAATTTTAGGGTATAGAACGTTAATGATCATTGATCTTAAGTAGGAAAACTACAGATTTTCATCTGAATTTCAAAATTTCTTATATTTTACGCCACAACTAAAAAAAACTAGAATTAAATTTAACTAGAATTACTCAAAATATGCGTTAATTAGAATGCATCGATAAAATACCCAAATTACGTGACGTCACAAACTTAATTACCCAAATGCACCGATTCGCGTATAAAAGTAAGAATCGGAAGCAATAATAACCATTACCGTTACATCGTTGACAACAACATTAAATATGTCGGTCTCCACAATTCTAAATCTCTACGCGTGCGGGATTTTCGGTGACGACGAGTTAGTGGAGATATACAATGATCTCTGCGAACGTCTAGTGCTTCACGGGGATGTGGTGGATCCTGAAGACGAAAAGATTTTTGATAAGTTTATCACCCATGTCTCCAAAATCAAGGTACGTTTTTACATTTTATTTTACATTGCAACTACGTTTCTACACATGTTTGTTACAGTTTGGTGCTACCTCTACGCCGACAACTTTTGACGCAGCTCCATCGACTTCGGGTCCCTCAACTTCTAACGTAAGTTCTTTTAATTTGATTTAATAATGTGATTTAATAAGTTATTGTTACAGTTTGTCGGAGGAGCAATAGAACCCCGTGGGGTTTCGAACATTTCACCCTCATTGGCGAGGGTGAAAAATCAATAAAAAAATTTAACGCGGTGGGAAAAACTCTTATTTTTAAATTTAAGGATGGCGTGGATACCGGAATTAACCCGATTACGTGGTTAGAGGTAATTTATTCTTATTCAGTTTAATTTTTCACATTTGTTAACATTTCCGATATTTTTTCAGCAAGCGTTCAACGAAGTGCTGCAGCACATCCTGGCTGATGCCCGCCCGTCGGACCGCGTAGGTCTTGTGTTGCGGAACGACAACTTCGCTGAAAAACCGGTAGGGATCTCGTTTAGGCGTAGGGATCAGCTGGATGCCAAGGTGATCCTGGCGACGCTTGAAAAGATCTTGCAAAGCAACGCCAATTTTTTCGCCGCTGATGCCCTACGTCTGCACGTGGACCGAGTTTCCCTACCTACCGGAACGGGAAAGAGTCGAGATCGAATGACGGGCGTCAGCTATGAAGAGTACTGCCGCAGAAAAACCGGTATCCTCGTCATCGAAAACAAGGACAACTTTTGTCTGGCGCGAGCGTTGGTGGCGGCGATTGCGTGGTCGACAGAGGACGTCAGCGTGACACCTTTACTGCAGCGCAACTCGACGGTCATGTTGGAAAAAGCGAGGGAATTATGCCGAGCTGCAGGAGTCGACCTCGCCAACGGCGGCGACCGTAGCCATATACACCAGTTCCAAGAGCACCTGGTAAGCTACACAATTGTTGTTTATAACCACCGGTTAGGGAAAACTGTGTATTACGAGGGTCCCCGTAGCGCAGATCGGGTGGTTTTAAACTTGATTATGGAAGAAGATCATTATAACGTAATTACAAATTTATGCTCTGCATTCAGTACAGCGTACTTTTGCGAAATGTGTAAGGTGCGTACAGGTAAAAAGACTGATCATAAGGGGTGTAAATATATTTGTCCGGCTTGTCATAGTTCTCTCCCGTGCAATAAGAATGTCGATGCTATATTGTGTAATTCGTGTAATCGCGATTTCCGTGGACCCGGATGTTTTGCTGAGCATCAAAAAAATTTGTGCAAGGTTTTCAACCGGTGTAAGTCGTGTCATAATAGTGTTTGGGTGGGAAAAGCTGTACACAAATGCGGATACCGGTATTGCACTCACTGTAAAAGTGAAAAACCGGTCCGTCATTTATGTTTCATGGCTCAAAATCCACCAAAAAAGCAAAAAGTTGATAAAAATTTTGTTTTCGTTTTTTACGATTTTGAATGTCGGCAGGACACTTCCATTGATGGTGCACCGAATATGTTTTGCATATCCCCACCTTGTGTGTGGCACAGCAAGTGTGTAAGTCCTGCATTAATGTCGAAGACATTGATCAGAATTGCATAATCTGTGGAAAACGTGAGCACATCTTTAAGGAAAACCCTGTCGACGATTTTCTAAATTACGTTTCGGCACTTAGAAAAAATGTAAAGGGAAATAGTGGCATTGGCACATAACATGAAGGGATACGACGGTACTTTTATTTTAAAATCTTTATTTAAAAACGTTAACGGGTGGAACCTAAAATTATCACGACGGGTACTAAATTAATGTCAATCAATTGCGACGGGAACATTAAATTTATCGATTCCATCAATTATATGCCAATGCCGCTATCAAAGTTACCAAAACTTTCAACTTTTCAGGCTCGAAAGGGTACTTTCCCCATTTTTCAACACTTTGGCAAATCAAAATTATGTAGGCCCATTACCACCCACTCAATATTATGGCTGCGAGGAAATGTCAACTTCTGTTAGAAGTGACTTCATGAAGTGGTACGAGAACCAGGCAAGTCTTAACGTTATTTTCGATTTTCAACTTGAAATCGTCAAGTATTGTGTCGAAGATGTTAATATTTTGCGGAAAGCTTGCTTGGAGTTCTGGTCCCGCTTCACCACTTCTAACGGAGTTGACCCGTTCAGGAATCTTGCACAATCGCGGGATCGTGCAACGCCGTGTTCAGACGTAATTATTTAAAGCCAAATTCGATCGGGCTTATTCCACCCAACGGGTACAGAATGGCTGATCAGCAATCCGCCATTGCAATCAAATGGTTGCTTTGGTTGGAAAAATCTTTAGACATCAAAATTCAACACGCCGGAAATTCTCGCGAAGTTAGACTCAGGGAGGGTATTTTGGTTGACGGTTTTGTGCGGCTACAAATACCGTGTATCAGTTTCATGGTTGCTATTTTCACGGCTGCGAGATCTGCTTTCCGGATCAAACAGCAGAACTTAGCGGCGATAAAGCTGATACAATGGGTATTAGACGAGAAAAACGGAAGCTACAAGTACCCGCATCCGTTCCTTGGGTTACAATTTGGTTGAAATGAAGGAGTGTGATTTTAAAAACTTTTTAAAAACAAATATTCAGGCTTCAAAATTCACCGCTGATCACGCCATATTTCGGAACATACCTTTACACCCTCGTGACAGCTTTTTCGGAGGTCGTACGAATGCCGTCAAATTGCATTACAAGGCCGGAGATGATGAACAAATAAGGTACCTGGATGTATGTTCTTTGTACCCCTATGTCAATAAATACGGAAAATACCCCCTGGGACATCCTAAAATTCACGTAGGGGACGAGTCATGCCGCCAGTTATCTTTGGATAGTGTGGAAGGTATTATTAAATGTACCGTTTTGCCGCCTTCCAACTTGTATCATCCTGTCCTTCCTTGCAAAATGCATGGTAAACTTATGTTTATCCTCTGCAGAACGTGTGGAGAGTCCATGTTTAAGGGTGATTGCCGTCATTCAGAAGATGAGCGTAAGTTTACCGGGACATGGGTAGCGGACGAACTCCGGGAAGCGCTGTCGCAAGGGTATAAAGTGTTAGAAATTTTAGAAATTTGGGAATACAAAGTTGCACAATATAGCCGAGGTTCTAGGTCCGGGGGATTGTTTTCAACATATGTTGATAACTTCTTAAAACTGAAACAGGAGTGCAGCGGGTGGCCTTCGTGGTGTACGGATGACCACGCCAAGGATCGGTACGTATCTGAATATCTCGCAAGAGAGGGGGTTGCATTGGATAAATCGAACATTGCAGTAAATCCAGGTATGCGATACATCGCTAAATTATGCCTTAACAGTTTCTGGGGTAAGTTTGCCCAGCGCGAGAATCTAATGCAATCCTCGATCATACAAGAACCGTATGATCTATTTAAGATGTTGACCGATCCTTCGGTCGAGGCTCATTCGTTAACTCCTGTTAATGATGACACCGTCGTTTTGAACTGGGACAGGCCGGATGAAGGTATTATACCTCTTAAGACAGTTAACGTTGCACTTGCCGCTTACACCACCGCAAACGCCCGTCTTGAACTTTACAAGTATTTGAAGCAGTTGGACAGACGTGTCTTGTACTTTGACACAGACTCCATTATTTTCACAGAAAAGCCAGGCGAATGGACCCCCGCAACAGGCGATTTCCTAGGAGACATGACAGACGAGATCGAGTGTTACGGGCCTGGTAGTAAAATTGTGGAGTTTGTTTCAGGGGCCGAAGAACTATGCCTTTAAGGTTTGGTCGACAAAACGACAAATTTTGAGTATGTATGCAAAGTCAAAGGCATAACTTTAAATTACAAAAATTCCCAAAACGTTAATTTTGAGAGCCTTAAAGACATGGTTCTTAATAACGCCGAAGACACGTACGTCCAGACTGATCGGCGAATTGTCCGAAACGCCAAGTTCGAAGTTATTTCCAAACCGGAGAAAAAAGTTTTCCGGGTGCAGTACACAAAAAGGCGTAGGATTCAAGACGGGTTTGACACGCTGCCGTACGGTTACAGGGCATAAATTGGTAATTGTTTTATAGTGGTTCTATCTTACCTGGTGCTGTTGGAATTGTCTTTTTGTATATATTTCATTTTATTTTTTGTTTATGTTGCAATGTGTTGTGCACTTCAATGTTTTAAATTTATTTTATTAATGTTAATTTTTTTCTAGTTAGATCTTTTCCAGAAAGTTACATTGTAATTTATTTTATTCTTTAACACTTGTGAATATGTAACTATATTTTCATTTTTAAAATTTTTGTAAATAACTTTTTTAATTGTTATTTTTGTAAATAACTTTTAATTTTTAATTTTGTAAATAAGTTTTTAGCTATAGGTTTAATAACACTCTAATTCATTTTTCATATTTTGTTAGTAAGTTTTTTATTTTTAAATTTTTTTTTTAATTCTTGTAAATAATTTTTTAATTTTTATTTTGTAAATAACTTTAACAGTAAATATAGTTTAGGTTTTAGTTAGTAAAACAAAATAAATGTAAAATAAGTCTTTATTTGTAATAAATTTTTTTTTATAAATTTAACAAATTCGTTTTCATAAAACATAAATTGTACAATAAAATAATAAGATGATCATTATTGATTAAATTGTTATCAAACAATATCAAAAATTCTAAGGTATTAATACTACAAAGTTTAAAAATAAATACACAAGACAATATTGGCCGCAGAAACCTGAATGGAAATCTTGCAGTGTTTGAGAGTTATAAACCCAAGTTCGACAATTACGATCTAAAAATTTTCGGTGATTATTTTCAGGAGGTCTTCCAAATGAATCAAAGTATTCTCCGTTTCCGTATTCATCAATGAAAAATGCCGCCCAGTGTTGCCCTGGTTTGTTTGAGGGTCGGTGTTTGCAATTACAGCGGCTGGTCTCGGAATTCGAAGTGGAAGTTGATTAGAAGCACATACAACGCGTTGTACATTCTTGATGGTCGGAATACTCTTCAATTGGTGTACAAGTTCGAGGTGGTACATCTTTACTATTTGTTTTGAACCACTCGCACAAAATTAAGGCATGTTCTAATGCACACGATGGGTTTTCAATATGATGATGAAGACATTTGACTGCTTCCATATCTTTCTTTAACACTTTAAACGACGGACATTCCATCCCTTCCATGTTGATTATAGGTTTATTTAAAAATTTTAATGTGTGTTGTTTTTCGACGCCTTTTACAAAAATTGTGTTGAACGGTTCTAGAATTTTTCCAAGTTCAGCTTCAAAATCTTCATAATTTATGTAGCCTCCACTCCATCGCAAACCGTGAAAATAATTTTCCAAATAACGGGTTTCTCGTTTTACCGAATACGGTAAAGTTGAAAATTTACACGGCGATTTTATAAATAACACTTCACAACATTCACCATCTGAAGATACGATACCAATTTCCTTAGGTATAAATTTTTTGTCTTTTCCCCAAATCCCTGCATGTCAACGAATGCGTCCATTCTGACAGCTGATGTTTAATAACCGCTGGGTCTTCAACTACTGAAATCAACTACAACGTTTCGATGTTTATCAATCTCGATGACGTTGTCGAATTCTGCGTAAACTAGACAATTTACAGTTTCCGCTAACGCGTCTTCAAAACCCACTTCTATGCGCAAGGAACCGTTTTTACAAGATTCCAATGGGTACTAATGTTCGCGGATAAATCAGGCGTTAAATCAAACGCTGTTAAACAGTATCCTTTGGCATAATCTTCGAGAGATATTTCATTCCCTTCATTTAGAAAATGAATACCGGTTCCAGAAAATAATGTATGATACGCTCGTACATATGAGCCCGACTTTGTGAAATCCGGTTGAAGTGGTTTGGATGGTATTTGTTGTCCGTCAATGTATAGTGAAAGGTAATTAATTTTATAATGTTGAAAATTGTAAGGATTAACGGCGTAATCTCCATTAAACGCTTTATTCGACACAAACCCGATAATGCAACGTTTCGGTAACTGACCCAAGAATACGTTATCCAAAGATTTTCTCTGAAGTCCCGACGGAATAGTTAATACTTTTACATCAGCTTTAGTTATTGGATACTTTGCTGGAGTAGAATCCAACGCTTTCGTATGAGCAAGAAGTATTGTAGGGTTAATTCTCATTCTTCTTACCAACAAAGTCGCATCTAATATTTTAACTTTGTACGTTGGTGATGCGGCCATCAGATTAAACGAATCTCTTGAACGAACAAATTTGATTTTCATTTCAACACCGTTGATTAGAAATTTTCTTGATTGAATATATCGGAATGCACGTGTCCTATCATTTCAACATGTTTACTCGCTGATGTCAATGTTTTACGTTTGCTAAATCCTGTGTTATCTTCACCCGTGGTATCAAATTTTCCAGGTGTATCTTTATACCAAAACTACATGTTAAATGTGATTGTTTCGCATCGGGTCCATAATTGAGCACCGTTTCAATATAAGATCGGTACGCATACGTGTTATTTGGTGGAGAAACAAGTTTTTGGTTTAAATAAACTTCAACTTGATTAAATAGCGAATGCATCCAGTTATTTACAGGGGCTACAATTTCGTCAGCTGGTAACGTCGTATCGTCTTGCTTTACAATTTTAGTTGTTATGTAGAGCATCGTTTGACTTAAATCCAAGTAATCATTGCCATTACCCGGTACAACAAATTCGATGGGAGCATCGTCGCTTAGTGAAGATAGGGGTTTATAAAAATCCATTCACCTCCTTCTATAGAAGTTTGAGTTGCCGGAAGGGCAAATAAATCTAATTCAGATTTTACACATTCACAAGATTGGCGTGGAGAAAAGCCATTGTTAGTTTTACCAAAAATATCGTCGTAAACGAGATTAGAAACTTTTCGCCGAGGTTTTAACGTTTTTCTGTTAATAGCTAACGACGACTGATTACTTCTTGTCTGACGAAGCTTTTTATATCCCGATCCTTGCATTAGGGTTTCGATTTTATCATCCGCTTTACGTTTAAGATTTTGACCCGCTTCGCGCATTCTATCTTGAAAAGATTCTTTAATTGGTCGGTTTTCTATGACGTCGCCTAAAATATTGCTTCCTGTTCTTAACACCTCTTTTCCTACAGCTTTGGCGCCAGATTTAAATAATGGTAGAATTGATCGAAAGATTCCTCCTAACCAACTCCCTATACCGTGACCTCGTTGATATGGGGCTCCTCTGTAAATTGCGCCAATTCCGCTACCCGCTTGATTCATGTAATATTGTTGATACGGACAAGCCATATTTACGAAAGTTTTTAAAATGAAGTTTCAAATTCAAAGTTCCGAACTCGAATGGCATTGGAGCTCCTGTTTCGGTCCTTATATTTATTTCGATATTCTCAAATTCTCTTCGCATCACAGGCATGTAATGTACTGGAGAGTAAACTATATCTTTGTGACATCCATAATTATAATTATCAGAAGTAACGTTCACAATTCTTAGAAGTGGTGATAAAATGTCGCCGACAAACATTTGCGATGGTATACCGGTCCATATGTTTGCAGGGTGTTTTGCACTTTTCTGCATTGCTAAATTTTGATCAGGACTAAAACCTAATTGCAATGCTAATCGTTTAGAAAATCCTAGCACACTCAAACTTGTGTTTAACGTTAATAAAATTCGTTTAGTAACTTTATTGTATTTAAAGTTTATTAGTTTCTTTATTAACTCGTGATTATTAATTACATCAAGAACGTCTTCAATTGATTCGTAGTTACCCGCGGGGATTTTTATGATGTACCATTCAGCATCGGAATAGATAATTTCTTCATCATCTTTAAGAAAATAGTTTACAGCTTTTTCTAATATACCTTCTACATAATATCCCTCGTTATCTGGCGGTTCAATGCGATAAAACATTAAGTTCTCAGCTTCACCAACGGCTAAGAATGAACACGGGTACTGAATTTCAGAAACTCCGACAACCCATTCTCCCGTCAATCTTACACGTTTTGGAAGCTGCGTGGTGAAAGTAGCTGTAGTGTTACCAGGAAAATAATTCATAGAACTATTGCTTAACAATGTCAAGTAAAATTCGTTCTCGGTATTCATAATTCTTCTAAGTGTTTTGCGAATACCCAGGAGTTAAATTTCTCACCATAGCCTTGCCACTTTACGAAATACTGTTTGTTTCGACCTTTACCTTTTCTTTTAAAACTTTTTCAATTTTGTATGTGGTATTGTGATCAATCATAACAGGTTGTAATTCTTCTTCATAAAATGTTCCTTCTATTGATTCACCGTTTAAATCTTCAATTTGATAGACGGGCGGTTTGCGTTTTATAACTTTAATTATTTTAAATATTTCCTCGCTCCAATTTGCAGTGTAACCTTTCTCAAACACTAGTTTGTTTCTACTAATTCTCACGTGTTGATTCACTTTATATTTAGGTAAGCGCTGAAGACCTACGCCATTGTGATACAGATTTTCCAAACTTGTAAAATGTTTTGTCGTTGACATCATTGGGAGCCATTTTTATGCTTCGGTGGTATCTGTTGTTATAAGATGACAACAAGTCGTGTAATACGTCGATATATCGGTAAGAATTAGAATATGTAAAATAACGCCACATCCGTGTTTTAAGAGTTCTATTAAATCGTTCTACTACAGCAGCTTTTACATCAGGATTATTAGTAGCATGAAAAGTTACGTTGTTGTCTTTAAAAAATTTTTGGACAGTTCTGGCAATAAATTCTTTTCCTTTATCTGTTTGAATACTTTGAGGAATGTTGCGAGCTTCTTCAAAATATTAGTAAATGCTTCAATAATGTTTTTAGATGTTTTAAACTTAATAGGTCGCGCCCATGCTTTCTTGGTGAAAACGTCGATTACTGTTAAAATGTAATTGAAGTTGTCGTTATATTTTCGGATATTTTGCATGTCACACAAATCCGCTTGCCATAATTCAAACATATTATTTACAATGTATTTATTTCGCGGAAATCGTTTTTTGACAGGTTTGTGTACAGTATATGATTCTTGTTTGTGTAACCAATTCTGTACATCACTTCTTGAATATCGATTTCTCACACTTTGTATTAAAGAATTCGCACCAGAAAATCCTACTTCGTTAGACGGGTCAAAATATATCGTGTTTAATTCCATGATTATAGTTTCAAATTTTCCCAATTTAAAAACGTTGATGGTGTTTTACTCCGTGATGATGACATTCTTGTACGTACTGGACTGCCTTTTGTATAGGACTTCTTGATCTGGACCGATGTATTGAAATTTTCTCTTCGTAATTTTCCTTTTCGGATCAAATGTTTGTTCTTGTGGAGATACTACACTCCTCCGTTTTAAGTTTCCTATTAGTTCTTGTGGAAAATTTATTTCTTTCAGAAATGTAGCAAACTGTGGCCAGCCTATCGGACTCGTATTTTTCGAGGTCTTATCGCATCATGCACTAAGTCTATAATATTTGACGAAGGAATTATTTCACCTTTTATTGTGACAGTTCCGTTTTATCCCACATTATATCACCCGAAGCATTTAACATTTTCATAAAACTAACACCTTTTTCTTATACATGGTAGGTAATGTATCAACAATTTCAAAGTCTGGCATACTTGAAGATTTTTCTTCGTGTATCGACATAGATTTTTCTTGTATCGGTATGCTTACAGGATGTCGGACTTCGTCCGCAAAGTGTAAGTATCTTTGAAGAATTTGGTTATACTGTGTCCATTTATCGTGATCAGAAAGTTTAGAATTCAAAATATTGTACATCTCGGTATCAAGCTGAGACAATATATTGTTCTCGACAGATTCTGATGATTTCAAACGTTGTATTAATTCTGGTGGTACAAGCAACATTTTCTTGGCGTGTTCCATGTTTAACCAAAAATACTACTTAGCACACCGGTTAGTAAAGGTGCAATGAGAAGTGGTAGAAATGCGCCTCCTTGCTGAACCAAGATTTTTTTTTCTTTTGATAGGTTCCCCTGTTTTACCAATCTTCTCAAGATGTCTTTATGACGCGAAAGTTGTGATTTCTGGTGACGTGACAAGGAACTTTTCCTTTTAAAGTATTGTACACGCATTCGCAAATGCAATGCACTTGTTTATCGTCTGCACATTTTAGTAATGCAAGACGTTCTTTATTTCCAAGTTTCGCAAGAGCGCGAAGGAGTTCGCGGTGTTTAACTAGCACTTTGGGCATTATTGCTTGATTATTTCAAATTTATCTGAACGGGCGTATTTAAAGTCTTTTTAGGGGCGTAAACACAACATGGACCTTCTTCGTTAAAGATCGAGGTGCGGTAACGAACTAAATCCGGCGTTGTTTGTTTTAAATCGAAGAGTAAATAGCCATGAGGTTTAGATGTAGCATCAATGTAGGATTCTTCTAAAAATTTTGGATTTTCGGGACAAATCTGTCTAGTTAAATGTTTAATTTGGGCTTTATCGCGCGGGTTTTTAAATAATACAATGTAATGCGTATTTAAAGAAATGTCGCGCTGGCCCTTCCCTTGATGAAATATATTTTGAGTTAAGAAAAACACGCTTAAATTACGGTGATGACAGCCTTTTGTAAATATATCTGCAATTGAGGAATTTGCTTCACGCATCAAATCATCTATAATAATTAACGTAGGTTTTGCACCGTCAAACAATTCCATACTTGGTAAGCCTTCTTGGAATTGCACTTCAGTAAGTTGTTTGTAAAGAGGTTGCCACTCGTCGTAAAACCAAAACACTTTTCAAACTTAGTATTACATGCAGTTTTTTTTCTTTTAAAAATTCACGATAAAGTATGATTTACCACACCCTGACGGGCCTGCTACAATCGCAGAGAATGGGTGTTCAAATTGGTACATGTTACCACTCGGTGATTAAATGTAAAGTAAAAAAATTTAATTGAAACGTGTTATATATTTTATTTGTTAAATTATACAGTGAAACAAAATTATAAAACTATTTATACAAAAACCGATCATCGTAAGATTCCATATAATTTTTACCTGAACGGTTACATAATGCGGAAATTTATGAACTAAGTCTTGCAAAGTATTGTTGTCTTTATGTTTTTCATCCAACACTTTATTGAACTCTTCATATCCGATTTCATCCATGTCAACAACCTCTTCATAACCAACGTTTTTCTTTTTATCAACTATGTCAACTACGTTTTCTATAAACTGATTAAATTGAAAATCACACTTTTCTAATTTTTCATTCGCGATATAAAATAGTTCTTCATTTTCTAATTGATTGTAGCGAACTAAGTCCTAAGTACAGCTGATACTTTTCATCACTCTTCTTCGGGGCGAATCTTACAGCATTTAAATCTGTTGTAAGTACGATATAATCTTCAAGCTCGTAACTTCCAGAATCTTTATATCGAAGAGCATTAATAATATCATCTAGCACATCTAGAAACGTTTTAAATTGCGGTAGTGTAAACTGTATTGCATAATTAAACCCCTGTTTAATTATTTTTAAACAAGGTCTGAAGTTGTTGTAAACATCCATCCCGAAACAAGCTGATTTGGTGTAACTATTGTTTAACAGGATAAATACCTCATTAAGTAATGTATTTTTCTCACGTTTTTCGAGATTCTGTTTGCAGTCTTCATCTGTTGTGACACCATATGATTTTCGAGCTTCGTTGTACATTTTATAGTCCACTTCTGAAGGTCTGTACACTGGTGATTGTGGCCTATGGTAAAGAGCTGTGTTCTTCTTGGCAGAGTTGAATTTGAATTTACCAGCCATTTTAAAATAAGTACTGTCGAGACACTTCAAGACTAAATGTTAGACACAGAGACGTCGCTTTTATACAGGTGGTAAACATTGACGTCATAATTTTTATAGAAAAAACACTTCAGGCAATTACATCATCATGCCAAAGTGGCGTTAATTAAAATTTCCCCAAAAATCCCTGCCGGCATTGACGTCGGCAAAAAAATTTCCAAAAGACCTAGTACACGTTAACGGCGAGGTCACAGATGACGTCTTTCAAAAATCACCTCATACACGTACAAGGCGAGGTCACAGATAGCAGGGTCCAAAAGTCGAGCTGTCAGTATTCTACTGTTAACTTAAAATATCATTTTCCATATACAAGGTGATTCACGACGCCACGGAGTTTTAAACGACATATATTCGTTAACTTCTACTAAACCAAAGTTATGTGTTTTTTAAATGGAATACACTGTATATGATTGTATATTTGAATTCTACTTAACAAAGAAGCTTGACTTTTATAAACGGCCCCAATCCTAAATACAAATATAATCGGTTATGGTCATTCTTGTTAAAATGTAATGTGTTACAAAAAATGGATATCTCATGATAAAAGTAATTACAATAAATATACTGTTTCTTTAGTCTATTTATTGATTGATTAATAAAATCTTGTTACAGGTTGTTTATAATTTATAGTTCAATTAGTACAACCCATGTTTTCTAAATATAAGTACAAAAATTACCAAAAGACATTAATTAAGACATTTTGGTAGGATATTTACGTGTACAACGATATAGGAAAAGCGAAATTTTAAAAATACTTATAAAGTGGAAAAGTTGAAGATTTGAGTAGCCGAAACTCTTAAAACATTCTGTAAAACACTCTGTAACAAGATTTTTATTAGTTAGTCAGTATATATACCAAAGGAAACGGTCTTTAATTTCAGCCTAAGAGTAAATGAGTAAATTTGATATAATTACTTTTTCTACAGCCGCGCGCAAAGTAACTAATTACTATATTCAAACAAAAATCGCATAGTTGATATATGCCGCGGCGTTTTATTTTGCGCTCTAGAGCGAACATGGAAAACAAAACGCGCGCTTATATCATCAAATATGCTATATGTGTCGTGGCAACGGAAAACAATAGCGCACTTCAGTTAAAAATTAATAAAAGGACAAAAGAGTATACCCTAGTGCACTACAACCACTCACTAACACAACTTCAATTAAACACGAATCAAGACGCAAGCACAGTAAACTAAACTTCGCAAGTTGTTTCACTTGAACACACGCAGGTCTGTGCGCGGGCCGTAGATGAAAATTTAGAAGATAATTTAAACCGGTGAATTATTTGAATTTGAGGTTTAGGAATTTTTACTAAGTAACTGTATATATGTTGGCTAACCTGATGAAAAGAAAGAGCAATAGGGTAGACTCTTTTGTCCTTTATTAATTTTTAACTGAAGTGCGCTATTAAACCGCGCTGATTGTTATAGTATGTCAAAGTCGCCCAAAAGTTAAATTGTAAAATTTGTGATGACTTTAAATACTATTTAAAGTGCAGCTGTAGAAAAAGTTATGTGTTAAGTTAATTTTTGTCTAAAACCTTACATTTTAAGAAAAATTACCGTAACTTACTACACTTTGTTGTTAGCTATAAGGAACCCTTACAAAAGTAAAGCTTAATTGCAATCATATACAGTGTTCTATTAAAAAAAAACTTCCTTTGTTTTGGAACACCCTGCGTTTTAAAAAATATTGTATAATCTTTATTGACTTACATAATACAAGTGTAATAATAGTAGTTCACAAATACATACCGGTTCTGCGTAAAATTTTGTTTATTTACCTAATCTCAGAGGGTACCTATAATGTAAAGTAATAGATTTATTTGTGTATTCTAATTATATAAATTAAAAGAAATGTTTTATTGTAGATTAAGTAAAACGGCGTTCCATAAAACGTATCAAATTACAATGTAGTGCACTTTTAATATAAAATAATTCCAAGTCAAGTATGAGCCTCTTAGCATGAATAAAGTTTGATAAATTTTGCAATAGTGTGTTAACAATATTAGTATGTTGTATATATATAGGAATCTTCAGACGCAATACATATGTCAAGGTCTCTTTTCAATTCTTGATAACTAGTGTATGTACAGGGAATATGAATGGTATTCGAACATGTACTAAAAGTTGGCCGTTGAGCTAATCCGACTAAATTTGTAAACTCAACAATTATAAAGTCTGGCATCTGATAGGATCCTGTAATTAGAAATACCAAGGCTTCGACATTTTCTTGTGGTAAACATCTAATATACATTTCTAAATAATGTAAAGAGTTGCTTTGTTCATTTGTCAAAGTTTCTTCTGCGCGTAAACAATTTGCTACTTTAGCTGGAGTTAACTTCTGTAACTCCAATAGTATTTTAAAGTCACATCTGTTCCAAAACAAATTATATTTAGTTACATTAATGCCTTCTCGCAGTACTATCAAAAATTGCTTTGGTGCTTCTATAAGAACATTTGTGGCAATCGATATAACTTGTTCAAAAAATGTCATCTTGGCATGGAACTTCATAAAATCCGTTTGTGTTGAAAATATTACTTAATATATCTTTTCTTTGTTACTTAGGTCTCTAAAATTATGAATCGCTTTCTGTAAAATTGCTCTCTCACAGCGATTTACAAATAAATAAAATTCTTCCATTAAAATAGTATTGTCTATGCTTATTTCAGGATTTGATATTTGCAAGAGAACTATTTTTGAAAGTTTTGTTGGGAGAGCTCCAGTTAATAGTAGCATATGTTCCAATATTCTCCCAATTAAAATAAATCTAGATTTGTCTTTTCTTATCCTATTTAATGGCAAAAAGGTACTATACAATCTTCACCACGAAAATAGAAACGTTCAGCTTCTTTAAAAAATAAGTTAAACATTTCTTTTTGTAAGTCCACCAGTATCTATACCCACTTCATTTTCAAATGCGACTGATAGATTATATTCAGTTATGAATTTATCCTCATAATATTTAAACATATCATGAATACAATTTGCTCTATTAATTGTCAAATTCCTTACCTCACAATTTTCGTCTAATGTGGGAATAACAGGTAATAGACCATCATTAATATTTTCTGGCTCGTCACTCTCAAAATAATTTTGATTTTGAATTGTATGTACCATATTCTCTTGCGATTGCAAATTATTAAGGGTCATTCTAGTTACTCTTAGTGAAGTATTGGTTCGCGAAGACGAGGGTAATGGTAATACTGTTGTACTTTCAATTGGTACCACATATTCATCTGTTTCTGAATTGTTACTTGCCACTCTAGATACCCTTAATGATGAATTAGCTTGCACAGAAGGACGTACTACTGTTGTATTTTCATGAGTATTTTTGTCTGGAACTTGAATTGGTAGAGGTAAGTCACGATTTGGTATAATTACAATTTGACTCTGTCCAATTTTTCCTTTAGACATTCCCCATTTTCAGGTTCAATTTCGATAATTTTTTTTGACGGTCCACTTTAGCTATTTTGAAGCCAACTAATTTTAATGGAATGTTTGGATACAGAGAACAAATGTAATCTTCAATTTGAACTATATTCCATGTTAAATTAAAGTGGGATTCTGGGACACTATAGCCTAAAATTTCAAAAACTGAAATCACATACTTTAAAAGATATTTCTTTCACCCAATCCAAAAGATGTTAACATTTCAATTTCCGATTTTATTGGCAAATAGTCGCAATTGGCTCGCCGTAGTAAGAAGATCTTCCTTCTAAAATCACCTGTTGGTTTTCTTCCTCTCCTTGGAGATTCTGTTGGTTGCCTTCTACCAATGTTTCTACGAAACGATCGTCTAGTATGATTGACAACTTCTTCAAAGTCATCACTATCATCATCTTGAAGTGCATGAGAAGCAGCCGCTATTATTTGTCGAATTGCATTAGCCATATCTAACCAATAAACATACAACTTACATTGTTTCAAGAAAGAAGGTATGTTCAAAATAATGAAAAACAAAAAACTACTAATAAAGTTTTTATGTTGGCTTTAACCACGCCAATGATAAAAAAATAACATCTACAAATACATATACATACCTACAGGCAAATCTCCACATGTATGGACGTGAAACCAAGAAAATATTATTGGCCGGATACAACTTTCATGAAAATACAACTACTACTAAAAATGAGGGATCTTTTTCAAAGTTAGTCACAATAGTATATTATTGATTCTTTCTTGTGTAATTCTTATTGTGTATAATTTTTGAAAGGCAGTAAATTGTATGATAAATAATTTTACAACGTTGCCAATAGTATTGTCGTGTAGTACCACTGGCGCTCACACGATTGCAGCGACTAATTAAAATTATCAAACAACATTTTAAATAGTTACATTAAAATGTCAGTTGTTAATTTTAAATCCACACATTTATTCTTACATTTCAATTGAGTTCGTTTAAACTGTGTTTCTAGATTCAGTATTAATAAGTTTAATTCTTAATGGATGTGAAATAATCTCACATATTAAATAAGTACGAATAGAAAAGCAATATTTATATTTTACAACACATTTAAAAACAATACTAAAATACATCTAAAAAATAGATTTGTTCTCAAAATTAAATTTTAATAATAAAAAGTAAAACGGCGTTCCATAAATTATCAACTTAATTACTGCAGAAAGTGTTAAAAATGTTCACCATAATAACATCGATCAATTGGACCAAAACTCACTAAGGGCCCAGTTCCAGCAAATTTGATTAAAAATAATCATCGATTAAAGACAATTGTTACTAGGTTTATTTCTTGGATACGATTGTATTTAATCAATGATTAAATTTAATCGTGCTTGGTGAAATCGCTTTTTTTGTCAAAACTAGACACGCCAACTAGTAGATTGTTTGAAAAAAGTTTTCGAACAATGGTACTTTTTTACCTACAAAGTATTATTAGGAAAAAAGTAAGAATAGAAATAGTCTAGTTCATTTATGAAGATTTAATTTAATATTATTTGCTTATTTATTTTTATTTGCATTTTTATCTGAAAAAATTTAAAATTATAATTTTTGAATTCTAGTTTGAAAATCCTTTCCAACGATGTATCGCATGACCCCCTTGCTATTTAAAAAATGGAAGGGGTAGCTGTCAAAGGGCAATCCGAGGTCAATGAAAAGCTGGTGTTTGCGATTGAGTTTTTTGGTTTCCTCTCTACTACGGTCGGTTTTAAAAAGACCTTTCGAATAGTACGCTTGGTTTTTATGGTGAATTATAGAAAATTTATCAAGTTAGAAAAATTTTAGTGCTTGAATCGTTATTATGGGTCAAAGGATAGAAAAGTTATAAAACAAACGGCGTTTTGAATTTTTTATTCCTTCAATTTAACATATAATAGATTGGTGATTCGTTTATCAAATCAAATTTATTAAAATAATGTAGTGCAAATAGAAAAGAATTAATAAAATATTATATGGAACAGAGTTTATTTAAGCAAAATATTGACCTCGATCACTGTTTGACCTCGACGTCGACAATGGTAAATTTCTTGAAAAAAAATAAAAAATGGTATATTTTATTAAACACTATGCGTTAGGGACATAAAACGAACGCTTAACTTAAATAAACTTTTTTTTTATTTATAATATTTTAGAAATTATTGCGATTTTTGTATTCGATAGAAATTCGCACTGAATAGTTTTTTGCTTATAACTTTCAAAAACACGCGAAGCAAAAAAACTGAAACGGCAAAAATTTTTATTTCTTATTCCGCGTAAGATGTTTTTTGAATTTTCAAAATCGAATCAAAAATGAGCGAGTTATACCAAATTTTCTTTCATTTTTTTTTTTTTTTTTGATTTTTGATCTTTGAAACCCCCTCTAACTTTAAAGATGACCTCAAACGACAAAATTTTTATCGACGATTAAACCCTCATCTTTTATAAGCTCGAAACATTTTTCAAAACGAAAATATCTTTTACGGTTTTATTGCGAAACGAATTTCAAAAACGTACGATCTTGTTTGAATTTTTTTCCAAAATTTTTTTCCTCGTTACGTCATCGAAAGAGTGTGTAATAAATACTGTATATTGGGTAAATGTTGTGGGACACCCCAGCGTCTTTTTATTTTTTTCGATATCTCTTACAGATTCCGAGATATAAATCTTAAGACGTTACACTTTAAAATTAGCGTTTTTTGACTTTTTGACAGCATACCGTTTTAAAGGGAAAAGTCTCGCACGTGGGTTAGGCCATGTTCTATTTCGATACGTCGTAAGATTTTCTAGATATGATGCTTAAAGTTAGAGGTAGTAATTTTTCGCGTTTGACCGCTTCGCGCCCTTAATACCCTCGCCACCGGCTCGAAAAAAATTCAACGCGTATATCTTTTAGGTATAGATCAGAATATTAAAGCCGTTTAGCGATATAATTAGTTCAAAATTATTTCAAAAAACGCCCGTCGTACTCGAAATCGGCCAATTCGGACGCTGTTTTTTGTAAAATTTTTCGTAAAATTATTATGTCATAGTGGAATTTTACGTGAAAAGCTTGTTTTCGAATTTAATCAGATAACAGTGACGAGGAAATCATGATAGGTACACCCTATATTATTTTAAATAGAAAATTTAACGCACTTCCAGTTGAAGCAAAATGCAATAAATTATTCACTTACTATAAATAGAAATTAAAGTTTCAGATACTTTGAATAAATTTTATTTAAATCATTTTTTTCTAAAAATTCTAACGTATTACATTTAATAATATTTTACATTTTTAGGTTTCCGGTATACATATTGTAAACTACCGCTTTTATAACTTCCCACTTTCTGTTTTCACATACCTCAGGGTACTCATTAATAAAAACTTCGACTTCTGCTTGCTTGGGAGCTCGTTTTGTTTTATGTGTTCACCGAAATAAGTTGATATGGTATTTTTTGTTCAGCAGTCCAGGCCTGCCGAATTTTGTTTGTTTTAGTACTAGTAGTTATATTGGATGAACTTCCTTGAACCACGGCCGAAGATTGGCTATTCGAAGGGTTGTTGGTTTGTAATTGTTCAGCTTCGTTATTATCTATTTGAATAAAGTCCTCTAATTCATGCTCTTCAGAAACTGGATTCAAATCGATATTGATATCGTCTAATTTCATCCCTTTATATTTTTCTACTCCTCCATCAGTAGCTAAAAGTAACAGTTTCGAAACTTTTGCCGTTTGGTACATGTCATCGGATAAACGGTAAACATTACAATGTATATTTAGGGTGTGGCCCATAAATTTGGATAGTTGCTCTAAATCTTTCTCCGAAAAATTGAGCAGCTGGGTTATTGTTGCTAAATGTTTCCTTAACCTTGTAGCACTTATGGCTTTCGGTCGTTGCACTCCACACTTTACAGCGTATTTATATATAACTTTGGTTCCATCTATGAAATTTTTCCCACTGGTATGAAATATGTATTCGTTATCAGTAACAAATGCTGATCTTAAATTTATAAGACAATCCAAATGTTTTTCATATTTTGTGAAAGTAATATAGGAACACCCCTTCCTCTTTTTCCTCTAATGATAATCCGTTTATACGAATTTAAAAGAACTTTTTCTGTTTCTGTTAAACATTCTTCAAATTCGTTTACTTCATTACACTCTAAATCAATGGATTTGTAGGTATGCACCTTTAATTGAGCCACTTCGGCTGGTCTTCTCCTATTCAGTAGTATTATTTGGGTGAATAAAATTTCTTTGAGGTTATTGTATGCTAGTTTATTATTTTCATTTTGTATTAATTTATTGAACATTTCTTCTGACACTTCGATTAAATATTTGTTTAACATTTTCAAATCAGAAGTCAAAGGGAGCAATTCTTCTTTGTTCCATTTTTTAGTGTTTAACCCTGCAATACTAACATAATTTTTGTAACGTTAACACTAACATTGGTCTGTCAAACCGATTTCACAAAATGATACTTTTTTTCACTATTTCTTCAGTTTTGTTATACATACATAAAAATAAAAAATAAGAAGTAAGTAGGAACATATTATGTTTATTATTTTATAGTTATAACATTATATTACAAATTTAAATTGCTTCAGGATTGCTGAATTCATGTTCAGTGCAATTTCTACACATTGGGTTCACATGTTCTAGACACAAAAATTTATGGCATTGGGTACATTTATACCTAGTCTTTCTACTTTTTAGAGTCGCAAAATTGACATCTTCCATGGGTTTTTTCTTCAGGGGCTACATTCTCTTCATTTTCTATTTGGCAGATTTCCTAATTCTCATTCGAGTCAAACGTGGAATTTGTTGAATTTTTCTCGCTTTTGAGATGCTCCGTTACTAAGTCAAACGAAAGTTTTTCAAGGAAATGTCTTCGAAGAATAATTGAATCATGCTTTTTAAGTTATAAATGGCAAATGCATTTATAGCGGCTATGTTTAGCAAACGGTAAAAAATTACCAATGGCCATCTCCTGGTGTTCCTTGCACAGTTGTACGTTGAACACAATTGGTCGACAGTGTCAACGCCACCTTTCGTACGATTGTATGTTACAATAATTTCTGGTTTATTGGTATCTTCGTCGATGTCATCATATTCGTGCATGCTAGAAATCAATAGTACATTTTTTCTTGGTTTTGGAATAAAAGATACCAATGTACAATTGTCTTGAAAACCAAACATACTAGAACCCACTGGCCTGCTTGCCAGAAATTCAGGTGGCAACTCTGTTTTGTTTTTCTTAATAGTGCCAATCATAGTTAAATTCTTTTCCAGCAGACTTCGACATAGTGGTAAACTGGTAAACCAGTTGTCCATTGTGACGTTTCTTCCACTATTGATTATAGGTTGTACTAAACGTTCAACAATAGCTTTTCCTGTATTCTCAAGAATAAAAGGTCCAGGGGTTGTTTTCCGACATAAACCTCCATATTTACTACATAAAACGTTTTACTATCAGCTAGCGCGAATATTTTAAGCCCGTATTTACTGGGTTTACTAGGGATGTATTGACGAAAATTACACTTCCCACGAAAACTCAGTAACATTTCATCGATAGTGGTGTACTCAAATACCGTATAATTTTGTTTGCTATTGGAAACAAATATTTCGAACAGATCCCTTATTGCTGCCAACTTGTCCTTTTTTTCCCTTTCTGGTCTAGAGTTCTTATCGTCAAACCTCAAATGCCTTAACAAAAATCGAAATCTCTCTAATGACATTGTCAACCTGAACATTTCAATTGATGTTGCATTAGTTTTCCACAAGTCCGCTGCATTTAAATGGTTGGTCTTACGCACGGCGGACAGATATAAAAGTCCAAGCAACGCTTTAATTTCTGTTACGCCTGTAACATTTGCTGTTCGATATTCAACAGAATAATTTTGCCGGCTTATGGATAAATTGGTGTGTTCAACAATTAGATTTATTATTTCGTTCGTGAAAAACATGACCATATATCCAGGATACTTGATGCATTACGTGATGATCCTTTTGGACCTGGAAGGTGGGTAATTATGTTTTTGCTCGAGTTTTAATTTTTTATTAGAGTTAGGGAATTTATTCCATTTAGTCAGTTTGTCTTTGCCAATAAAGATGGGGTCATTATATTTTCTTTTTTTTGTTCCGAGTTTGAATATTGCTGTTCAACGAAGTCTTCAACAATTTCTACTTCTAACTCTTGCTCGGATTCAGAATCTTCTATACGTTCTTCTACACAGTCTTCTTCATCAAAATCTTCATCATCATCTGGAATAGTATTTACGATGTCCTCCGCTTGTACTAATTCCCACAACTTCTGCAGCCGTTCTTGCTCTTTTTCGTAACTCATATCTAAAGCAAACAGCACTTTGTTCAATTTATGTACAATAAAATTTTTTAAATAAATTACTACATCTGCAAGGTCCGCTAACACCGATGTTACAACACTAATGTTAGCCGACCGTGTAAAAGTAGTGATTGTTATAATTTAATATAATATAATTTGTTACACTACCAACATTAGTCTAGAAAACTAAAATACGTATAAATTAATAAAAACATTTGCATAAGATGTAAATTAATGATTAGTAAATCCTACATTAATATAATATCAATAAAAAATTACTTACTAAAATAATTAAAACACTACGCCAATGTCGCCAATACTAACATGCGTCTGGTAGACCAAAATTACCAAAAACACAAATAAATAGTTGTCGCTTACACACAGGGTTGATAACTGAATGAAATGAAGATACCTAGCCGCACGAATACATTGCGCTTTCTAACACAAAGATACGCCCTTATTAGTGGGGATCGGTCTCACAGACGGAACGTTAGCACTGCAGGGTTAAGTTGGTGATCGCTTGAGCCGGCACTTCATTTGCCCATTGAGACTCTATTAGTGTTTTTAAGACTTTTAAATCTTTTCGTTGCTCATTGGTATTCGGTTTCTGTAATAAATGTATATATGCCAAATCGCAACATTTTTTAAAAGTGTGCCAAAATTTATAGCTAAAGTTGGCGATTCATATATATCGGTTTCAGTATTGTAACGAGCGATTTTATTTACCCCACTAACAATGATCTGGAAATATGTAGGGCGTAACAAATCTATTAATTCTTTAATTTCTGAGTTTTTGTTTCTAGCGAATTGTAATAGCTTCGCTAAACGTCTCATATTTTGTCGCACTAAATCTAAATTTCCTTACTTCTTCATCCTTTTAAATAAGAATACCCGTAATTACATATCAACATGTCTTTTTTAACTACAAGGTTTATTTCGTCTGCCCTCATGCGAGGAAACAATTCATTTGTTAGTAATGCATCATGTTTCATAATTGTTCCTAATAGCAGAGTAGATTGTCCTTGACTTTGAGCAGATTGTCTCACACCTTTTTTTCCCAAATCGGTATTTTCGATGCAAACTTTAGTGTGCCTATATAAACCTTTTCTTTTGTAAAAACCAAAACAGTGCGAACACGGAAGATAATCACAAGCGTTATTAGACATTTTATCACGATCTATTCTCTTTACAGGTCTCAATTTAACGCCAGTGCGGTTTCTCACAAAGTTACCTTTCTTTTTTAAAGTCGCTAATAAATTCCGTCGTTCTTTTGATTTTTATCATATGATAAAATTTTTGCACTTCAACTTCAATATGATGCCACGTAAATAAATGTCGGGAAAAATGTGACACATCCTTTTCACAAAAAGCAAAAGTCTCTTCTATCTGTATAGTTTTTTCTTGCGGTTTTTCTACTTCTTCCTATAGTAGTTTAACAATAAGCTCAAATTGTTACATTCTCTTCTTCTACATTTTCGTGTTGTTTATTTTTTCCCTCCACATCTGTATTTTCAAAATCAACAATACTCTCCGCTAACACTTGGACAGAGTAGTTTGAGCTGCCACTCTGAAACAACATTTAAACAAATTGGTTTTGTAAGTAAATGTAAAGTTAATTAACAAATGGTTTAATTTTAGTATGAAAATGCAATAATAATTTTAGCCTCCTATCTTGGAAACTGTGCATATATGCATTGTCTCAGTCTTAGGGAACTCGATGTTTACGACGCCTGTGAGATTTGAATTTTTCCCACACACTATGCGGTAAAGTAAATGACATGGCCAAATTTGACACATAATAAACAAAAGAACTAACAATTCCGTCCTACTAGATTTGTGTCAAAAACGCCAAAAGCTAAATGTGACCTGAAACTTAAATCAATTATTTTTCAAAAAATTAAAAAACGTCAATTAAAAAATTTTATACAAATCTTGCGTGGGAAATTAACTTCGCGCCTCAAAATCAAACTTCCCACACACGAGTGTAAATAGCTATTTAAGGATTAAGGATAGTTTTTGATTTCATTAACTTTGATGTATTTGATTTATTTTGACCCAAATAAAATATAGTTAAGGATCTTCGATTTTAAGAAATTTTTTTGGTTCTACGTAAAAAATATTTTTAATACCGATAATCAACTAATGTCTTTTAGTTTCATATATTTTGGTTAGTGCATTAATTGATCATAACCAATAAGTGTTTCAAATTGCTTATTTTATACTGCATATTTACATAAATAAATATGACTTACCGTCTCGGGCAGTTTATTGTTCCCATCTTGTAAATTTTGTTTTTCAAAGAAAATATCAAACATCTTGTCTGTGTTGTCATCGGTTGAACTGTTACTGACATGATCTGTTGAAGACGATTCTATTATTTCTTCTTTATAATTCTTTTCTGAAATTATTTTAATTGGTTTGTCTATGTACATATATGTTGAGTCGTAAGGGTTGTATGGCACTTCCTCAATAATGATGTTTTCATTTTTTAAAAATAAATTTACGCTTTCATTTTCTTTAGGTGGCATTTGCACAATTGGTATAAAATTATTAATAGATGATGATTCAATCGAAACTGTATCAATGTGTGGGATGTTTCTGATCTTCCCATTATCAGTCTTAAATGCATAGTGTGAAATTATATTGATATTTTTCGGGTTGTTCTCGTATTCTAATTTTTATCGATATGAGATATTGAATTACATGCTGGAGAAAATTCTAAACTCACGCTATTTTTGGTATTAGTACACTGTTCTTCATAATTTACTTTTTTCCAGTAATACTGTTACTTGAAACTACACTTGTCCCATCATTATTTGGTTTAACTACTACCAAAGGCATAATATTGCTAATTGTCACACATTTCGATAAATCTTCATCACTTTTTTGACTTCATCAACCTGTTCAATATTATTTAATTTTTTCTGTAAAAGGTTTTGTCTGATTCTTTCTTTGTTTCATTAACAGGATAAAGTCTACATGGATCATCCTCTGTATTTAGTAAAGAATAGTCCAGAACAGTATCAACTGATTTTTCTGTTTTTGATAAGCAGCCAGAGTACCATCTTTAGGAAAATTAAGTATGTTTTTTTGAAGAACATTATTTCTCTCATGATATGACAGTACAAGTTTGTTTTTATCGAAGTTTTCTTGAGAAGAATTTATAGAATATAAATTAGTTCTAACTGGAATGGAATTTTCTTTGTCATTCTCGACTTGATTTTGGTGATCTACACCTAAAGGGAAACATTATGATATAGTTATTTGGATCACTAGTCCAGAAAATGATATTTTGCGAGTGTGAGTGATATTGCGTAGTCGAGGGGCCTAACCGAGACGAGGCAACACGAGCACTCGCAAAACATTTTCTAGACGTGTAATTCACAAAATCTTTTATGCCGACAAACTTTAAAATGTTTACATAATTATTATTAATTAAGTAGAAGCATTTATTTCTGAGGATTTATTTTTCTGGTTGCCAATCACTTGTCACGACTTGATTTTCAAATTTAAAATTAAATTCACATTTTGTGGTGTAATTTTACCAATCGTTACCATGGATACACTTTTGTAACTACTAGTTTTGTAACTTTAGTTCGACAAAACTATCAATAATGCCCGGAGGCATAAAAAATTAATTTGATATGAGAAACCATTACTATTAACTTTTTGGAAATGCTTCGACAGTGCCTACAAACTCGAATTAAGGGACATAGGAAAAATCGCTTCACTTCATGTCGCCATTTTGATGGAATAATTTTCATGGAAAAAATTACCCGGTAAAAATCAACTTGTGTATTAATAACCGAAAATTAGATATGAATCAATCAAGTTTTAAAAATTTGCATGTCCGTTTACACATACATATTGTAAAAGCTGTCTAAATTCTTAACAAAAGAACTTATTTTTACCGTGCGAGAAATGGCATCAAGTTAGCACAATGTAAAAATGTAATGTTAATTAACTAATCACTGAGCTTATCGTAAAACTTTTTGAAAAAAAATGTTTGGACGAGCACATTTAAAACTGGAGTACTGTTATATCCTTTTTAATATAATAAAACATTGATCATAAAATTGCAGAAATCGGAAGAATCGCTAAAAATGTAGTCAGCAGTGCAAGTGATTGACTGATAAGATTATTTTATAATGAACATTAACTGATGTTTTTAATTAACTTTATTTTTAAGAGTACCAATTTATTTAGCTCCAAACATTTTTAAAAACTTAAACAAATTCAGTTTTCAAATATGTTAGTGTATGTTTCAATTTTGTAGTAGCAAGTAATTTTAGTTAAGATTGCATAGTATATTAATACAAATTAACAAATCCTGCTGTCAGCAAAGGAATGTAAAATAAATTTTATCAGTGTACATTGCAGTGGAAGTTAATGTTATACGAATTTGTGTTGACAAATCATTTTATTTTAGTAGGTATGATCTGACTTGTAACAGAAGAAACATTTTAGAAGTGTTTAATTCTGTACACAATAAAGTTACAAAACTAAGGGCCGGTCTTTTCACCTATCTTTAAAGTTCTCGCTTATTTAATCCGAATTTTAACCCTGATTTAGGTCTTTTCACCATCTTTTAATTTTTATCCTCTCGTTAAGTGCATTGATCTCAACTTTAACTTAACGTCCACTTCGACCAAGCATTAAATCTTTAATAAGAATATTATAACCACACTTTTATACATCAATAGCTTTGAACAACAATGAATAATATTATTGACGTGGAAGAAGATATTTTAGTGGATATTGAATTATACAATATTATAAATGCTTATAGAAAACCTTATGGTGGTAGAAAACAATGTGTAGATAACATGAATCGGTGGGATGATAATGAATTTATTAGAAGATATCGAGTATCAAAAGTGACTGTGAATCAAATTTTAGAAGAAATTACAGATCAATTGAAGTCTGCAACAGACAGAAATCATGCGGTTTCACCACTTCAACAACTTCTCTTAACTTTAAGATTTCTCGCAACAGGAAGTTTTATATAAGCATAGGAGATTATGGTGGGATTCATAAATCAACTGCTGGTAAAATAATTCAAAGAGTTATATATGCATTAGCTGGACTTCGTGAACAGTTCATTAAACTCCCTACAACGGAAGCAGAAAAACAAGCAACGGTAATACAGTTTGCAAGAATGGCTCGTTTTCCACGTGTTTTAGGTGCTATCGACTGCACGCACATAAAACTACAATCACCAGGTGGCAATATAGCTGAAAATTTTAGAAACAGGAAAGGCTATTTCTCAATAAATGCGCAAGTCGTTTGTAATGCACAATATCAAATCCAAGATATTGTAGCAAGATGGCCAGGAGCATCTCATGACAGCTATATTTTTAATAATTCTGGAGTGAGAATGAGATTCGAAGCTGGTGAATTTGATAACCTATTGTTATTGGGAGATAGTGGCTATCCAGTACGTTCCTACCTATTAACTCCCTTAGATCAGCCTAGAACTGCTGCAGAACATTTGTACAATGAAGCACAAATACGAACGAGGAATGTAGTAGAACGAACTTTTGGGATCTGGAAGCGACGGTTTCCAGTTTTAAGTACTGGAATTCGCACTCATCTACGGTTGGCTCAAGCAATTATAGTAGCTAGTGCAGTGATACACAACATTGCATACTCAAATCACGATGAATTGCCTGATATTGAAACAGAAGAGAATGTTATACCTGACCTTATGGGGAAAGGAATCAAGAACAACAAGATAATGTAGGTGTAGCAATTAGAAATTCTATCATAAGATATTTTGAACAATTTTTATAAAAATTCCAAACAAATGCATACAATTTACAATTATTAATGTTTATAATACAAAATAATACTAGCTTGAATTGTTTTTCATTAGTTGTTGTTTTAATAAAGTAATACTTAATTTTTTCTCTTCAATTTTCAGTTCTAATAATTCAAGTTCCAGTTGTCGTTTCCGCTTTGTAAATTCTGCTTCTTCAACTAATTGGTTCTGTTTAACTTTATCGTCCTTTTTAAGCAAATCAGTTTGTAACTGAACTAGTTGTGCTCTCGATTTTATTACTTGATGCAACTTTTCATTTAAGAGGTCTCTCGACTTTCCACTAAAACATGGAGTCTGTAATGCGTGGTGCTTCTTTTGTTTTAATTTTTTGGATTCCACTCATTCCATTGTTGCATAGGGTTTTGGATTGAAGCGTTTTCCTGAAATGATATTAATGTTAACAAAATTTAAAATTGGAAACATATTTTAAATATACCTTGTTTTCTTCAAAGTTTTCCGTTATATCTTGAGGAGTTGACATAACCACTGCTTCGAGTTCAGCATCCTCATTCACAACATATTCGCCACAAATCTCCTGTTCCTGTAAGTGTTCCGGGTGCTCCTTTAATGGTGCAGACTCAATTGTAGTGTCTGAAATATTTACAGATTTATAAATACATCTTTATATTTTCTAATACTCACCAACTAATGTCATGTCGCTGTCAAAATCAGCTGGAAGACCGCTTACATTCAGTTGAATGTATCCCATCAATTTGTCCTCGTAATCGGTTAGGTCTTGGGTATTTGCAGGGCCACCTCCTGTTTTAAAAATTTCCATTTTATTTTTTGACATTTTGTGTTTTAAATTTTGTTTAACCGAGTCATATTTATTTCTTAACACAATAGCACTTCTTTCTCCACCTGCAAGGGCTTTAAATTCCTCTGATATTTTCTCCCACGCACTACTTTCTCTTTCCATGTAATAGAATCAGTTTTCTTATTCTCTATTACTCCTATATGTCTTATAATCACATCAACTAACAATCTTACTTCTAATTCGGTGAAATTTTTAGACCGCTTTCTTTTTACTGCTGAAGTCATCTAATTATAAATACATTTGTATAATTGGTGTAATTGTAGCTTTTAAATTTAAACTTACCTTTATTTATTATTAATTTTAGTACACAGACAGTCACTTGCAAACAATTTATTATAAAGCACACACATATAGAAGCAAGAACTGCATGAAAGTAAGGTTGGGTTTGGTTAGATTCACACTTTGTTTACGTTTTGCATCCTATCTCACTTTTTTCAACAGAATTGGATAATAGGTGTCTCACTCGTACATAATGTAACCTCATACATAATAGTTGTTGCCAACCTTTGTCTTTCGAACAATTCTTAGCGTTATCTAATGACCACTACAAAATTCTTGAAAAGACGCTTTATCTTAATGCTCAGTTTAATCGGCACTTTAAATAAATGCTTCCGTTACTTAATTATAACTTTATGGATAAGTGAAAAGACCGGCCCTAAGGTTCATTGTTAGGTGCATAATTTTAATTTTGTAGAATACGAAACTTTAACAATATGATTACATAATACTTACCACCTTTATTTTTGAGTAGCGAGACGCAATATCTTTTTACTTCTTTGTGACATCCTCACTTTAGTTAAAACACCTTAATAACTTTATCTCTTAATAAAAGTAGGACATTGATGTCAAGTCAAACTGTATTATATTTGTACGGTTTGTCGTATTATATTTGTATAAAATGACTAGCGATGATAATTCCACTTCGGCAAATTAAGGAACTAAAATTCAAAGAATTCATACAATTCTGAGCCACTAAATATTTGAATCTACAGAAGTCTGTGAACACATTTATGAGATTTGATGTTAACCTAATAGAGGACTCATTAAATACGCGCCAAAACTGCATACCGATAATAACCTTACTTTTTAAATTGTGAACTTATAATGAGAAAACAAACCTAAGCCACATATATGGCTCAGGATTGAAACCCTGGCTTAGATTTGTATGCTCAAATTAGTATGACTGGGTCAGGTTTGAGTGATTCCTGAAAATATATACAATATACAGTGCGAGTTTCTAACTTGGAATAAATTCAGTAAAGAAAAGGCAGTTTTTTTTTCGGAAATATGCTCAGACACGTCGATTAGTATTTTAAATTGCGCTTTTTTCATGTAGAAAAATTTTATACAGTGTGTCCCAAATTTGAGATATGACGTCACCGACTTTTTTTTAATGGTAGCCCTAATTTTTTTATGGCTATTCTTAAAGTGTACATCGAGTTACACATGCGTACCTAATTTCAAGTTTTTATTCCTTGTCATTTAAAAGATATTTAACAAAAACATTAACTAATTCGAAAAATGAAGAAATCTGATTCAACTCAATAATTTTACTTCAATAAATGCTCAAAATGTTGTCCATGTACTAACTGACAATACCCTAAACGGAAATGAAACTCGTTTTGAACATTTCTAATTACTTCAGCGGAAATTAGCCTACACTCCTGTCTTATTCGTTCTTTCAACTCCTCAATATTTTCCGGTTTGGTCCTAAAAACTTTGCCTTTCAAGTACCCCCATAAGAAATAGTCCATAAGTGTTAAATCAGGAGACCTGGGTGGCCATTCAAAGGGCCCTCTTCTACCAATCCATCTGCCTGGAAATGCATCATCCAGATACTCACGGACAGCTCTAGCAAAATGAGGAGGCGCCCTGTCTTGCTGAAACCAGATGTTTCTATTCGGGACATCAGCTTCAACCGGATCAGGGAATTGAGTAGCCAAAGTCGGAACTAGTTCTTCTTCCAAGAATTCTAAATATCTTGCTCCATTGAGATTTTCTTGGAAGAAAAATGGTCCTATTACTCGATCACCAATAATCCCTGCCCAAACATTGACTTTTTCTGGATGTTGAGTATGGCCTTCCTCATCCAGTGTGGATTATTGTCTGCCCAATAACGACAATTTTGACGATTTACCTCCCATTTAACATAAACGTTGATTCGTCAGAAAACAGGACGTTTTCTATGTTTAGAACATTTCTGTCTAGTAGGTCCATCATTTGTTCGCAAAACTGGAGTCTTCTATCCGGATCATCTTCGGTGAGTTCCTGGAGGATTGTCAATTTATAGGGATGAAATTTTTGCGCTTTAAGAGTTTTTACCACTGAAGACTGGCTAATTTCGAGTTCCCTAGCTATCTGCCTAGTGGAGACATGAGGATTTTCTTGAACAGAGAGAAGTACATTAATTTTTTCCTCTTCATTTAGCGCACTCTGACGATGATTATTTGTTTTTCTTAAATGCCCGTTTTCCCTAAACTGTTTTTCAATCTTGCTTACGGTACTTTGCGATATGGGTGGTAAATCAGGATACTTCTCTCTGAATAAATGAATAACTTCAATTTGTGTTCTAGTCCTATCTCCGTAGCCAATCATCATTAAAATTTCAATTTTGTGGGTTTCAGTTAAGTACGGCATTTTCGTGTATTTTTCAAAAACGGTGTTTCTCACAAAACCACAAACTAATAGGGTTCTCGCTCAACAACTCGAATACGATGCAGCTCTTCTTACTTGTTTTATTAACTTACTTGTTATCTTGTTTTTATAACATTTTGATAAGACGTCAACCCGATTTGACAAACAACGAATACCTTTTGACGTGCCATTTTTAAATTTCATTTTTCGAATTAGTTAATGTTTTTGTTAAATATCTTTTAAATGACAAGGAATAAAACTTGAAATTAGGTACGCATGTGTAACTCGATGTACACTTTAAGAATAGCCATAAAAAAATTAGGGCTACCATTAAAAAAAAAGTCGGTGACGTCATATCTCAAATTTGGGACACACTGTATAAAATTTTTCTACATGAAAAAAAGCGCAATTTAAAATACTAATCGACGTGTCTGAGCATATTTCCGAAAAAAAAACTGTCTTTTCTTTACTGAATTTATTCCAAGTTAGAAACTCGCACTGTATATATATATACACACATATGTATCTGGCATTTTCCCGCTCTACAGGGGGAAATCCAAACAAAATGAAAATCGGAATACTCAATTCTTGTGAAAACGCTGAACAACTTTTGTTTGAAACGTTTCTTCCTAAAATGCATACTTTTAAAGACATTAACGATAATTTGCGGAAAATCAAAGAAAATTGTATATATATATATATATATGTGTATATATATATATATATATATATATATATATATATATATATATATATATATGTCACATGAGAACTTTGGGGACGTGTATATATAGTTATATACGCATTTAAACACGTATATATGGGTTTAACTTAATGTCGCATAATGGGAACTTTGGGGTCAACAGATGTCTAAGAAATGGTCATTTAAGGACTCCGTATTTTTGCCTAATGTCCATTTTGGAGACTCAAAGTTGGTGACAAGATGAGAGGTTTGGGTACTATCTATGAGTACAATAAGAGACAAATTTGAGGACGCGTATATACTTATTATAAATAATACACAGCGTTTGTTAAAAGTCTCTTATTAATGACTTAACTAGGGGTACGTCGCTACGCGGCGATGGGGTTGCCGCTTAGCGCCAATCCTCGAGCCGCTTTGCTGCTCGGACCGGCTCTCTTAGCTCGCCAAGTAGCGAAAATGAAGCTCGAGCCACTTCGCGACTCGTTTCACTGTAAAGTTGATAAAACACGGCTCGCTTCGCTTTGCTTTGCGCCGATGGGAGTTGCCGCTTCGCGGCAAACACAGACCGCTACCTTGTAACTGTAGTTTACAAACAACTTTGATAAAGGTACATCTCGCTTTGCTCGTTTTATAAGCGACGATTCGTGACGATGTGGGCGCCGCTTCGCGACAAACTCGAACTGCTACCTTGTAACTGTAAATTTGCGTTGATGTGGGTTGCCGCTTCTCGTGTAACTGTAGTTTGCAAACAACTTTGATAAAGATCATTCTTAAAAGTTCAAGCAACTTCGATAAATACATAAATAACCTAAAAACTCCAGAGAAAAGAAAGGAAAAAATTGAGAAGCAGTAGCGAGAAAAAATATTTTTAGAATTAGAGAAAAATCCAAAAGAATAAAGTATTGTACACAAAATTAAAGAAATCAATAATATCAAAACGAAAAAGAAATAACAAATATAGGTAGAAAAAATCAAAACAATT
Source organism: Abscondita cerata (assembly GCA_030710515.1). Lineage (NCBI taxonomy): Eukaryota > Metazoa > Arthropoda > Insecta > Coleoptera > Lampyridae > Abscondita > Abscondita cerata. The sequence continues at coordinate 221,208 of JALBCR010002248.1, forward strand.
GCAAAAATATATAAATGTAAATTTATGCAGAGTTCATCAACAATTACTCTTAGGGCCACTTTTACAATCATCGGTTGATATGGAAATTCAATAATGTATTATTGAATGATTAAATTCATAGCAATAAACATACAGTTTAAGTTAATCCATGATTGTAAATCATGTAAAAAAATGTTTAAATCGATATTTCAAGAGTTCTAACCGTTACTGTTTGGAAACCAAATGTTTTTCAAAGTTTGTTTATTTTGCGTAAACTGCGAGTTAATTTTGGCGCTTGTTTTGTTTATTAATTAGTTTTATGGGACCGATTATAGGAAAAAATCTAGGTCGTTTTTGCTTGCTACTTTAATGACAAAAACTACCAAGAAAAAGGGACTTGTTTTGCTAAGATATAATCCACAGACAAAGAATTTTTAAATAAATAATCACGTAACATTATGTCGGTAGGTCATCGCTTTCAATGTCGAAAACGTGCACGGTGCACCAAACCGAACAAAAAATTCTTATGGGTAAATTTCTATTATGTGATTTTAAAAGGCATTTGCTTACTTTGTAGCGTGAACGGTCTTAAAAGTTATGAAACACATCAGAAAACGTTTAGGCCTTCTTACCGATTTTCTTTACGTGTCCTTTTTTACACTTTATGTAAGATTAAATTGGGTCGGTACTACCGTCTGCTAAGATATATAATCTTTTGTATCTCACATTGCACCCATAATTTATAAAATTTTCTAATTTAAGAACGTATTTGGGAAAAAAAATTACTATAAAGACAAAAACTTTAAACTTGTTATTTAAAAGTAGAAAATATTCGTAATCTCCTTTTTCCAATGATATTTTTTCATTCATTAAAATAACTGAAGCAACATCAATAACTTTTTTAATTTCATAAAGTACGAAAAACTGCTAATTAATTTTCAATTAAACGATACTTACTTCTACGATCTTGAAATGAAATCTTTACTCCGCCATTAAAAGCTGAAATGGAATGACGAAATCGCAAACATTTGTTTTATGAAATTTTTAACAATTAAATTAACCTTAAATGAAGTTATAAATAATTTTAAATAAATAATAATATCACATCATTCTAATTCGACGTTCTTTGATTGAGAAAAGTTTGGCTCCACCATCGAGACATTAGGTTTTCTCCCACCACAGCGCTAAGAAGACGCTCCGTTTCAAAAGTATTTTTGAATAGGACGTAACTTTTATAATAAAGACAATCGAAAATTTGTCAAATTACGATCGTTTTCTTTTGAATTCTTTCGAGACGCGTTACAATAGTAAATTTCTTGAAAATTTTTTTTTAAAAACGTAAGTTTTATTAAACAGAAGCATAAAACGAACGTTTTTCTTAAATAAACTTTTTTTATCTATAATATTTTACAAAATATCGCGGTTTAGTTTTCGATAGAAATTTTCGCGGAAAAGTTATTCGCTTCTAACTTTCGAAACACGTGGGATCAAAAAACTGAAACTGCCAAAAATTTTATTTCTTATCCAGGTAAGATTTTTTGTAATTTTGAAAATCAATCAAAATAAGCGAGTCGAAATTTGACTCGAATTTTACCAAATCTTTTCAACATTCTTTAAACCTCGAAGACGGCCTCGGATGAAAAATCTTAATCGCTAAATATAGTTTCGTCTTTTCTAAACTCGAAACTTTTTCAAAACGATAATACCTTCAACAAATTTTTCCGTAAACAAAAAAATCGCAACCGCGCTCAATTCGTGTGTACGATACCCAATATACGTTTGGTCGATTGTATAGATTGGTGGAGTGTTTTACTGTTTGTGCATCTGGATCTCAGAAAGCCGGTGCGCTCGCGATCGGGAATTTTGGTTTTCTCCCTACTACGCTATGCAGCGCCGTAGCTAGAATGGTTCCCTGGGTTCGGTGGAACCTTAGATCATATACACTTCCGTAGATTGTGCATTAGCCTTTCTTGCCATACATATTGAACAAGCCAAGATGCCAGACGGAGAGGACTATATTTTTTATACCGTTACAAGCGATGCGCACATGCGTACATCAAGTTTGGTTTGAAAATTCAATGGGCATAGGCGTAGTTTCTCCAAAAACAAAAGGGGTTAAAGACAATTTGAAAAATGTAAACATTTCACACAAACTAAAATATTGAAATGGTGTCCCACTAGTAGTTCAATCATCTTGACATTAAAAAATGTGCTGATTAAAGTTAGTTAAGTAATTTTGGTTATTGAAGAAGAGACACCTAACACAAGAGCTGAAAGTTATTAGTGCCATTTACTGAAATAAAGTTTATTGTTAAAGTATGAGTGTTTTTAACCAAGAAAAATAATGCATTTTTGAATGTAAATAAATAAAACATATTTATTGTATAAAAAAAAGTTTAATTACTAACTATACATATACATATATACACATACACACGTAAGAAATTAAATTACTAACAGTAACTTGCATTTAGGTATGATCTACTAATAAGTCATAATAAGAAAATAATTAATAAATTCTAATGAACTCGCGAAGAACGACAATTTCAAGTATTAATGTTAATTAAATCAGTCACTCCTTAAATAAACAATTTTTGTGTAATCACCTACACGTTATCAATTAGCAGTACTACTGATTTTTAAATAAGATCAAATGATTGTACATTGTCCGAATTCTACCCTCTTTTACGCTTAAAGTTTTAGCATAATGATGAAGTCTTAACTTGAGAAATGTGGAAATTACTAAATCTATTAATTGGTTCCTATGATTGTTTAAATAATCTTGATTGAGCATGTGCTCCAGCATTGCATCTGAATTAAATATATTAGATAGTAACAACTGCTTAATTCTAACTAGTAAAAATAACCTAATGTTACTAATGTTCCTTGAAAATATTATGTTTTCATTTTGTCTACAAACTCGTTCAGCAATTAGACATATATCCTCACACTCTTAGATGCTTTTATCAAACCACCTCTAGTTTTAATAACTTGTAATGCTGAAAGTGACTGTTCACCTACAAGTGCATTTAAGCATACCTCACACTCAATTTTTTGTATACACTTCTTGCCACGAATCCTGAAATATAACCGATTACATTATCTATGTATGGATTAATGGCCATGGTATCAAAATAATTATGCTCAAACAGGATCGTATCACTACTTTCATTTTGTGTTGAAAGTCCGGTGTCGTTCTCCACTAAAGAATCAACTTTTTCATTAGTTTGTGAGCAGGTTACGTGCAAGATAGAAACAGATTCATAATCAACACAGTTTCCATACTGTGATCCTTTAATTTCATGGCGTACAAGCATACGTTTATAGATGTGTTTGAACTGTAACGCACTTGGATTATTGTTGAATCTTCCGTAACTCCTCACCGCAGAAAAAATACTTCCAAGTGGTCCTGACTAAGTTTGTAAGTCAATAAGTAACTCAATAAAGGCGATGAGGATTGATATATACCAAGAACATTTTGAAGATTAATGATCATTCCCAAAAAACCAGTTTTTCGACAAGATTTAATCATCAGGACATTTTCAGGAGTCCGTAATTGACTTAAGTATTCGATACAGTGTTTAATGTATGTACTGTAAGATGTAATCGTTTTTTCCGAAATGCATTGGTTAAAATCTTTTTTTGAATAAACATTTCTGCTATTTAATAAATCAAATACATTGTTTATTATTTCACAAAAATATGCTGTAGCCTCTGCCCCTTGAAAATCTGGAAGGCATAATTCTTTTCACAAAATAATAATGCACTCGACACACTTGAACTAAATGTTTGCGCGGCAAGTTTTACATTCATTTTTTCTGTTTTATATTGAATATGACGTTTTGTTAATTTTGTTCCAGCATAAAGACCTTCATTTTCTTGTAAAGTTTGGAGAGAAATTAGAAATTTCCATTCAATGCGATTTCCTGCAGGATCTATAATGATCCGCTTGTCACCTAGTGTGTTTCTTAATAATTTTAGCATGTGACAGGCGTCCCATATGGTAAAAATTTTTCTTTGGTTATGGGATGATATATGTATGGCTGAAAATCATTTTCAAAATCGAATGATGCGCCTAAAGCAGTACACATCGCAAGATTTACTGCAGCACCGTCGAATGTCAATGATGTTACTTTAACTTGATTTTCGTAACAAAGATTTAAACAATGCGTAACTAAATTAGCACGTTCCTGGCCCGAAAACTTTGTATCAAAAATAACCTACAGGTATTTTCCAGTTGTTGTTTAGCGCAACTAACATAAACACCAATACATTTTTTGCTTCTGGAGGAAAATCAGAATCAATATAATAGTTTGTTCCAATATCAACAAAGCCATGATAATTATTCCCATCCCATTCAATTTGTTGTCTTATAGACATTTCGTCCATAACTAAATTACAAATAACATCTTTTCCTTCAGAGCTTTTTAATTTAAGGGCATTAAAAGCTTCTTTGGTAAATCCTGGCTTACCATCAATAACTTGGTACCATTTGCGTAGTGTTGCTGGATGGGAAGTACATTGTTAAATGACTTACGTACATAATTATACGCTTTCGTAGAGTAAAATTGCAGAGTCAGCGCGAAACTCCTTAATGCAGGTGAAAATATTTTTCCAGGATTTTTAATTTTCTTTTGATTATGTCTTGTAAAGAGTCACTAGACATGTCCTGCAATGACAACTAATTTAATAAACATTTATATTAATCAAGTAAAAATTTACCATAAGCATTTTTGTGCATCATCGCTAATCAATTTTTTTTCATTTAGATGGGTTAACAAGTCTCTGAAAGATTGTAATCGTAACTTCATTCTTTTATTACTTTGCTTCAGTACTTTTATTTGTTTTCTTTGTTGTTCTACTTTAGTCATAGCATATTCCCAGTATCTTTTTCTTCGTCGGGGAGATTCCAAATGTGCAGCTTGAATGCATCCTAAATATGTTGGGTTCCACATTTTACTTTTTTTAGCACCATGATGTTTACTATCAAACAACGACCTAAAACATTTTAGAATGTTTGCATACAAATTAGTAGGAAATTTCTAAATTGTACCTTTTAGTAGAAACTTTAACTTCACACCCAATTTCTGTTTGGGATGAATTTTTTTTATCCTTGTTTTCAGTTTCAAAAGTTATTTTGTCAACCAATCTACCACTTGTATTTGTTTCGTCAATTTTTCATTATTTGAAATTCCTGGATTCAAATAATCAGCACAGGCTATTTTTCTTTCGGAGGAACAGGTTTCAAACTGTTGTACGGAAAACTTAGACGGTTGAAAGATTTGGTAGCTATAATAAACTGTGTTTAAAGTTTCCTACTCTTGATGAAGGTACTTTACTTACCCTTTAATTTCTCGAACAAGATGTAAAGATGGAACTGCCGAGCATTTTAATGTTCGCTTTCCTGCTGCTCTGTCCACCTGGATGTCATTACAAGTAAAATGTTTCGAACATAGCTTTGCAAATCTACTAATTGTAGGTGGTAATTTACAAGTTTGTAACCACAGCGTCTTACGTTCGGGACAATTTGGAAACCTATAATGTATATAAATAATTAAAAAGCTCTTAATAATTCACTATCGCTACAAAATATATAAAAATGTTCTAACCTAAATGCAGTTCCTTAAGTACACTTACCTGAAATGAAAATGTACTTCCTTTAAAAGAAACGTTGTTACATAATACACACTTGACCATGGCTATTCATATGAAATACAAGAAAAATCAAATTCTGACTTGTAAAAATTGCACACAAGTTACAAAGTTAGGTTAATAATTACGCGTAAACAAATTCGAACAGCGTACGAGCGTACTTTAAAAATCATATCTAACACGTGCACGCCTCTGTAAGCGTGCTTCAATACGCATGTGCGCAACGCTCTTGCGGTTTCTTTCTTTGTCATTCAAGTTGGCACAAAATAAAGGGCTAATGCACAATCTACGGAAGTGTATATGATCTAAGGGTGGAACCAGGCCCGCGACTTTAAAGGGCCCGCAGCTAGCTCAGCAATTGGACTTTTAGTTTCATAGTAGATTACCATTTTAATAGATTATACCTTATACAACACTGATTCCTTGTAAATTTGTAAAATTCGTAAACTCGCCGGACAATATTTATTTAAATATTTTTAACAAAGCACATAATCCCAAGATGGAATTAAGTATGAATCACTAAGGGCGGCCAATACTTACTTAAAGACCTTTAACAAAGCACATAATCCTATGACGGGATTAAGTATGAAACACCAGTACCTGCTCGGTGCTCACCCACGAGAAGTTAGCAATAAAGTTAGCAATAACACGGGATATTTTAATTTTTAGACTTATTATTAATTGCATAGTACATTATTATACATCATTTGAAAGCTTACGGTTTAGGCTATAAAACGATGTATTACAATAACTAATTTTCAATAAAACACTACCATTTATGCAATATTAAAATAATTTGTGAATCGGATATTTTATATCAAACTCTTATTAGTTAATTGTTGATAACAAACAATACATCAGCTGATAGCACTCCTCATGTGCTTTTCAAATATGCAATTAGAATTTTGATCGAAGTTATAGATTATGACTTATTAGCAAATTAATAAAAATTTATTGTTGGATCGGATATTTTATATCAAACTCTTATTAGTTAATTGTTGATAACAAACTATACATCAACTGATAGAACTTATCAAGTATTTTTCAAATATGTATTTAGAATTTTGATTGAAGTTATAGATTATGACTTATTAGCAAATTAATAACAACTTATTGCTAGATCGGACATTTTATATCAAACTGTTATTAGTTAATTGTCAAGTCAAGTACTTTATCCTTTGAATTTGATTCGAGATATAGTAAAAGCAAACAGGAAAAGTATAAGGAAAAGTGAAGGCATACAAATTTTGTAATCGTTTATATTTTGTACAATAAAACAACATAGATTGTATTACGTTTTATAAATATTTGTCAAATATGTCAAATACACTTTATAGTTTTGGCTTATTACATAGATCACAAACATTATTTGGTAGTGATGATTGAAAGGTTCTGCACTCTAAACAATATAGTTTTTTGCAATCTAAACATTGAATTTCTAAGTCCTGTTCGCTGGCATGTGCCATAAGACGCAGAAACGAATATTTGAGTTTTTTGAGTACTTTGTAATATAATATTCAATGCTGACTCGATAATTTATTGGACAAAATATTTCTGGAATACATTGAATTAATGGATTTTTTAAAATTTCCTCTGCATAATATAAAATGTACACTCCACAATTGAAACCATCAGTTTGTTTGGGAAACTCAATATTGTTAAGAATGAAACTGTGTTTTTTAATATCTTTGTCAAATATGTTAAGGACACGATTAAAGTAAAATGATGATTTTAAAGGATCTAAAATAGACATAAGGTTATTTCGAAAATAAAGTAATATCCAATGATTTCTTTCAATACACAAAGGTATTAAAGTATTTGTTTTATGTATCGAGCTTGTATTAATAGTTTCTATTGTTTGACTTAATTTAATTACAATGTCATTACAATTGTTAATTATTTCTAAATAAAAGTCTATTAAAAATTGTCCAACCACATTTCTGAAGTATTACTCTTCACGAATAAAGTTTCAAAACTAGAATAATTTAGATATTGCTTCTTAGTTTTGCAAATGATGTAATCTCTTAAATATTTCCTAGGATAATCATAGCAATCTGCAGAAGTATTTCTTGTGGTTACACTACTGTGATCAGAATTTTCGTTGCCCGATTTATATTTTGAAACATTTTTGTATAGTTGTTGCTTTAAAATAATTATGAACGCTCTTATTATTTTTCGACCAAGTTTCACGTGGGATATTATTTTTCTTTTTTGTTACTGTGGTAGGAATGTTTCTTTTAGTTCAGTATGTACCCCAATTACATGGTTTCTCACTTTCCTTATAAATCGTGAACACTTCTGATGTAAGTCACTATTTAATATATTATGTTTAACCAGTCCAAACCAATTTTCTACTGGGGCATTTGATTCGCGTTTGTAAACTATTGCGGTCCACATGGGCAAAAAGGTAAATATTTTTTAAAAACAGTTCAATAAAATTCTTATTGTAAAATAAATTTTTTTAGAAGTATGGTTATAATAATTTTTAGTCGAATCAACTATTTTGAAAAATACTGATAAAAACTGGAATCTTTATAAAATTCTTTTTCCCTATCTGAATTGAAAATAATATCTTCTTTTGAAGTTCCTGGTTTTCCTTGAAATTATTTCTACTAATAGTAAAATTTATCAAAAACTGCTGGACTCTATTTGATTCATTACATTCAAATTCTAATGTGCATAAAATAAAGAAATTTCTTAAAACTAAATCGATTTCTTTAAATTTTTCAATATTATATAAATTTGCTAATATTTCTTTTATAACTTTTTTAACGTTTTTATCGCAGTAGAATTTATTTACATCGGAACACATTAACTTCATTAGATGTGCACAACACAATTTCAAGTGTGTATAACTGCTAATATTTCGATTTAAATTCAAAACCTTTTCAATAAAAATATTGTTTAAATAATCTCTTAAATTAATATGATTAAACGTTTCACAAACTGAATGAATTATGGCTAAACTAAAATCTGTCACTATACAAGAAAATGGCGAAAATTTGAAATTATGTTGTATAATGAATCGTTTATATTGTAATAACCACATTTGAATCGAAAGTGTCTTGTTTGGTAGATAACAATTCACACACAGGCACAATTCTGTCATTTTGAAGTATTATGACTCCTGCATAATATAATACACTTTGAGATTCTGATGCAGGTTTTCACCGGCGCACCCAGAAATGTCGCTTGGAGGGGCTATTAAAAAAAATTAAACTGTATGCAGACGTAATATACCTTTGTTTGTTGTGACGTAAATAATAACTACACTATTACGTTTACGTAAACACAGTTTTAATAAAATAGAAAAAAAGATGTACAGTTAATGAAGTTTTTCTTAATTACATTTACAAAACCAAATTTAATCTTCGCGGACCTTTTTTTACAAGAACATTTATTACTTCTTCCGAAGAAACAGAAATATCTCTGTGGACATTTAGGCTAACCAAACCATTAAGTCGAGTTTCTCCCATATTATTCCTTAAATATGTTTTTACTCTTCTTAAGGTTGAAAAAGTTCGTTCAGGTGTGCTTGTAGATACAGGTAATGTAGAAAACACTTTTAAAAGTACATGTAAGTTCGGAAAAAAATCTATACTACAAACATTTAGCGCATCAATGGCGTTTTTGGGCAATAATTCTTTTGGTGGTGCAGAATTTGTTATACCACATTTCAAGTTCAGCTGTTAGGCAACCAACTCCTATACAGTCTAAATCATTTTTGTAAATTTCTGCTAAACACATAATATCCCAACTAGCACGGATAATTCCATAAGTTTTGTTTCAGACGCAAGAGCTTCGATAAAACTTGATACAAGCTCTATACGTCGACTAGCTTCGATAAATTTTCATAGCTTCGATAGAGCCTCGTAAGAGACAAATATGTAGGCTATGCTAAAACTTGGATCAAAACATTCTCTACAGCTTCGAAATAGAGCTTATAGACTCTATATCGAAGCAATAAATATCAACACCTCGATAAAATCCTAAACTAACGATTATGGAAGTACTATCGTAGCTCATCAAAAGAAGTCTCAGTAATGTTTCGGTAATATCATTCTGGAGCACTTACCGATGGAATACCGATGAAAGACACTAAAAGAAATTGTTCGAAGCTATACAGAGGCATATATTGACAAGTTTCCATAAAACCTACTTGCCGAGGCTGTTTAGAGGTATTATTATAAATGAACCGAGCTACCGGAATCTACAAGTTGTATTATTCTGTATATCCAAGCTATATCGAACGTAACCTTCCATTTTGTTTTCATTCATGCAGACAAATGGCATTGGTGTGATTATTAAAAATAAACTTTTATTGTGGTTTTGTTAATATTCTTACATCAAAATGTTTACGTCGTGGAAAAAACTCAAACGATCGGGGCATTATAAACGAAAAATTCGTAGAGATTGTGAGGCAATGTTACAGAGGGCTTATAAATTCGACGCTGAATTAATTTCAAAGACATCAGCGGCACGCCAAACGGCCGCTGGGCCAATACCGGTGATGCAGGATTTTGTCAACAATCAACAGCATGTTTGGAATCACCAAACATCATTAAAAGAATCAGCACGAAACACAATTTCCAGCACTTTGTGGCCTGATTTGATAGGTGTGTACATATTGGTGCTCTTTTTCTTTTTTAAGCTCAATAATTACTCTTCTTAGTTATCGGCGATAATGACAAAAACAGAAACGAAATTAGTAGTTCCACTGATATTCTAATTGCACACAATAAAAAAGGCAGTAATGAGGGTCCGGTTGTGATTGACGAAAACAGTGAAGAAGAAGAAGAAGATTATATCGACAAAAATCGAAAACTCCGTTCAAATTTGAGACAATGGGCAATGCAGTACAATATAACGCACTCCGCACTAAATGATTTGATTAGAATATTCAACTGTCATTTGGGCGAAAAAATTTTGCCTGAAGATTCGCGAACGTTATTGCAGACTCCCGAGCAGTCAACATTGTGGCGCTCGAGAATGGCGATGGGGAATATTGGCACCATGGTTTTAAGACTTGTCTAAGCAAAATATTTTCAGACCTTCACGAATCAATTACAATTTCAGTGAACATAAATTTAGACGGTTTACCAGTTTTCAAAGGATCAAAGGTTGAACTTTGGCCGATTTTGTTTAATATTACTGACATGCCACAGATACGACCAATGATCATTGGAATATTTTGCGGAAAAAAAAGTGTAGCGATCTGGAATCGTTCCTCACTCCATTTGTTAATGAAATGAACGAAGTTCTCGCGAATGGCATGTTCATAAATTTACATAAAATTACAGTGCATCTGCGTTGTTTTATATGCGACTCGCCAGCACGAGCGTTTGTGAAAGGTATGCATAAGTTTAGAATTTTGTCGATGGGCATAACATATAATTTTTCTACAGGTGTAGCTGGTTTCAATGGTCAACATGGCTGTCAAAGATGTACGACCATTGGAGAATATAGTTATGTGACCAACACAAATATATTTCCACGAACAGAATGTGAAAAGCGTACAGATGAAGGATTCCGTAAGAAATTGTATGGAGATGAACATCATAAAGTCGATTCTCCACTCTTAAAATTGCCTATAGACATGATTGACCAATTCGTAGTCGCAGATTCATTACATTTACTTCATTTAGGCGTAATGAAGCGTCTTTTGTACGGTTGGCGTGACGGGTCCTTTCGCAATTCTGACACAAAATGGCGAGCACAAACAACACTTGATGTTTCGGAATACCTTACTCAATGTAAGATGCCAGCAGAATTTCATCGTGTAGTCAGAGGTCTCGATTGTTTGTCGCATTGGAAGGAACAGAATACCGTACGTTTTTGCACTACGTGGGAATTGTCGTGCTCAAAGATCATTTAGCACCTGAAGCGTATGAACATTTCTTACTTTTGTTCTGTGTTACCACAATTTGTTCTTCGAAACAATATTTTCATATGCTGCACGTGGCTCGTCCCATGATTCTTCAATACATAGAAATATTTGGAGAAATATATGGTAAACAATATATAACGAGCAATGTACACAATTTAGCACATTTATTGGACGATGTAGAGCGCTTTGGTGTACTAGATTCATTTAGCGCATATCCGTTCGAGAACCTGCTCGGGTTAATTAAGCGTTTGGTACGGAATGGCAATCGTCCTTTAGCGCAAATAGCAAGGCGTATAATTGAAGACTGTAGGTACGAGGGTTCAGGATTAATTTCGTCCAGAGTACATGCAAATGAAAAAGCCGTTGTAAGTAAAAGAAACGATGGAAACAATGTGCCGGAATCACTGAAATCAACAACTGAAACTCTTGGGACGGACCTGGCATTTTTTTCGAATGTTCAATTGAAAAGTTTTCGGTTGAGTACTGATCCAGAAAATTGTTGGTTTTTGTCAAACCAGAATGGAATTGTTCGCATTATCAACGTTATTCGAGGCAGCGAAAATCGTATCAAATTGTGTTGTATTGAATCTCAAGAGAAACACCTTTTTTAAGACACCAATTGAATCTAGACATCTAAACATTTACACTAACATCGCGGTGTTCATTCTAAACTAACCGAAGCAAAATTAATGAATTTGAGTGACATAAAGTGTAAATTGGTGCGATTTGATTATCATGATATGTATGTTTTCCTTCCATTGCTACACACGAACGAAGTACGTGGCAACTAGAGGGTATCGAGTAAAAAATTTTTCAAGCACGTTTATATTTTTCTGGAATAAAACACTTTTAAACATTTATTTTTATTTATTAATGTCGTTTTCTTTATCGCTGCCTTCCGAGCCGTTTATATCTTCCTGGTCATCTTCAGTTCCACTTCCATGTTTGCCATGTTCTGTGGATATCTCCTTTCGACGTTTTGCTGCTGGAATTAGTCGATTTTTAGTACGAGAAGCACGTACTGGTGTCGAGTTACTACGCCGTTTCGAATTTGACATCAGACCCTGAAACCATTTCTGCAGTAATACTACGGTGTAACTTTCATCGATTCCATGTACAATTTGAAAATAAAAATCAAATACGCGCTGATATTTCTTAAAACACACTTTTTCGGTTCCTGTGGTTCTTGACCTACCACTCATTGTCAACAACGTAAACAATTTTCTATCAAAGAGATGGTCGATAAATGCGTAAGATACGTTATGGCCATGTACGCCACTATTTTTACCGCAAATTTGATAGCACTTTTTTTTCTAAAAAAAGCCACAACTTAATGAGTATAATAGAAGAAAAAAAAACTTACCATTGCTTCCACAAAGTCACGATTTTTCAATTTTTCTTCAAAACTCTCGAGTTGTTCAATGGTACTAATTGGTTCAAATTTATCTGCTCCCTCATTAATCAATGGCAAAATTGATAATGAACCACTGGAAATGCTATTCAGAATACGCTCTTGGGTTTTAATAATACTATCCAGTGCTGCACCGTGTTTGGTTTGAACTTCGATAATTGTTAGCAACAATGCTTCAATGGACGGCGGTTTTTCTGAAATTTGAGTAGGATTCTTGCTGCCATCTACAGTTATATCGTCAACTGGTTGCTCATACAAGTTGCCATCGTTTCCCACAACATACATTGGAAGATTAAGAGAGTGAGGAGATAATGGTTGTTCGTATATAATTTGGTGCTGCGAATTCGATGGTACTTGCAGAGATGATTCGGTAGCTGGGGCAGAAATAGCAGTAGCCGCAGTAGTAGTGCCAGTAAGTACTGTCTGCTGTGCTTGCTGATAAGAAAATATTGGCTGAATTGCTTGGACTGGTGATAGAACTAACTGTTGCTGTTTTGATGGTTGCGGTTCAAATTGAGCAGACATTGATTGAAGAAGAAGCTAGAAAATAACCATATAATCAGTAGATATAAGTGTTCGTTAACAATTTCATCGAATAATTCATTTACTTACGTCGTTGTAATTCGTTCTTTGTAAATCTGCATTACTTTTTATAGTCTTCTTCAGTCTTTGTCTTGGCTGCATAATTTCATTGCTGCTGGTGTCGCTGTTGGAAGACATTTCCTCCTGCTCCTTTCGAGCTTGTTCATAGGTTGGAATGTTTGCACGCTTTACTATGCATTCAAATTGCGTCCACCCTTCAGCTAATGTACCGGGTGGTTGTGTACAGTTTTGAAAAAGTTTCCTAGAAAATATTTTTCTAGGCGGATACATTAGCTTTCCACCATTCTCCCACGTTGAGGGCACAACGGAAAGAAGCAGTGAACCATTTTCAATTGTTTGCACTATTTTGAAACTGCCTTCTAATGGCCGAGAATTCATCTATAGGTAAACGAATTCCGGAAAAAAATAGAGAGTTAACTAGGTTTTATCAAACAACGTTATTGTTTTAATTTAAAATTACACTTGTACAGATTGGTGTTAGGTACTCCTTGAGTTATTAATTCCACCAAATTTCCATAGTCGGCATATAGTTGCAATGACATGTAACAAATAGTAGCATTGAAATTTGTAACTTATATTTAGTAGGTAAATGAAGGAATAACAAATGCAGTAAATGCAATTTTAAAATAAGACAATAACGTTTTATGTTAAGTTTAACAAATTACACTGCTGAAACAATTAACGGATAACTGACTAAATATTTCTTTCGCCGTAGATGATAGCATTAGAACTTGCACAAACAAGTCGAGACATGCCAAAGCACTACGTTGTTTAAAACATGCTGCATTTACATTATATAAGAATGGCAGCGGATAATTTATAAACATTTTCATAAAACAACATGGACAGTGCTGCCATTCTTATATAATGTAAATGCAGCATGTTTAAACAACGTAGTGCTTTGGCATGTCTCGACTTGTTTGTGCAAGTTCTAATGCTATCATCTACGGCGAAAGAAATATTTAGTCAGTTTTCCGTTAATTGTTTTGAGCATTATAGAATAAATAAATGCTGACACACACACACACACACACACTTTTACTCGTTGCAAACACACAGACACTTACCTTTGTTTTGCTAAACACGTGTTGGATGTAAAATTAACGCTTTATGCACTTTCCGATTAACAGCAATGAATTATTACCACTAAAGACTAAAATACCGATGATAGGTTGCAATGTGTACTGTATACTAAAGGCTGATTCTCACTATGTAAATCATAGGCACGTAGTACTCCGACTGTGTATTTCACGAGTATAAGCATAATTTTATTATTCGATCTGTCTTTCTAAAATGGTAGTCAATATGACCAAAGGTATACAAGTTTCAATTCTGTTTTAAACATGTTACAGATTGGCTTAGTGGATAGAGTACTTGACTCCCGATACATTAGACCAAAGTTCGAACCCGGATGAGAGAGAATCATAAGAATTTACTTTGACATGGATTTCACAGTCTTCTCCAATTCTCAGCCGTTAAAAAATAAAGAGTTAAGAATATGTGAAATTGAAATAATAATAGTTGTTGCGACATCGATAATAATTAATCAAATCTACACATATTTTTTAAAAAAATTTTTTGTAGCCTCTATAGGTCTTCTATTAATACTTCCCTGCGACCTTAAAAAGGCTTACTGCCGAAGTAAGAGACACTTCTAACTTCCGTAAAGCTTCAATTTGTTGCTTCCAAACTACCTAATAAATTATCAGTACCGAAATTATAGCTTCCAAACGTAACTTCTATAAGGCTTCGTTCAAACCTTTATAAACCTTCACTACGACCTTACAGAGTTTATGCAATGGAAGCTAATGCTTCGGATGAACTTCCATACACAGCTTCCAGTAGACCTTATTGTAGCTTCAACAGAGTCTCTTTCGAGTCTACAAGCTTCGGTAAAGTGGGCCTTTTGCTCCTAAACGAAGCGTTATCTTGCTTTTTAGCGAAGCTATAATGCCTCTGTAAATAGAGTCATTACGACCTCTCTCAGCTTCTACGGAACCACCTGTGCTAGTTGGGATCCTCTTTTTCTTTAGATGCTTTATTTCCAGTTGGAAGAAGACAGGCAAAGCCGATAAGAATATTTTGGTGTTTGCTAAACCTTTCTTTCAATGTAGAAAGTAAGTTATCTAGCCATGGGAGAAAAATTGCACGTCGAAAGTACTCTTCAAGCAGTTTCCCTGGAACATTTGTTCTATGGGTTTGCCGTCCCTAATGAGTCTTGGCACTCTAATATCTACCCCAAGAATTTCGCTCATACAAATTATCTTTTCAAAAATATTGTTAAATTCTTCTTCTGCGTTTTGTCGTATTTCTTCTAAGAATACAATAACATTATTTGCACATAAAACAGCAGCGGCAAGATCAGAATCGGTTGACTGAAGTTTTTGCTTAGCGGCAACGTATAACTCAGCAGTTTTTCTGCTGAAACAAAGCAACTAAAAATTCGGTTGTTTTATAGTGCTCAGCAAAAGAAATGCTTTAGATGAAGTATCTTTATCTTCCCATTGCGCAATTTCTTCTAGCGCTACAGCTGCAGCATGAAGTAGCTCAACAACAACCATTATTGATTCATGCCTTTGAACCCATCTAGTAGGACAAAGCTGCTTGAGTTTAGTCCTCTGAGACTCGGGAGAAATTTCATCAATTTTTTTCTTTAGTACAGTCTGCCTCTTAGGAGTATTAAAGAAATCGTATAGTTTACTTACTGTACCAAAGCAATAAAAATAGATGAAATCTTCAACACAAATTATCTTTGCACCGTAGTGTAGTTTATCTTTATTTTTTAAACTTCTGGAGGGGGCTTCAGCCCCTTTAGCCCCCCCCCGTGGGTGCGCCGTTGCAGGTTTTCGTACAACAGATCCATTGGCATCCAAATATAAAGTTTTATTTTTGGCGAATGTATAAATGAAGTCTAACTGTTCCTTACTAAAAACTGTTATAAACAAAGGTTCACCTACAAATTTTATATAACTATCATTGTTTTTATCACGTTTCATTAAAATCACGTCGATTAAGTCATCCTTACTGCGATCTTGAATTCCAACATATTCACTCTTTACTTTTCTATAAACACTACTCGATTTCACTTTGTTTAAATTTTTCGTTATTACCGACATGTGGCTAGTTGTTCTAATATCTTCTAAACGAATTTGAAGGGGTTTTGTAAAACGCAAACGTTTCCCTAAAAGAATTCTTTCTACTCCTCTAACTTGTTGTGTTAATGCTTTTCCATGGGAATAGTGAATAGTAGAACTGTAGACTTTGCCTTCTAAAAATCAAACATTTTTGAATGTGTGCATATAATTTTAAACGATTTACAAAAGGAATGACTACAGTAACAATAAAATATAAATTTATTTTTGTTTTGGAATAGTTCATATTCTTAAAATAAATAATGCATATATTATTTACAGTTTTAAGTTTTCTCTAAATAGAAAGCTATAAAACCAATCTTAAACTTTTGATGTCTGCATTAAAGACTTCTATTAATTCAGATTTACTTAATACAAAACCACCTTCAAAATAGCTACAATTTTTGAAATCATATCGGTTTTGTTTATTTTTGTGGATAAATATTTTTGGAGTTGATTGGATATAACATATTGTTGACAGGGCGATTATAAGCATTTTCGATTTTTTATTATCAAATACGCTTTCGGTCGATACATTATTTACACTAGTTTCAACAACCCCACTGTAGTTATTTTGACACTCACTAAGTTTATTCAAATTTCTTTGCACAATTCTTAATATTTTGCGTCTATTTTCGTAAGAATCACTGTTATAAATTACACTAGATAAATGAAAAATAATATCGTCAGATATTACACATTTACTCAACTCACTTCTATTAAAACATTTCTCTTCTAATATGTTTTGGATATTACTATGCAGCTCCGCTCTCTTATTCATTTTCAATTGGGAATTTTGCAATAAAAATGTTTTCTACAGAAGCAGAAACAAACAAATAGTGCTGTGTATGACGAAGAACTGTCAATGATTTTTAGCAAAACGGACATCACCATGTTTCCTATGAATAATCTCAAAAAGGATTTTTCTAAGTATTGGATTAACAACGAACCTAAATTTTTTTTCTGTTAAACCTGTCATAAATATTGTAAACTACTCTGACATTTACAATTACCTTTTTCTCCAAAGTATAGATTTAAGAAGAAATACCTTCTTAATGGTTTCAGGAAGTACCTACGTTAGTGTTAATAATTCAGAGAAGAAAATGAGTAATACAAGAACTTTAATAATAGACAAATACAACCAAACTAATTTTATGTTAAAAAAGGAATATTAATAATGAGATCTGATGCGAATTAAGAGTTAAAATTTACTGATTATATGATATAATACTCCGAACCCAGCAATAAATTATTATTCATTTGCTAATAAGTCATAAACTATAACTTCGATCAAAATTCTAAATGCATATTTGAAAAGCACATGAAGAGTGCTATCAGCTGATGTATAGTTTATTATCAACAATTAACTAATAAGAGTTTGATATAAAATATCCGATCCAACAATAAATTTTTATTAATCCCAAATAAACCATATTCTATACCTTCAATAAAAATTCTAAATGCATATTTGAAAAATACTTGATAAGTTCTATCAGTTGATGTATAGTTTGTTATCAACAATTAACTAATAAGAGTTTGATATAAAATATCCGATCTAGCAATAAATTGTTATTAATTTGCTAATAAGTCATAATCTATAACTTCGATCAAAATTCTAATTGCATATTTGAAAAGCACATGAAGAGTGCTATCAGCTGATGTATTGTTTGTTATCAACAATTAACTAATAAGAGTTTGATATAAAATATCCGATTCACAAATTATTTTAATATTGCATAAATGGTAGTGTTTTATTGAAAATTAGTTATTGTAATACATCGTTTATAGCCTAAACCGTAAGCTTTCAAATGATGTATAATAATGTACTATGCAATTAATAATAAGTCTAAAATTAAAATATCCGTGTTATTGCTAAACGTAATTGAAAACATCAATAAAATGAAGGAACAAAATTGTTACCCTCACCCAAATTACTTCTCTCCGCTACCATCACATCGGCCAGTCCCCAGTACATGTCACAGCAGCCTACAGTTAACCCACTGCAAGCATTTGCACAGCAACAACCTTCCTTTTCGCCTCAATCATATGCAGGTTCTAACTTTTTAGGGCATTCTTCAAACACCGGTGATCAAAATTGCTAGTACAAATATACGGACCACAGAACCATTCAAAGCTAGCTCCACAGGCTAACCCACCAACTAGGCCTGCTAGTGAACCACCAAAAATACATACAGTGTCAACAGGCCAAAACCTCGAGGGTTATTGTCACAGTGACTCCTCAACTGAGAATGTATCAACTCCAGCCATTTCACCCTCAGGAGAGTCCACATTTTCTGATTTATTCTAAACTTATGCTAAACATCAATTGCGTAATTTGTAACTTTAACTCATTAAACTCATTAAAATCAGCCTGAATATTTTCACTTACTTTTAATAAAGTATTTAAGTAAACAAAAATCATGAATTATTTTGTATTTTTCTAATTATAAAATTACAGAGAATCATACATTTATTAATGGTCTAGAATCCTCATCTAAACAATTTTCAGAAGCAATGTTGAAAAACTTACCTTAAAGTCATAGCCAGCATTTCAATAGGTGGTATACAATTTCTAAACTTCGTATTTTGCCGTTGAAGAACATTCTTCAGCTTTCCGTGCAATTCATCAAATGAGTCAACTGACATACGAAAATAGTTAAAAACTTTCGGTCATCACTTCTCAGATCTTCAAATAAAAGTAGAACGTCTCCAATTTCTCACGTCTCTGATTTATTGATGAACCCAAAGAAGACGATTACGTCTTCTTCTTTTCCGACGACGATACAGCAACCACAATGCAATAATTTGTTCGCAATCCATAATAATATCTACAATTGATGGTGTACTTTCTACAAATCATAAAGTGTAGTTATTCAACGATTTAAAATCGTTTGATGTGAAAACCTACAGATCACGATAAAAACTCGGGCGATTTTTTTCCCGCACGGGGGAAATCGTGTAGTGTGCAACAAGCGTAAGTGTACGTTCACATAGACTGCTATGGCGCGATGGGCTACGCGATGCTTTGCGATGCGATGATTTCAAACATAAAGATTTAAAAGCGTGCATTCATATAGACTGCTGTTTGATGCGATGCGATGCGATGCTGTTTCACGCGACGGTTTGAAATTCAAGCAAGTTTGATTTTATCGCCAGTGATCGCTCAAATTGCAAGCGAAATGGATGTAGAAAATTGATAAATGCAATTCGATTGCGTCCTCCTCTGGGACCAACGAAGCAGGGAGTACCACGACAGGGACAAGGTTCACAAACTATGGCAAGAGGTAGCAAAAGAACAAAATAGTACAAGTAGGTAATTTTATTTATTTCCATTTTACTATTTACAAAGGCCTGCCTTGTAAATATGTTTTCAAAACATCTCTTAATACATATGCTGGTCTTGATGCTCTATTATTTCTTCGATTGATTGCTGACTTGTTTGTGTTGCTATTTCCTGCATCGGAGTTAGTTGGATCGTTGCTGCCTTCGAGATCAATTAAAATGTTGTGCAGTAAGCAAATACATTTGACTATATTCTCAGCCGAAGAGGGCTTTGTTTCAATAGATTTTGTTAATATTCTCCATCTAGCAACAAGTATTCCGAAAGCGCATTCAACGCACCGCCTAGCTCTAGACAGTCTGTAATTGAAATGTTCATTTTCTTCGGTAAGTTGCCTTCGAGGATAAGGTCGCATCAAGTACTCCGTTAAAGGATATGCTTCGTCGCCAACTATGTAAAACGGAAATTTTATATCCGAATCAGGGAGCAAGTTTGCTTCAGGCAAATTAAAATTGTTATTTTTAATAAAGAATATGTTTGCGATGAGTTAAAAATGCCACCATCACTTTGCTTCCCGTAGGCCCCAATTTCTATTGTCAAAAATTTACAGTTGGCATCTGCAACAGCTTGCAAAACAATGGAAAAAAATTGCTTATAATTATAAAACATCGATCCAGAATGCGAGGGACACTTGATTCTGATGTGCTTGCCATCAATGGCACCCACGCAATGGGGTAAATTCCATTTTGTCCAGTAGTCCTCAGCAGAAATTAGTAATATTTCCCGCGTAGGTTGCGGCATGTGTGTCGAAACAAATTTTTCCATATTGCCAGGCATACTTCTTGCACTATGTGCGTGACGGTCGAAACTCCAAGGCGGAAAGTAAATGCCAAACTTCTGTAAGAAACCCCAGTGGCCAGAAATCTACAACAAGATATTATTATACACAATACTGAAATTAAATATAAATTCTAAACAATCAGTTGGTATATTCTTAATTTTATGCTATTACCAGATTAACAGTGACACGAAACTTTGTACCAGACATAATCTTGTAGGTACATTCAAACAAGAAATTTACATTTTTCTGTTTCTTATAGCGGACGCTGCGAAAAAGATGGAAATCACTAAGGGATGTGTTCAGGGTCGAACTCAAAAAATTCCAAAATTACCTTCAGGCGTTGGTACACCCTCAACTTTTACGTCATCATGGTGTCACTTTGAAAGTTTAATATTTCTTAGAGACCAAATGGTACCGAGGCAACTTACGGGTAATTTGCCATTAAGTCAAGTCAACGAGGAATCCGATCCAGCAGCTGATGCGAGTGAAAGTGGGAATGTGAGTGAAAATGATTTGGAATCGCAACAACAAAATTCAGCGAATGAAAATCGAGATGAAAATGTAATTAGTGGCAATCATGAAAATGATCATGAAACGGACAGAACCCAGACAGAAGACACACCTGGTTTAAAGCGTCCAGCAGGTTCTCAAGGAAAAAGAAATGCTAAACGGAAACAAGAAGATTTTGATATTGATCGGTTTTTGGCATTGGAACAAGAGAAGATCCAGTTGTTGAAATCCACCGAAAATCCTCCTCGAAATGATGATGCAGATTATCATTTCTTAATGAGTTTTCATCCTTATTTAAAAGAAATGCGTCTTGAAACAAAGATGTGGTTTCGCCTTAAAATGCAGGAACTTCTTTACAATTGTACCGTAAATGAAATGGCAGCCGTAACTTCTAACACAGCCCTGCCTTTGTTTTCACCTGTTCCTTCGACTACTTCTAACAGTTCTGACTACCATCAGTTATAGAAATAAAAGTTTACATTCCGAATGTGATATTTTACTAATCCTTACAAAATAATAATATTTCACTTACCTTAAAGTTATTGTTAGACGTTCTTTGACGCTTATTGGATTCCTCAGTTTGTGGTCATTTTCATTGAATGTATCTAGAGTCATCCGGAAATATTCCCGAAATTTGTCAGGATGCTCCGCCAGTTCCGCAAACAAATGGTGGAATTCTCCGAACACTGACCGCTTAAAGTTGATGTTATGTACCCATTGACGCTTTTTCTTTATTAATTTTTATTACTAAATATTTTAATACCGAATTTTCCGATAGATACTGTCGAAGCCTACCCATTGCAGACAAATACGTGCCTGCGTCCAATTTCATCGCAATCTATAAAACAGGCGCGGAAAATCGCTTGAGTTCAATTGCGTAGCATCGCAAAGCATCGCGTCGCCCATCGCGCTATAGCGGGATATGTGAACGTACACTAACGGGAGTCGCGGGCGAGTTTCGAGCGCGAAAAAAATTCCACGCGTACGTCTTTTAGGTATAGATCGGAACTCGAAAAAATTTTCTAAAATTCGCGGCCGTTTAGCGGTATAATTAGTTGAAAATTTTTTCAAAAATCGCCCGTCTAGCTCGAAATTGGCTGATCCGGACGCGTTTTTTTTTAATATATCTCGTAAAACTACGATTTCTTACTCGTTCGAAAACCGTTTTCGAATTCGTCTTTTCCGTTTTTTCGCGTTCCGATCGCGTTTTAACCCTTTTCGGTCGGAATTCGAAACAAACAAAATTTACGTCCGTTTGATTACCCGTACGACGGCGTCTTCGTACGAATAAGATACACTACCGCCGGGCGTTTTACGAAAACGTTGCCTCGCTCGTCATTATAGTACTATCTACTTGAAAAAAAACCGAAATATTTTTGATACGGACGCGAAAAAATTCGAAAAACCGTTTTCGAATTTGCGTTTTCCGTTTTTTTCGCGTTCCGATCGCATTTTAAGCATTTTCCGATGGGAATTTCGAAAAAAAAAATTACGTCGTCGGATAGCCCATTCGATTACCCGCACGACGGCGTCTTGAGACGGGCTGTACGAATTAAGATAGGTACCTATCTATCGCCGGGCGTTTTACGAAAACGTCGTCTCGCGCTTTATTATATGTGAATTAAGTGACTCCAACTTAATTACTTCACATCATGTATGATGGGAGTTATGCCCATATAATTTTGACTCCCTTTTTTCCACTTTTCTAACGAATTAAAGTTAGTATGATATAATGAAGCAAAAATTTTTTTTAAATTATTAATCAATGATTCTTTTGTTTGTTTTTGTAACATCCTTTCTGATTATGACGAAAATAAAAAGGGCATATAATTTGTAAATTAATTTTTATTGTTTAATTTTAATTTTGATAGCAATATAATAAATAATGCAGTTTATTGCATCCTTTTTGATTTTATTTATTTCATTATTTACATGCGCTTTTAAAAGATGTCCCCACTCTATTTTTAAATATATCATATTTTTCCAGAAGTTGCTCGCATTCTGCCAGACTCGGTAACGTAAAACGTTCAAAGTGGTGTTTAAAATGCTTTTTAATTATATTCTTTTCAGACTGTGTCCATCTGATTTTACCTAAAATTATGCGAACATTAGTTTCGTACTAGTAAAACGTTATTTATTAATTTTACTTACTATTCGTAGCACTTTTCTGTTTCCTACTGTTTCTATTCGACTCGCCTTGAATCCATGATTTGATTTGCGCCGCAGTTCGATTACGTAAGACGTTAGAGGTGCTTATTAACTTGTCACATTCATTTAACCCGGCATTTGTCGCTACTTAAAGTATAACATGGTTTGTCGCGCGTGAGCATTTTGACCACGCACTAATTTACGGCAGTGGCGTTGAGTGAGATATTCGGTACCGAAGCTTCGTTATCGTAAGTTATAATTAACTGCTTTGTGGTACGATTACTTGTTCTTTCTGCAAAAATAGTTAATTATTTCAGGAACAAGAAGTGTTAAGAAACTAACCGAAAATGTGATATAAATGAGTAAACTCTGTAAATTTTGTCATTGACGCATGATAATTTATTTTGAACATCCTAATTGAAAATCTTATTGCAGCATCAATAAATAAGACTACAATTTTTAATGTACTTTTTATTCAAAATATTAAGTATGAGGGTTATAGCATTTTGTATGAAAACAAAAATTTAGTTCTATAAGTTTGTATTACAAAATAAAAAATTCTTCCTTTGGCAAAAATAGTTATTATAATGGCGAAGAATCCGACGGATATAAGCATTCCTGGCACAAAAGTTAGCATGTTCATTGCAAAGATATTTATTACACCTACAGCAGGTTTTTTAGTTTTTCGATTTTTTCGCCTAGGGCAAATCTCACATCTACCGGCGGCACTCGTACTGGGTGTCGGCTCTTCTTCTGTAATTCCAGCAAGTTTTCGAATTGATGTCTTCAAGTCACTTGACAAATTTTGTATCGACAACCGTGATATAACGAAAGGCTTCATAAGATCTACTGCTAGTTGTTTTAGATAAACTCGACGATCAAGTTTATCATTTGTGTTGGAAAAATATATAATTTGGGAATTTATGCCACCGATATTCAATAATAAAAAAATATTGTAAGGGGCCACCTGCAGGTAATTCGTGAAGTGGAATATAGCGAGACAATTTCATCAACAACATCGACACCGCCTTTGGTTTTATTATAAAAACTTATAATTTCTGGTTTATGTTTGTCGAGTGTCGCTAAATCAATGTTATCGTCGGAGTGTAAAGTTGAATACAGAATTACATTTTTACCTTTTTAGGTGTATATGAAACTAGCACACCGGTTTTCGAAAATGCAAATATACTGCTGCACGTTGGTCTTCCTTTTGTATTAACAAATAGAGGGGAATCTCTTTCTTATTTTTCCTGATAGTTCCTACCATTGTTGTATTTTTTCCAATAATTTCTTCGCTAACGGAATGGATGTGAAATAATTGTCCATTGTAATATTTCTGCCACTGTTCAGAAGGGGGACGACAATCTCAACACTACACTTTCTGCTTTATTTTCATAGTTGAATGGACCGCAAGGTTGTTTACCTGGATAAATTTCCATTTTCAACGTATAGAATATATTGGCATCAACTAAAGCATAGATCTTGATTCCGTACTTTGTCGGTTTGTTAGTAATGTATTGTCGGAACTTGCACCTTCCCGAAAAGCAGGTAGCATTTCATCCATTGTCAGATATTCGGACGGTTCATAATACTCGGTGCATCTGTTTACAAATTCGTCAAATACCTGCCTAATAGGCGCCAGATTGTCTTTAGCCTTTCTTTCAATTCTTGTTTCTGCATCGTCAAATCGAAGTGCTTCTAACAATACATAAAATCGGCGACTAGACATTACCGCCCGAAAACACTCAGGCGTTGTTCCATCATTCATCCAAAGCTCTTGGACGTTGAGGTGATTAGCTTTTTTATTCCTGCCATATATAACAGGCCAATGAGAGCAGACAACTCTTCGGGCGTTGTATTAGGACAGTCTCTCGCACGAGAATATTTTTCACGCATTTTTCCTAAATAGGCATTAGTGTGATTTACAATGCTTAGTAACACATTATCAGGGAAAAATAACTTCCATGCGTCAACGATACTTTTTGCATTGGTTGCCATTGCCTTTACACCGGCTTTCTTTGTAACTATATTTCGCTTTTGTGTCCGTATGTTAGGGCGAGGTGGATGCATCGACCAAAAAGTTGACTTATCTTTACCGATATATCCTAGGCGCCTAGTGCACATTTCTATGTCCTCAGATTGTAAGCTAAAATCTGATTGTTCCGAATCTGTCAAATGTTCGCTGTGTTTGGAAGGAGCGTTTGATTCACAACTGTCGAGTCTTTGCTCTGGATTGGAATCACCAAGATCTATTGGAGGCCGCTCGAGATGCCAAGGAACACTAACCACTAAAAGAATACAAAAAAAATTATCTCCAAAAATCAAAACTGCAAATCATTATAGAAAATCAAGATAAGAAGCAACGGTAATAGAACGCCAATGTAGTAAACCCTTCTTAGAAACATGAAATTGTTCACATATTTGGTGATAATGTATAATTCATACCTTCTGGACTCTCCTGTAATTGGTGCAAAGCCAATTGCACTATCTTTTGTCCTCGGCTCATTATTTAATTTTAGACAAACGCGGATTGTCGCTTAATGAGCAAAATGACCACACTTGTCGCAGCACGTTCACAACAGGATTTTAAAATGTAACTGATCACTCTTTTTTAAATTCTAACCGCTACATCTCGAACAGCATGGTTGCAAAGTCAGCTAGATGGAGGGGTAGGGATAACTTATTCTGTGATGCCATGTTGTGCACTTTTATTTAAGAATGTGAGCAAAATGACCATATAGCGACAAACGCCGGGTTAAGCTCGGCAACGTTCGATTTGTAATATGTCCTAAAAAGGTCTCCCGGACCAGCTCCTTTTCAGGGCTCTGCCACGACAATCTTTTCACTTTCCCCATGGGCGAAACTGTGTATAGTAAAATAACATTATAATGAATATTACTAACAAGACACTAGTAATGATTCAAACAAATTAGACTAAGAAATCACAATCATTAATAGTGTCAAGTATTTAAAATAGGACTCTCACCGGATCGTTTTTGTAACTTGTTTCTTTCTTGCACTACCGGTGATGTCATTAACCTCTTGGTCAATGAAGGTACATTAATTGTATCTCTTACATCTGTATAGATTAAAAAACTTTTTATAATATTCTTAACAGTGTTATAGATCAATACGAGGGGTAAACCACTGAAAAAAAAATGTACACTAATTCCTAGGACGGTTACTAATTTCTCTAATCTCCCAATAATTCCTTTAATTCCCCACTAATTCCTCTAATTTCCCAGTATTTGGTCTAATTCCCCACTAATTCCTCTAATTTTCCACTAATTCCCTTTATAATTGCATATGAACTTTAAAAAATATCTAGCAATTCCTTTAATTTTACTAATCCTTAAAACTAATTTCCTAATATTTCACCAAATTTATTCATTTATATATTTTTTTATTTATTTACAAAATAAATTAAGCATATGTAGACGTTTGTATAGAAGGTACTAAAGCTCCAATTAAAAAGCTGGAGAAGATAAATTGTTTATTTTACTTCAACAAACTTATATCTACCTATGAATGAAAGTAAAAGTAAGGTACCGGTTCTTTATATTATAAAACTAAACATATTTGTTCTAGTATAATTCAAGATAACATGACATAGTTGAATAAGAAAAATTATGGTTTCTTAAACTCTTTATATCTCCTCTTAATATTAAGTTGATCTGCCCGGTTTAATTGAAATGGGCCGTCACCAATTAAATTAATAGGACCATACAAAATAAAATCTTTATGGACCGTATCAATGTCTTCTTTTCGGGGCCAAATAAACGTATCTAACTCTGCTTTCAGAAACTTTATTTTATAATAAGCGTTTCTTTTATCTTCAAGTATCCGACCAATAAACCAGGATTGGTCATAGAAAACCGCGTAATACCCTTCCAAGTGTATTTGGATTTCGACAGTTCCCGATACATTTTCTGATTTGCACGGATACATTTCATCTGAAAAGTGTTCCAAATCATCGCAATCGTCGAGTTCCATCGCATCCGAGTCAGCAGAGCAGTCACTGCTAGTGCCACCGGATTGGTCCACGGGTAACTTCTGTTTAGTTTTTTCATAGTCAAAGGTGGCTGGGAATTTTTGAGGACGTTTTCCTTGTACTACCTATAAATCTTTTAAGCGGTCAGTACTTACTCTACCGTTAGACTGATCTAAAAGCCAGCAGTACGATGACTTTTTAATAATTGAAGTCTTTTTACCGACATAGATTTTTATATAAGGTGAGTTTTCCAATACACTATGCACTTTTTCAGAAAAGTCTTTTAAACTTATACAATTAGTCTCCATAGTGTCACATTCGGGATCTTCATTAGAAATCTCGTTCGAAATTAACTCCATAACTGCATCATCCTCATAACCAATATTATTTATGTTTGCCACATCTAGGTCAATTTCATTTTCTTCTGGATTTTCATCAACTTCGGCGTCGATATCTTCGTTCCCCTCTGTAACTACGATATTTGGTTTTCGTCTTACTAACGGTACCTGCATATATTTCCAATCGTTTTCTTTTGCATTGATTCCCAAATGTTTTATGTCCTCTATGACATTTTGTAGAGCTTCTTCAACTATATCTTTGATATTCAAATTAATAATGTCGTCCTCACATGGTAAATTTTCTTTCTTCAGTCTGTTTTTTAATTTTTTGTCTTCCCTTGGAAATGTAAAAGTTCCCCTCAGATCGTTTATGGTGTCAACTATTGTCCTAATTCTATCAATTCGGTTTAGCATATCCTTTACACTAAAATTTATTATTGTTGAATACGTAGAAGTCATAGACCTTGCAGCCCGAAATAAGGATTCACAAGCTTGGCTACCAAAAATGGCGATGCTGAACATCTCTGGTTTTAACTCGCGGCTTTTCAGTTTCAGTATTAGTTTAATCAAAGCGTGGGCGTTCATTTCAATACAAAGGTAACAATTACTGGTCAAAAGTTGTCTGTTATTTCGTATTCTTTGTTTCCTTTAATCCATGCTCTCCAGATTCTTGCAAAAAATACAACATACCAAATCTGAAGTAGTCTGGTACGCAACTCAGTGCTGGAATTTAAGAACGATGATTCGACGTAGTGCATAAGCTTAAGAAACGCCACACTACCTTCACTTTGTGGAATTTCTTTAGTCAGTTGTTCAATTACAATCGAACTGCACATTTTTTCTGCGGATGCAAAATTCATTTTGTCTTCACTTTTGAGATCAGAATCTGTCAAGAGATGTATGTCTTTTGGAACCTTCAAAATCAATTCCCTGAGATGATCAGAAGTGGCAGTGTATTTTCCAAATGGCAGATGTATTCCTGGCTTTAGAAAACGAGTCCGCAATTTTGTTAAAATATGCGTGGTATCCTGCACATAACATTCTTCATTTTTTTCAATGCTGCATTGGTACCACTCCCAATCTGGAACTGGCAAAGAATGAACTATATCTGTTGTTGCTGGAGTTATTTTGTTGTTCTCTTTATATTCAGGTGTTAAACGACACACCAAGTCAGTATTTAAACGCATACCTCTTAAAAGTCGAGTATCACCGTCTGAGGAAAATCCAATAATTGTGATGCCAAATTTCTTAGCTTCCTCCTTCATCCATTCCCATCTCAAAGTAACCTGCTCTGTAGTAAATGAACTATCAGTTCCGAACAAAGACAGGCAGTATGGCGTTGCTCCAACATGTAATGGTTGAGCCATTATTACATAAGCATATGTTGCTTTTACTCCGGTTTGAAAGTAAGTCTGAATTGCTTTAGCAGAGGTTCCAGGGAACGTACCTTGTTGAGGAAGGCCATCCCTTAATGGCAAAACAAATCCTATCACATTATTAGATTTGCTGTCATATTCAATTTTGCCTGTCACTCGAGTGGCATCCTCGGATACCCAAATCATTTTGGTAAATTTCTATCGGTCAAGTGTTTCAATAGGCCTTTAAAATCAAATCCACCTTCTTGTAGAGTCTCATTTTTAGTGTCCAAAAATCGATTCAACGTAGAAATTGAAGGTAAACTATTTTTAAATTTGCTTGAAGTGTTTCATAAAGTAATCGGCCACCAATATAAAATAGGTATACTGCAAATTTTTGACCGCATCGTCGTATCTGTTTCGATTGTTCGAACAAGTAGAATTTTTAGAGATAAATCTTGCAATTTTGTAGTAATTGTGGTATATCAGGCACGCATGTATTAGACTTTTGCACACTTTCTATTTCACTTATGTTTCTTGAGAGTTGTTCAGCCAGTTCACTATTTTTATTTGCTATTTCACTGACTTTTCAGCAATACAAAAGTAATTCGTCATTAAACTTTGGTCGTCTGACAATTTTTCTCTAGCTCGTCTCTCTCTTTCACATCTTTGATATTTATTTCTATTCCATTTGGACAGTATTTTATTCTCATTCTGGCTGTCGATTTTGCATACTTGATTCAATGAGGTATTCGTATTGATGCACTTATTAATATTTTCAAGGGGACGCGTCTGGTCGCTGCCACCTTCACTTGAGCAGGTTGCAGAAGTAGTGTTTGATAGGGGTTGTAACCTTGATCCTAAATAAACATCACACGATTTGTTGGGCATACCATTGGTGGAATTTGAGGCGGGAGATAAAACGATATCACTTATAATTTTGACATTTGATGCTTCGCTGTGCAGGCTTGCATCTCGGTTTGGATGCTTGGTTATCATATAGGAAGTAATCGACTGCTGTTGAGCATGTGCCGACATTTCTGTCGATACATTGAATGTCGACATGGCTTGCGTTTGCAAATGTTTAGTCATCAAGTGTGTATGAAAATTAGAGTAAATCCAACTTTTTATTTTTTCCAGGTTTAACTATTTTGGGTAGTTTGTATGTCGCGTTACAGAAGCAGGTTACTTTGCAAAAGATGTTGTCATGTTGGTCCAATGAAGTTACAATTTTAATATCATGAAATTTATGCTGAAGCGTTTCCCATAAATCTGTATTTGCCTCGGTAGTAGCTTTTAATTTTGCCCAATTCTTCAAGTTTCGAAAAATTAAGGCATTTTCGTCTGTTAAGTTCACGGCAGGTGTCTGATTGGTAATCTTTCTAGGATTGTGATCGGGATCGTCTAATTTCTCCTGGGATTCACCACTTACAAATTCTGAAATTTCAACAGAAGTTTTAAGCCTTTTCTTGGGAGGCTTTTCGTGATTATTAGGAGCAGAATCTTGACAATCCTTTTGTGTGATTTTCTTTTCTTTTTAAAATAATCGATCATCCAAAGTAGTACTTGCTGGTGTGCTGGTAACATTTTGTAAATTTTTGGGTTTTGCTATATATTCCATAGTATTTAACTCGATCCTCTTCATCGATGAGTTGAAATAAATCAGTCCTTGCAAACTTTTCTATTTCTGATATAGTTGCTTTTGTCATTCCAGCTATTAAAGCTTCGTTTTCATAACCACAGCTTTTTAGTAGGTTTTAAAATTTCTGGTATTTTTGTATTTAGCGCCGTTTCAGCCTCTTCGAAAACGTCTTTATCTTCCGATTCACTCATCTATAAAAAAATAAACTCAACAAAGTACTTGCTTCATATTTCGCCAAACCAATTTGTTTTTAATTGCACTTAATAGAGTCTTTAGAAACATTCACAACTTAATATTTGTAGTTTACCGCAATTGTTTAAGTTCTCATTATTCCAGAATATTGATCTCGTACTTAAAATAATAAGATGTTTGTACTGCCATTCTAAAAAACTAAAAAATTGACATTGTTTTTTTCTCAAACTAACCCCTAGTAAATCAATCGACTTTCAACTAGTATTTCATTTAATGATGATGAATGTAATTTTTACTGATAAAATCATATCTTATAAAGCTTGATATTTTAAATTTACTCCCGCTGAAACTGATTTAGTTGCTTGTTGAAAATGCAATTCAAATAATATGATTGTGCATACTCCCGCCTTTTAAATTTCGTCGCATCATGGAAATCTTGAATTGCGTTTTACAGCCGATTACCGTACCATCGAACGCGAGATCGAACGTAACTACTACCGATCGTACTTACAACTGGAATAAGATTGTATACAGCTATGATTTGATGTTTTCTCTCAAGCTTGCTTTCAACCAATTTCTATTTATGAGGTTATACAAAATAGTACTTACTGTTACTGAACAGCAATAATGGAAATCGATAAAATATCACACTGGTCTAGTCACTTATGTTTATAAAAATAATTATTATTTGACCTCGATTTAATTATGTAAACAGCAAAATAACTACACATTACAATTACTTAAAACAAGTACACCATGCATTTGGTAAATGAAATTCCAGACGGTGCAAAGTGACGGCAAACTGTAATCGCGCTTATTTAACAGTTTTCTGTGAGCCGAGGTTGTGCAATGTACTAATTTGCTTCTCGCTTTTTCTAATTTCGTTCTAATTCCCCACTAATTCCGCTATTCTCTTAGTATTTCCTGAGCAATTCACAAAATTCCTCTCAATTCCTGTAATTCTCCATCAATTCCTCTAATTCTTCACTAATTCCTCTAATTCCTTACTAATTCCTAAAGATTGTACACCAAAGTTCCCCTGCGAAACACCCCTCGGATCAATATTTTCCTACCTGATGATCCTTGAGTTTGTTCAAACCCTTTTTAGATGTAGAGGAATTACTAACTGGACCTGTAAACAAAAAAAAATAAATAAGGAAGAGTAATTATAAAACAAAATGTTTAATAACGCAAGTTTAACATATAAATACATTACTTGTAGTAGCTTCAGAATCCATATTAAAATCTTCTTCTCTGGTTTCGTTTGTGGTGCCTTGAGCAATATTTAAAAGGTTGGACATTCTGGTGATGTCTCTTGTAGCCACGGGTAGTCGGTAAATTTGTTTATGGATTTTTTCGGCGTGGCCCATGAAATTGGCTAAGTCTTCCACCTCGTTATCCGGAAGGTTCATTATTGCAGACTTCGTGGCAATATGCTTTCTAAGTTGTGTACCACGAAGAAGTTCCGGATTTTTAGCTCCACATAGTATTGAATATTCCCTTAATAATTTGCGTGCCCTTAAATATTTGTTATGTCCGGGCAATCCAAATACGAAAGGATTGTTACTAAGAACGCCAGCTTCTTCCCGTTTCTTTAGAATTATTTGGATGCATCGTAACATCTCCTTATCAATTAAAACTGGTACACCTCTTGCCAATTTTCCTCTTAATGTTATCCTTGAAAACTCTTGAATGGATTGTTTTTCAATTTCGGAAAGGAAATTATATATATCTGAGTCATTTTCAGTATTCATAGTTTCTGTGTTATGAAAATCTTCAATAAGCATTCTTTCAACTTCTCCTGCCCTTCTTCTATTAAACACCTGGATTCCAACTAAAGTTGAACTTGATAGCTCTTTCCATGTTTGAAAAGTAAATTGTTGTTGTAAAGTTTCTACGCAAAGTACTCGTTTCGTTTCAAGTATTCACTTAGACGTCGGATGTCGCTTGTGTTAGGCAATAGATGCTTTTTCTTTCGTTGTTGTTCTAACTGGTTTTCCACAACGGTTTTGTTTATGCACAACGAAAACTCCTCCTCTAGTACTTTTTAAAAATCTTCGGTTGTGCTCTTAAGTTCTTTATTTTGCTCTTTAATGCATTCAGTTATTAAAATCTTAGTGCACTTTTTAATAATGTGCTTAGGGCAAAAGCCGTTGATGGTGCCTTGTACCACCGTCACTTACATTTAAAGAAGCTACTTGATTTATAGAGTGGATTGCTGTATCTAAAAATTTTGGATGCAAAAGTGAAATTAAATCCGTAACATCTTTGTTCATTTCTCGAGCGCACGTTAGCAAGCGACCGATTAACCTAAGTTTGTTCCTAATCATGGTATAATGATGTTTATGGCGGTATTTGTCACACATTTTGTTGCCGTATATTATCGCTAGTTTATCGTAACGAATAATATTGACTATGCTGTCATCCCTTAAAACTGGAAATACTTCTTCTTTTAATGTTCTGTTTGCTATAGGCAAGATGTCACCTCGAATACGACGACCAAAAACTTGACAGTTATCGATATTGATTTATCGTTTTATTGCACTTTGGAATATGTTTCCTTAACGCGTTTTTTGAATAGTACCCTTTACAATAACCGCAAACTTCATATTGAATGTCGCGTGTTGATCTTCTACACGCGATTACCGAATCTTTGTATTCTGAATTAAACATAAAGTCTCCCATTTTTCGTATTTGTTCAATTTTAAGTTTACGTTGAATGGAACCTAAAACAATAATAAAATAATAAAAAAATAATATTAACAAACTTATGGAAAAAGTTAGTGATACCGACCTTTGGGTAAAGCTGCAATAATTTTCACTGCATCGTCCTCTTTATGTACTTGCTCTAAATGTCTTGCAAATTTGGTAATTAGCTTGTTGCATTTTATACAGAAGTGTTTTTTGTGGCTGTAGATCCGTTTTTCAACAAAACTTCTGCAATGAACATAAATTGAAAATATTTGTAATAAAAACGTTAAAATAAAAGAAAAGTTTTTATTACAAAACTGTTTACAGGTGATAAACTAAAATATTACTTATTGAAAATATTGCATATATTGACTCAGGGATGTGTAATTGGTCTATAACTTTTCTGCTATTAGAGATACCGACATCCGATTTTCATCAAGTAAGTACACTTATGGTGCACATTTTAAACATATTTTGATTACATACATAGTGTTCCTATATAGGATGATAAACCAAAGTTAAGTTATGTTTTTTAATAGAACACCTGATGTGCTGAAATCAAAAAGTTGAACAACTTTTTTTTATATTTCTTTTTGCTAATCAATTCAGTATTTCAAATGCTTTCTACAGATATGCAGTGTATATTTGGTTAGTTATTGACATTTTATTAAAAAAAACTATATCATTATAAAGAATTTGTCTATTTTGGAACAGATTTTTTGATGGAAAAACGAATAATGTAAAATATATATATATATATATATATATTTGTAATAAAATCTTTTTGGAGTTTAAACACGTGTAATAAATATTAAAAATTACAACGTTTCGCCACGCTAACACGCAGCTTTTTAATAGCGTGGCGAAACGTTGTAATTTTTAATATTTATTACACGTGTTTAAACAAACCCAAAAATTTTTTTATTACAAACATGTTTTTACACGTGAAAGAATAAAGCATTATAATAAAATATATATATATATATATATATATATATATATATATATATATATATATATATATATATATAAACAGGATAAAGTTATTTGGGTTGGACCAAAAGTTAAAGTAGATTAACAATTTTTATTTTCAATATTTCGCTGATGGTTATCAGCTTCACCAGGAAGCATTTTCCTAACTTTATCATGTTTATATTTATTAGACCAAAATACTCGCTTCAAAATATACAGGGTGGGGCAGCTCCCTGTAATTCTTGATTTATGGGTCAGATATCAAAGATAAAAAAATGTTTTAAACAAAATTTGTTTGATTTCAAATTTTGTATCACCTAAAAATGATTTTGTATATACGTTTATCCTGGGATAAACTCAACTTTGTTATTTTAAATGGTACACCCTGTATATTATTTTTCATTTTTGGATTCCCTTGATAAATTGAGATATAGTTTATTTATAACATGTGTGACCCAAAATGTATGGTTACCGAGTTATTTACTAATTTTGAAAACTAACTGCCGCGTGGTTCTGAAAAAATGCAACAATTTCATCTTGTAATTCGTATAGGCAGTTGCAGTTTAGATCGTTGGATTTAGCACACATTCTCCTACCTTTTGGTTTAATGACACATTTTTTCGATATCTAGTAGGCGTTGAATATAACGTCAAATTTCAAAAATTTCAAACATGCGTATAAGTAACTCAATTATTTTAAATTAAACCTATAATTTTTTTACAGTTTTACATTCCTTTTTAATTATCTATCAAATTTCTATTACATTCCCTATACCAATCTTTAGCAGTTTTTGAATTAAATTGGTTTTATTTTATTTTAGCAACAAATGTTTTGTTTTATTGCTTTGTGGTGTTTAAAACCCAGTATGCTTTGAAACAAATGCAAAAAAACAAAAGCATTGAAAGTAGGGTTATTAGTTGTGAAGGAAATATTTATCATTTAAGTATTAATTTGTAATTCCAATATGAATTATTCTACGCAAGAAATGGTAGATATGGTCTTTATCCTTGACGAATGTCAAAGAAATTGCTTATTGGCTTCAAGAATTTATGCAGAAAGATACCCAGAGAGAAGGCAACCACAAGAAATTAGTTTTTCTCGACTTATTAGAAAGATTTGTTGCAACGGGAAAAGTAAAGTACGGTGCTCCTATCAAACATAAAACAGTGACAAACGCAGAGAATGAACTGTTGGTGTTGGCTTCTGTTGTTGATGACCCCTACATTAGGTAACGAACAATAAGTACTAATCTCGTTTTAAAAATCACGTTGATCCTTATAAAATTCAATTACACCAGGAGTTATTACCGGCCGATTATGAATTACGTACAAATTTCTGCATAAATTTTTGAAGCCAATAAGCAATTTCTTTGACATTCGTCAAGGAGAAAGATCATATCTACCATTTCTTGCGTAGAATAATTCATATTGGAATTACAAATTAATACTTAACCTTCCTAACTCTAGGTAACTTTTAAAACGCGCAATACCGTGTGGGGTGAATTATCACCCCTCAATGTTTTTGTTGTTTTAATCTTATACTACACACAATTAATTTTCAATATGCTGTAATAAGTATTTATTTAGTCATATATAACTACAATGTTTAAAAAAATAGCAAAAGTTACAATAACAGATTTTAATTTAATTAAATTTGTTACACAATTGACATATGTTAGTACATTTACTATGTTCAGCGCAAACGTGTTTTTACACAACGAACAAACACTCCTAATTTTTATCTTTCTTTCGTGGACAGACGTGACATCTTCCTTGTTTTGGTTGGTGATTTTTTCCTTTGCGATATCCTGTTCTTCGGTGTTGGTGTTATCATTAATGCTTTTCAAAATTGACATTATATCATTTATAGTCGATTTAGGAAGTTTACATTTGACTTCTGGATCTTCTACACGTCTTTGCATGTGTGGTTGAACTAGTTGCTTTGCCAAATCTAAAAGAAATAAACGTCTCTTGTCGAAATACTGATCATTCCATTCGGGATGAAGGTTAGTCCACAAAACATATGCATTAACCGCTGCTATGTCAACAATGTTCATAAATAATACGGCTGGCCACCTTTTGATTGCCTGTTGCATGTGTATTCGGCCACCATTTTATCAAGAGTATCCACAGCCCCTTTGTGGCATTGTAATGGCATATTATCTCTGGTTTTTGTGCGGTTCATCCGAAATTTCTTTGTCACGATGTTCTGACGACAGAAGAATAACACTTTTGTTTTTTGGTACATAAGATACTAACGTCATTTCTGACTGAAAACCAAAAAGTGACGAGCAAACTGGTCGATTGGGAGATGGCAAAATTGTAAAGGAACAAAAGACTTATTCTTTCTCAGAGTTCCGCATATAGTTAGGTTTTTATCTAGCAATTGTTCAGCTAAATCCAATGACGTAAAAAATTGTCTGTTGTAATTCCATGCCCGGGAGGCAAAATCGAAACTAAATCCATAACGACTCTTTTTCTTACGTTCGGGAGCGTTGCCTGTCTTTCCCAGATAAACTTGAAGGTTTTTGCAGTAAGCTGTATCGACATCGGCAAGAATCCAAATTTTTATTCCATATTTTGCTGGTTTGCTCTTCATGTAAACCCTAAAAGGACATCTTCCACGAAATGGCACTAACTGTTCATCAACTGTTAGATATGAACCTGGGTTATAATGATTTTTGCAGTTACCAGCAAACAAATCAAACACATTCCGAATTGGTGCCATCCTATCCGATTGTCTGCGTTCTTGTCTGGTATCCATGTTATCAAACCTCATTTTACTCGAAATTTGAGTGAATCTGTTTCTTGACATTGTTGCCGAATAAATTGGCCGTTTGAAAGAAAAGTCGTCATTCCACAACATCCTCACAGGTTCACGATTACCCTTGCAGGCTCCAGAACATACCAATAAACCTATAAACGCATATATTTCTATGTCGTCAACATCTTTCCAATTGTTTTCGGAATTTTCCAATTCTCTTGAACCTTTTGATTCGTAAATTCCACAATCATATTTACAATATTAGAGGAAATAAATAATTTGAAAATTTCAACAATGCTATTGGTCTTGGACGCTTGACGTGATACTCCTGGTGGACATTTAATTACATTTTTTGACCGTGTCCGTTTTCTTATTAGAGGGTTTTTTAGCCAAAAGTTTGGTCTTTGCTAAACCACATATCTTCGATATCCATTTCCATAAATTCTTCATTATCCTCAGAATTACCATCGATCTCATCTCGTTCTTCACTAATCTCCTCCAGGTTGTCTTCCGTTTCAGAAACATCATTATCCTGACATTCGTCAACGAAATTGAATTCTTCATCTAAAAGTAATAAAATAGAAAACCATTGAAATTGGAACTTTGATTATATATAGTACCTGAATTTCGGACTTGAGTTTGAGCGAATTCCACAATCTTCCTTGTGCGGGATGATACAGCTATATTAGTTGTCTTACTCATCGTAAACTTATTGAACAAACAATCTGTCAATACATACAACTTCAACACAACTGTTTGCTATGCACTTTGTATGCATCCATTATATACCTCTACCACCCCAATGGAAAATTTGAAGGAATTAAATTAGATAATTACATAAATACGTTTACCATATTTATGCTCATTACTGTCATTGAATAGCATTTTTTTGTAAACATAAATATTAGCTAATGATATATGACAATAGACAATTGAACACGAAAATAACTTCGGTAAATAGAAATCTAATCCATTCATTAGTTTAGCAATAATCCTAATACTCTAGTCGTTAAAAAACAAACGGTCATTATTATTAGACAAAGCAATTTCAAATAGTTTTGTAAGACACATAATACCACCGGGGTGATTTTTCACCCCACGTGCATTTTAAGAAGTAAATGAATAATAATGTTATGATCTTTTGGATATTTATTTTTTTTAATTTATATTAAACTGAATACTTTGATTAACAATGTCACTCAATATGATAAAGATATTTTAATCGTAACATTGAAATATAAACAAAAATAGACCGCTGGGGTGAGTTTTCACCCCACCTGGAGTTAGGAAGGTTAAATGATAAATATTTCCTTCACAACTAATAACCCTACTTTCAATGCTTTTGTTTTTGCATTTGTTTCAAAGCATACTGGGTTTTAAACACCACAAAGCAATAAAACAAAACATTTGTTGCTAAAATAAAATAAAACCCAATTTAATTCAAAAACTGCTAAAGATTGGTATAGGGAATGTAATAGAAATTTGATAGATAATTAAAAAAGGAATGTAAAACTGTAAAAAAATTATAGGTTTAATTTAAAATAATTGAGTTATACGCATGTTTGAAATTTTTGAAATTTGACGTTATATTCAACGCCTACTAGATATCGAAAAAATGTGCCAATAAACCAAAAGGTAGGGGAATGTGTGCTAAATCCAACGATCTAAACTGCAGCTGCCTATACGAATTACATGAAGAAATTTATGCATTTCTGCAGAACCTGGCGACAGTTAATTGTTTCAATAATTGTTAAATATTACTCGGAAACCATACATTTTGGGTCACACACGTTATAAATAAACAATATCTCAATTTATGAAGGGAATCCAAAAATGAAATAATATACAGGGTGTACCAATTGAAATAAGAAAGTTGAGTTTATCCAAGGTACCTTCACTGTAATATTTAAGATGTTTTTCACCTTCAGTTTCAGGAGTCCACTCTGGATCTACGTCAGAATCGCTAACTGGAGAAGATTCTGAAATATTTTAATTTTGTAATAATTATAATAATTGCTATATATTTACCTCTGCTCAAGCATTCTGGCAGTCCAAAATTTGCATTAACAGCTAAGTACAAAATATAAAAATATAAACATATACAAGAAATTTGTAACTTACTTTCATGACTTCTGTTATCGTTATCGTCGATTTCGTCATTAACAGAATTTGTATAAATATTACCATCATTCTTAAGGCTCTCAGCATCGTTGACGTTATCACCAAAATTATCAGCGTCGTCGTTTTCGTGATGCTCTGGATCTACTGTATCATCATCATGTATAAAAATACAAACAGACACAACACATTGAGAACTTACTTTCATCATTCCTGTCATCGTTATCGTCGATTTCGTCATTAACAGAATTTGGATGAGTATTGGCACCATCATTCTTAAGACTCTCAGCATCGTTGTCGTTATCACCAAAATTATCAGCGTCGTCATTTTCGTGATGCTTTGGATCTACTGTATCATCATCATGTACAAAAATATAAACAGACACAACACATTTAGAACTTACTTTCATCATTTCTGTCATCGTTATTATCGATTTCCTCATTGACAGAATGCTGATTAACTTTGACACCATCATTGTTACGGCTCTCAACATCGTCATTGTCATTATCATGCTTGAAATTTGCTGTATTACCTTTAGAATACTTCTGTAGGTATACACAACTGGATTTTTCTGTAAGTTCTGTTATTAAATTATTAATAGTTAAGCAACCTTTTAATTTTGTAAAAATAAAATAGCAAAGTAAAGAAATTCAGTATTGTTCAAAATAAACAGTTCTAAACTTGTAGCTTTTCGATTTCTTTAAGAAATACATACAGGGTGCGGCATTAGTGTGAGGAAGCTTGATATATCCGTTATTGATACAAAAATCAAAAAGGTTTATTTAGATAAATTTTAGGTATACTTAAACTACACCTTTTAAAATTATTTACGATTATACAGTGTGTTTCGTTACTTGTGGGCAGCGCAAACTTATGGTTTTTTAAATGAAACACCCTATATATTATTATAAATTTGAATTGCGCTTACTTTACCCATTACGTCAATATAAGGGTTTAATATGTTATACAGAGTACTTTAAGAGATATTGTCAGTTATAACCTTAAATCATGTTATATTCCACACCTCGTATCTCTTAATATAAACAAAAGAAAAACTATTTTTTACCTGGAAGAATTTTCTAATATGGTCTAGTTTCTTTATAAAATGTTAAGTTTTTGATAAATATTAGTTTTGAATACAGTATGATACATTACTCGGTGACGTCATTTTCTTATTTTTTTTAAATGGAACACCCTGTATTTTATGCCATTATAAGAAAGTTCATTAAACGTACTTTTTATTTTATGCAGCACTCCTTATACTTAAATTTAATAAATAGCGAGATATTTCGTGTTTTAATTTTAGTTTTCGAATATTGTAAAAACTTTCTTGTTTTTAGCGTTTACCGTGTTTGTTTTACCTTAGGTTTCTACGATATCAAAAAATTCCTTATTATTTGAGTTGAGTATAACTTTTCAAAACATTTGACGTTTGATATTTTGTTTCTGTTTTTGCGGTTTTTATAATTGTTGTTACCGTAAAAATGAATTATACGCAACAAGAATTGGTTGATATGGTATTTGTACTGGGAGAAAGTAATGAAAATACAGTACTTGCACGTGGAATTTATCATCAGAATTTTCCTGATAGACGACAACCACACACATAAAAATAAATATTTCACTTAAGCATAGAATAGTTATATCAAACATGAAGTAAGTTCATATATGTGCAATTATACAGTTAGGTTATTATAAACATACGTTACAATAAGAAATTGAAAATGTGATATGCTTAACATAACTATACATTATTTTCATAATTAATTAACAGCTTATGGTTAAAGTAATAGTATTACATATAGTTTATTTAACGATACCATCGATTGAACTGCAAATTCTGTAAAATTCAAATAAATATAACTATTTTTAATTCAAATATTCATTGAAATGAAACAAATAAAATGTATAGTTCAAATTATTATGTATTTCGATTGAATTAATACAGCGGACTCATTAACTAAAAATACGACAATACTCAAATGAAAACTATTTTATTCAAATACAAAAATATGATATCTTTAAGTAAAGATTATGAATGCGTTTGAAATTATGAAATCTCACAATTGAATTAACGTCATTAAATTTTGTAAAGATAGGATAATATTTTTATATACATCATATAGTTAGCTTGTCACAAAACAGTACAGGGATAAAAGGAAATATGTAAGTAAGTTTAAACAAAACTATGACAATGTTTAACTTAAATGTTTATTATACGATACTTTTGCAATCCTAAAATACAATATTTATTATACACAAATATAGAAAAAAAATAAAAAAATAGGGACATGAATGCATACATACATGTAATAATATAAGACCTGAAGTACAATGTACTATAATACTACAAAGTATCTATCCTACCTATAAACAAAATTTCCAATAATATTTTTTTATTAAGTAAACTAAATTAATATGTTGACGACGAAATTAAAAATTTCCCATTGATAAATGAACGAAGTATTGATGGATAGTCTGAACACAGGTTAGATAATGGCATAACAATGTTGGTGTATTTCAGATGTACTACATATGCTTTATAATGATCATTATAGCTTTCAGTTTCAAGTTCTTCACATAAAAAAATAATTTCAGAACATTCTTTTGTCATCAATATTTCTTTAACTAAACAAAATTTTGGTACGAAATCATTACTACACAATAAAACACTATTTATGTCATACCTTGTGCCATTTATTTCATACCATCTGGTACCAAAATAATTGTTTGAGTTTATGTTCCAATTTTCATTTAATAATTTTATAGTCGTATATGTAGTGCCGTAATTAATAATGTCGTCAAAACCTTTTTCGGCTAGGAACCTGTAACAGTTTTTAATTGCATCCTCATCGCCACAGTGAATGGCACATCTTTTCGGCATCTTAAATTGTTTGTTACTGATTTTAAATCCTTATGTTTTGCTTCAAACCTCATACAAGATATTAAAGCAGGAGGTCCAATTTTT
This sequence comes from Abscondita cerata, assembly GCA_030710515.1. NCBI lineage: Eukaryota > Metazoa > Arthropoda > Insecta > Coleoptera > Lampyridae > Abscondita > Abscondita cerata. Next base: position 263,681 of record JALBCR010002248.1, read on the forward strand.
TAATAACTCTGGGATAGTGTAATAAAAAGTGATGTTTTGGTTTCAAACTACAATTAAACAAATTTATATATGATATGTGATGTTCCTGAATTAAACTTTCAAGTAAATCTATTGCAGAAACCGTTATTACCGTATTTGTCAATATGTCTGTAATTTCTAATAAATTCAAGTAAAATTTTATTATTTTCCGGTACTAGGTTTCCTACAATAAATCTAAAGTTTCTTACTAAACAAAGCATTTCTGCTGCTGAAAATATAATACATTTATTATTTAAATGTTCTTTAGTTATATTTGGCGGGATGTTTTTTTCAAAATGTTCATAAGTAAAATAACGGATTTTGGAGTTTATTATTTCTAATGTAAAAAAGTTTTGATTAATTAAGTCGTTAATTACTAAAGCCATGTCATATCTAAATACCCCCTCATAGAGGTCATGCATAACATCACAATATAAGTTGTGATATACATGAAACTGTTTTAATTCATGCCATACGCATTGTTCTTTTACACCAATTTTGTCATTCAGATAAGTATCATAACTGTCTACTTGTCGTATTAGTTCTGAATTTTCAAAAATTTGTGTTTCTGTAATATTTTTGGTGATGTACAAAAACGGCAAAAGTGAGTAGCAGTAAAACTTTCAAAGAAGCCGAAAATGGAGTGCAAACCTAAATTATCACCACAAATCGATACAACGACAAAATGAACAGTTTCGGACCCAAGACTTGTTTTAATAGTAATACCGTCTTGTTCGAGAATTTTCAATTCGTTAATAAGTTTAGTAAACGTGATTTTATTTCCATAGCAAATCCTATCATTACTGTAAAATATTAAAGCAAGAAAAATGTTTTCAAGTCTTGTTTGATATTCTGAAGGGATTGTTGCAATAGTAAAATACACTGCACCGATTTTGTAACAACCCGACTTACTACCAAGAGGATTTCCCGATTCAAAGTCGTCAAAATATAGTATTAATGGAATAATTACTTTATTTTGATTTTTCTTATGTCTTGGTATATTGATCCATGAACTACATTTGACAATGTATTAGGTGCATTAGGATTGTGTATAAGTTTATTTGTATAATCAATAATTGTTTTATATACGTTAGGTATTTCTAAAAATGTTTTTAAAGTTCGTTTCATTGATATAAAATAAACCAATCTATCTTTTAAAACCATACAAGTTTTACCATTAATTTTTTGGTTCCGTTGAAGTACCGACTTTAAATTGCTCAGGTTTGAGAAGAAAATTTGATTTTTCAAAAATTTTATTCTTTTATATTCCGTGTTAAGTGGTATGAAAGGATTTTGCAAAGTATTAATCATTCCATTAATCGCTTCAAACTGTTTTAAGGGCAAGTTATCTTCACATACAGTTTTGAAACTATTCTTTAAAATATCAATTAAAGGAGAAATTAATTTTTCAATGGAATCTAAAAATATTTGTATGGCATTTCTTGGTATTGATACATTATTATACAAGCTTGATAAAAATTTCTGTAGGGAACAATTTTTTATTGTCTGAAATAATTTTAGTTTTTGTTGCATCAAAATCGTAAGGTCGAAAATATCATCTCGATTATTAGTACAATTAGAATTTATTGTCTGTTCCGAATCGATTTGTACTTCAATGCGCTTCTTACTATTAATTTCAACATTAATATTATTGTCGACATTATCGATTCGATTATTTGATGTTGTTTGATGTTCTTTAAAATATGCCTTTTGAACACGCTTTTGGCATGATAAACTCGAAAACAATTATTTTGGGGACATACGAAATAGTCTGTAGTGTTATGGGTATATTTTAAGTGAAATATATATTTATCAATTGACATGAAATTAATGGCACACTGTATGCATTTCATTTTATACATAAGAAAAATCTTAAAGATGATAATATTTGCAATTTTCCAATATTTAAAAATATAATTTTTATATGTGTTTAATAATTTAATCCAGCTGTAATTGTGTTAGTATATCTAACGTATAAGGCGGAACGTTATCAGTTGGAAGGTTAATGTTATATACACCTTTTGTATTAAAGTATAAATATAATCACATTGTACCGGATATTTTGCGTTAAATACCTGTAATAGTTTAAATAATACGTCAAAACTTTTTTCTGCACTTGGTAGTTGTAGATATATGGAATCAATTACAAGATAAAAGGCTTCTGGATTTTCTAATACTCCTTGATAGAGTAAGTACGGCTGTACAGTTTGATGCCTCGCTAGGGCTTTTTCTTTCTCTGTTGCTATTGTCCTTTCTATGTCTCCAGGGTCTTGAAACAGAACATATAGTTAGTTGTATATAACGTAAGATTATGAAAAACTCCATACCTTAGCTTGTACAAGGATTCCTTCTACAACTTCAAGTGTCGAAAATTTCCAATGTTTTTGTTTTTTTACGATTCGTCCTTTTGGGGGTATAAGGTACGGCAGACTTGTCAATTCTATCAAGAATTTGGCATCTTTAAAATAAAAATTCAGAAATTAAAAATATAAATCCTGAAGTATGTATCACCTTGACTGCAACTTGAACGTAGTTCAAGCAATTCAGTGATGTGGCTGTTCACAAGATTTTTATATTTCAATGTTTTTACGGTGTTGTAAAATTTTTCCCACATACAAAAGAGTTTAACCTCTTTTCCAGGATAAAGTTTCTTGAAATCAGAATTTATCTGAAAAAAGATAAATATATTTTTTAAAACCAGTACCTAATGAATTTGTATAAAACTAAATCAAAATGTAGACCATAAATGTGTATTGGTGTAGTGAGAAAACTGGCGTTTTTGTAACTAAAATTTGGAGTGTTAGGCCTTTTAAAAATATGTAAGCCTTTATCTTTAATCTCGGATTAAGTGGAAATTATGTGGGCTGAAAGTTAGAATTAAAAAAAATTAAAAAAAAATTAAAACGGCAAAATTCCTTAAATTTGTTTTTAAATTCAATTTAGAGAAATATATTGAGGATTTGCAAAGATTGATTAATTTGCCTAAAAATCGTAATGGCTAAAACTTCACATTTTTATATTTAAATTAGACTTTTTTATAAAAATGTATAGTTCCGAGCATATTTGAGATGCAACTCGTATTTACTTTCTGAGGTAGAACAATTCAAAACATACCAAACAATCACTCTTTAAATTCTTTAGAATAGGCCAGTCTTCAAATAATTCCTGCACAGTGTACTTGTCATTTTTGTCAATGTTCGCTCCCATCTTTCAATAACCTCGTTCCACGGTTCGTTGTGGAATTTTAGCCATAAAACATCCTCGTCCGTTTGCAATTTTCCCTCTTCTCATTGCGTGCATCATCACTATCATCCCCATAAGCAGTTGATAATGGATTTCCATGATTTCTTACTCTAAGAGGAACAGCTTCCCCACTCATGCGAATTATGTTTCTAACCTTATCTACAAGTTTTCCTTTGGCCATTACTGATCTGTTTTTATGGAATCGCATTTCTTGATAGGTGGAGTATAATATATACCCATAGATTCGGTTGGAAATAATGTTATAATTTTTGCTGAAATTTTATTAAATTCTTCATGTCTAAGGCGCCTAAATAAAAATAATACCAATAGTTGCGTTACATAAATGCTGAAATACCTTACTTTTGAATTATGTAAGTATAAATGTGTCTTACGATAATGTCAACCAGTCTAGTTCTTCTAGTATTATCTAAAATTTTATTTGTATCGTAATACTTTAGCACAACCTTTCCCATAGGGCTTGTCTGTAAGAGTGTATGTAACTCAAAATCAGGAAATGTAAATTGATCCTCAACTTCTACATATTCCAATATAATATTTCCACCTTCTTGAATCTGAGATTCATTCACAGTCCCATTTGTATCAGTTGATATGATTGATACACTTGAGGTGCTTTGTATGGCACTACTTATTAAAGTGTCGCTACTTTCTGCTTCCTAAAAATACATTTTCGTTCATGGTTTGAATAGGAAATATAAAGTTTAGGAGAGAGAGAGTCTAAAATTCTTAAAAAATAACATACCTCTCTTCTTAGTAAGTTAATTTTCATGGAAAGCAGTTTTCTTAAGCCTAATGAATTAGGAACTAATTCCTTTAGGTCCTGGTCGTTTAAATTTGTGAAAACATCAATAGTATCTATGTCATTTTCTAAAAAAAAAAGGACATCAGAAATATAGTACTTGCAAATTTTCCTTTATTAGTAGTATACACTCATTCAGTGTCTAAATTTCATAATGTTATATATGTTAGGATCAAACACCGATTTCGGCCAATGGACGGAAAAAGCGGCCGAAACGCGTTCTGGTCGACAGCATATTGCCAATGTCCGAAATATCGCTTTTCGGCCGTTCAACGTAGACCAGAACGCGTTCTGGATCTTTCGCTACTGCCAGAATGCGTACTGATTTTCCCAAGCCATCCTGAAAGCATTCTGACATTCGTTCAATTGCCAGAATGCGTTGAACACACAAACAAAACAATATTTTTATTTTTATGTAAATATGACATTCAAAATAACAATAATTCTAAAAAAAGATTAAATCATTAAAATACGGAACAAAGAACATTTACTACATGTTATACTTCTGGTGACTTAAGGGCATACCTACATCTACTTATTTTACACGAACTGTTGTTGTGACATTTGCTGTTACATACTACTTTTTGGATCTACACGCGCATTTCTTGTCGACGCAATATCGCTTGCAATTACACTGTACGAATCCCTGTTTCGATCCAGATGCTAACCCAGAAGCAGTTCGGAGAGATAAAGACGTTGACGGAACCGATGAAATATCGATAAAGTCGGAGTCGGCTAATGTAAACTCATTACGACAATACAGCGACTTCAAAGTTCCATCTTTCGTTCCTAAAAATGGATTAATAAGTATCTTAAATACCTGATACAAATTTATTATCTACCAAGCTGATAAAGTCCAGAGTCGTTAATACTGAGTACAACAGCTAACACATTTCTCGGGGCAAGTCTACCTCTGTCGACATCAGGTATTCGTACAATAACAGTTCTCCCTACATCAATGGGTGGTAACTTGGAATTCGAAAGGGCAATCATTTTTTGTGCTTGTCTTTCCAGTCCACGTTTAGCCTCGTCCCGTACATTACTTATTTTATCATTTCGTAAACATCTGTTACATGTAATACTCTGCTCACCCTCTTTATTTCTTTCGTGGATTTTCCCGCAGATGGTATGAATAGGTAAGCAACAAACTGAACATTTATGAGTATCTGAAATTTCTTTTTCGCATATTGTACACACATTTTTCTCTTGTTCATCCTCACGTTCATCTTCACATTCATCTTCACGTTCGTCTGAATTCTTCTGATCGCACAGCTTTTGTAATTCTTCTTCTGTTTCGATGTTCGACAGGAGTTCCTTAGGAAGTGACGAATCCTTGAGACCAATCTTTTGAGGCCCGCCGAACATAGCTTCATATGGACTTTTAGTTATTCCTGTATGCAGACAACGATTTTTATTGCTTTGAACAAATCGCAGCCCTTCAGACCATTTCGTTGTGTTTTCATCAGCCAACCATGTAACCAGCATGTCCCGTACATCTTGGTTCGATCTCTCTACGGACCCTTGACTTTGCGAATGGCGGGGTTTTCCATGGACCAGCTTTAATCCGGGCCACATTTCAGCAAGATTTTTTACAATGCGGTTTGCAAATTCTCTGCCATTGTCGCTGTGTAGAATATTAGGCGCGCCAAACAGACAGAAAATATCTAATAAATGATGGGCAACTTCTTCAGCTGTCTTTGTTTTTAATGCTCGCAGTACGGTGAATTTTGTTAAATGATCCTGATAATTGAGGATGAAACGAAAATCTTGGTCTGGTTCACTTTGCATGTCAATTAGATCTACTTGACAGCGCGAATTTATTTCATTTGTTAAAATTGGCTTCACCACTAAACCTTTTCTTTGAACTTTCTTTTTAATTGACACTGTTTGCAAAGTAATAAATATATCTCAATTATTTGCCTTGTTATGTTACAATACTTTTTCTTTAGTTCAGAATCCATAACTGAAATAAATAAAAGAATATTATTACTCATTGCAGTAAAGGTTTTTATTTAATGTTGAGTAATTACTTCCTCCTTAATGTAACTAATATTTATTAATTAAATCTCTTGAAGGAGGGGCACCAAAACCATTCAATCGTTTATTTCACTATTAACATACACATAGCTATACATACAAGCTAAATTTTATATTTTATTATAATCTGTGATATTTTTACTATTGTATTGCTCAATTGGTGTACTTTTTCATTAATAAACAGAGGCCTGATGATATACACCTAGCACACGAAACGTCGCCGAAATAAACGTTTGAATGGTTTTGGTGCCCCTCCTTCAAGAAATTTAATTATCAACTATTAGTTTTTATTTAAGTTAGACAATATCAAATATGCTGCGAAAAAATAACAAACCTCGTAATCTCTTATGTCCTGCCCCTACATGAGCGGAATGAATGATATCAAATAGTTCGTCGCTCGTGCAAAAATAACGCAGCTCTGCAGTTTCCTCCGCCCTCCTCTCTATCAGCTTCTCGATTTCACCAATTTTTAAAATATCGTACCGTTTCAATCGTCGCCTTTGTTTCGAAGAAATGGTGTCACCGTTACTTTTACAAATTTTTGCTGCCTTTACCTCTGCAAGTATTTGATCGTATCTCTCTCTTGTGAAAATATTGCTACGATCATTGCTATCACATATGATTTTGTGCAGATCGTAATTGAAACGTAACTTAAAATCTTCCACGACACTAGCACACATTTTCGCTTAAATAATTTTAAAGCACGCACTCAAATCAAACACTAGATCTATACTGGTGCTCCAGCTAATAACGATAGGTATTGTTTACAAGTTGAGACACGCACAAAATCGGTTTTAGGAGGGCGTGTTAAGACACTAGACGCATTCTGGCAGTAGTGAAAGATCCAGAACGCGTTCTGGTCTACGTTAAACGGCCGGAAAGCGATATTTCGGACATTGGCAATATGCTGTTGACCAAAACGCGTTTCGGCTACTTTTTTCGTCCATTGGCCGAAATCGGTGTTTGATCCTAACATATACACTTGGATTTGTTTTTTACGTAAGTTTGATTTAACATGAATTAGACAGGAAGTTTTATTCTCGTTTTTCATTACTTATATTGATTTAAAACGACGCAATTATTTTAGGAAAATATTTTGCTTCGCTTTTATTGTTATAACGCCCACATTTGAGGCTGATGATGTAATACTTAATACGATATCCTGAATTGAATGTTAACTAAAATTATGTTCAGGCATTACAAAAAAAAGTACACAAGTAATACTTTTGCTTTATGTAAACATATGAGCAACAATAATATCATTTTCAACGTATTCAAGAATTGGTGACTTGTTTTTTTTGTTCCCGAATCATAATTTACTTTTCTGATGCACATGCAATCTTTCGAAGTCGAACGTTTACAAACAAACAGCTGAAGATTTATTTTCTTATTTTTTAAAAATTTCTTGGGAGCAGAACTATTTCTTCTGTTTATCCATAAGCATGAATTGTTTTACACTTATTTTCCGAAACACACTGCTAACACAATACTAGCACGATTTTTGTATATAACTTCAGAGTGTTATTTGAAGGAACCATTTTTTCTTTATGTTAATTATGGTGACTCATGTATGCATTTCCAACATTTTCACGTTATGCAAACACTTAGGAGTTTTCTTTAATTATATACTATACACCAATTTCGCAAAATAAACAGCATGCAACTATTGTACAATACAAACAACAATACTTACCTACAAAAGAATTGATAACTTCTTCGGGTAATGACCATGATTCCAGCATTTCTTTAACACTTGTCATTTGAAATTTGAAAAACTCAACACAAAGCAAATAAATATGTCGTACTATACGATCGATGGCGACGCTAACGCAAATAAAGCACAAGATGATGCAAGGTTAATCACGCTGCAGATTTCAGCTGGTTCATCATTTTTTCGTGACGATTAATTGCGACGCGTATTCGGAAATATAGTTACTCCAACAATAGTATAGTAAATTCATATAATCTAAATGGTTAAAAGAACACTTTCGGAATAATTGAATCATATAAATCGATATGTTGGTCTGGACCATTGCGTCCATTAATTTAACAATCTTATTGTTCCTTTAAGGAAACAATACAAAATATATAGTATCGTTAACTTAAAAAATAGCATTTGGTTAAAAGAACTTAAATATTTTTATTTAAGTATATATTTTTAAGTAATTAAGTATAGTTAAATGAAGTACTAATTTATTTCTGTGCAAGAGCAGAAGCAGAAGCCAACTCGACTATTTTGTTACAATTATTACAGAAAATCCAAAAGTAAATTTAAAACGTGAAATATCTAGCTAATTATAAAACTTAATGACATAAAATACAAAAGCTTCTGCTCTTGGTTGTCGTCTATCAGGAAAATTCTGATGTTAAATTCTACGTGCAACTACTGTATTTTTATTACTTTCTCCCAGTACAAATACCATATCAACCAATTCTTTGTGCGAATAATTCATTTTTACGGTAAGAACAAAACAATTATAAAAACCACACAAACAGAAATAAAATATCAAACGTCAAATGTTTTGAAAAGTTATAATCAACTCAAATAATAAGGAATTTTTGATATTGTAGATACCTAAGGTAAAAACACGATAAACGCTAAAATCACGGAAGTCTTTACAATATTCGAAAACTAAAATTAAATCACGAAATATCTCGCTAATTATTAAATTTAAGTATGAGGAGTGCTGCATAAAATAGAAAGTACGTTTAATGAACTATCTTATAATGACATAAAATACAGGGTGTTCCATTTAAAAAAATTAGAAAATGACGTCACCGAGTAATGTATCATACTGTATTCAAAACTAATATTTATCAAAACTTAACATTTTATAAAGAAACTAGACCATATTAGAAAATTATTCCAGGTAAAAAATAGTTTTTCTTTTGTTTATTTTAAGAGATACGAAGTGTTGAATATAACATGATTTGAGGTTATAACTGACAATATCTCTTAAAGTACTCTGTATAACATATTAAACCCTTATATTGACGTAATGGGTAAAGTAAGCGCAATTGAAATTCATAATAATATATAGGATGTTTTATTATTTCTTCGTTCAAAACAGGCTGCATAATGAAGTTCCAAGTTTTCATGTTATAGAATAAGGATTATCCTTGAGATAACCGAATCAAAAAAATTGTGTTGATAATCATGAAGTCACAGGTAGACAAGCCATATTGAAGTGCAAAGAAGAATAAATTTAAATTGCAAGCAATTTTGGAAGACAATATTTCTCTACGACAAATTTAGTCAAAAAAGTATTTATTTTCAAACTGATATAAATTTAAAACCACTAGAACTTGGTAGATAAAATAAAGAAACCGAATGCAATAAAAGAGTTTAAAAATGGTTTTAACGTAAATGAATATCAATGCAGTCTGTTTTTGGATAAGAAATTAAAATAATCTTGCTACTTCTATTGATGGATTGATATAGAACTACCTTAGATAACGGATTGGAATGAAATTTAAGACGAATTGATTGGAATTGTATTTTTATACACCAAACAAAGATCCTCACTGTCTAGGGATTGATAATGACGGTGGTTTTGGAAAAATCACGTATTTCTCAACTTTTTGTTTTTTCTTTGTCTGAACTATTGGACAGTATTCTCATTATAATCGAATGGTGCCTGTACGAAATTTATAACGTAGTAGTGTATCGTATCTATTGGACAAAAAAAACATCATGAAAATCACCGTGTATTACCTCGAGTCCGTTCGAAATTTGGATCGCCTTTGGGGAAGTTTATGAATGAATATGGGAAAGCTTTCTTATTTTTTGTCTCATTAACTCTCTGAGTACCTCTAAGTAAAAATAGTGAAAAATATTATTGGGTCTACTTTTAATGCAATCCACTAATTAATGTAAAAAACACAAAGTAAAATTGTAAAATCTATGTTTTATATTTTATTAGTGGAGCCGAAACATGTATATTTTTAATCAATTTTAATATTGGAAAGAGAAGTATTTGTTAAAATATTAAATGATTATAATAAACTCTATTAAATATGGATCAAGTATTAAAAAATATAGAAAAGTGTAATCAAACATGGGAGAGAGAACAAGGCTCAGAAGTAGAGATAGAGGAAGAGATAAACAAGATAGTGAAGCAAATGGAGGAAAAGGAAACAACAGAAAAAATATATAGAGTTTAAATAAAAGAATTAAACAATCTAAATAAATAGTGGGATAGAGTGACAGAAAGCAAAGTAAGAAATCATAGGAAGGAATAGAATAGAAAAGAAGGGGCAATGTAGTAAAAAAAGAATAAAAAGTAAAGTTAGAAAGAGAGATTTAAGAAATAAGAAATAAAGAAATAGTTTGGAAGTTCATGAGAAGAAAGAACAAAGACAGAAGTAAATGAGAATTACGACTTAAATTTTATACTTGCAGTACTCGTTTTCTTTTGGAAATGCCGGCCAAGTCATAAAAATTGCCGTTCCAAAATTATTCGGAAAAAACCGAAAAAGTCTAATTCTGAGAAAATCGAATATTTCCATTATCGTGAATAGTTCAAACAAAAGTTTTTTGATTTGTTCAGGTAGTTCTATAGGTACAGTTTGGGAATGTATAAAAAAATGGTAAAAATAAGTCTCACTTACCTTTTTCCTTAAGAATTTTGTTTAATTTTTTTTTTGTATCGATGGGTTTCTAATATTTTGGCTCTATAATATTTTCCATCAGAGAACCTCACGTCAGCTATATCTTTCTTATGATTTTTATATCGGTTTCAGCGCACACGTAATACACGAAATCATCTACATACTGCACGAGAACAAACATTTTATTAATTTGCACTAAAAACTATAAATTATTGAACTTAAAAATTAAACTTAATAATAAAAAAATGAATACTGTAAACGACTTAAGTTAAAGGTTTAAACGAATTAAATAAAGGTATATGCAGAAATGAAAAAATACGGAAATTTGAAACTGTCACAATAATTACACTAAAGTAATGAAAACAGCAATTAGTGCTAGGTATTTATCCTAGTACAAAACTTACCCCTACTACAAAGTCGACCAATAACTGACAGGCATTCATCAATGAAATAAACCATCACGTCGTATGATCAAAACTAATATATCTTTAAGTAATGTAAAACGTTAAAAACGGTTCAATTGGTTATTCTGATAAAGAAAATGTTGATAACTTTATAATTTGAATTACCTACCTGCATACTGCATTACACATAAATGCAATGGAAAACTTTTTTTATATTCACTTTTCCTTTAAGGCCCGAAGAGCAAAAGTAAAACGTTGCTAGTGGTGGTAAAACCGTGGAAAACAATTGTTTTAGAAAAAATAGATTAACCAATTGCTTTAGTTCTATAAAACAGTTAATATTGATTTTTTAAACTGATTTTTAAATGGGTATTCAATATCGAATTACATATAATTCATTTCTTAAAATGAAATTATTTTTCTTACAAAAATTTTATTTGTGATTAATAGACACATTATTTGACAATACCAACACAGTTGTTGGTGAAACGTTAGATTTTAAAATATTTTTTATTATATTACATATTATTTCTTATTAATGTTTAATTTAGACCACGAGTTAATAGCCCAAACATAAAGTACTAGGTGTATACTTAGTTTTTAAAATAAATACATAAGTGACCATTCTTGTTATAAACACATTGTACAGTTAGTACTTTTAGGAATTTATTAAAACTTTTTGTACAGCAATACCTCTTTTATCTTGTCTACTTTGTCGCCTTTAAATTTCCAGGAAAAGGTTTTGTAAAAGCTATACGCAATAAGCTAACCCACGGACAGTTATGTGTTAAATACCCTTACTTAAATATACATTTATAATGTACTTTAACTATATCAAACTATACATTTAATTACTTATTACATTCCCAAGTAACACAAGTGCATCCAATGGATGTTCAGTGGACGTCCTGGTATGGACGGTATGTACATCCATAAACGGTTCCTCATGCGTCCATGGACACTCTATATATGTTCGCTGCACGTCCATATGGCACGTCTGTGGACGTACATAGACTATCCACTTATACACGGTTTTCGAATGAATTTTGGATAGATTTAGAACCAAACTGTAACATAATTTGGATGCTTTTAGAACGCATATTGAAGGTTTGCATGGACTAAATTTCTACGCTTTATGGACTACATGAAGCCCCATAAACAGTCCATATAACCGAAATAGGACCAAACTAGGATATTATTATGACGCTTTTAGGATATATATTTAATGTGATGTGGACCAAATTAGTACGCTTTCTGGACTACGTTAGATGCTTGCGTCCACGGCCGCTAGGGCGAAAGTAGAACGTATTTAGGAGGTATATTTAACGTAAGGTGGACTGAATTTGTATGCTTTATGGCCTACGTTAGGGGCCTCAACCATGCATCTACTTAAATTACTAAAAATAACCATTTGTACACACTAACTAAAATAAAGTAACAAAAGGTAAAGCACATCTATTAATATAATAACTATATTTACATGTCTTTCACAAAACAAACAAAATATTCATTTTAAATTAATAATTAAATTCAGCAAAAGTTACAAATTGAAAGTTTTTGATTTTAATTTTTGATCATGTCTTTCTCTCGATCTACGGAGCCAGGCACCTACTGCGACTTCGACATCTTTCTCCGTATGGATAAATTTTTATGAGTCTTCACAGCATCTTAAAACAAAGAATAAAGTTAATCTCTCGTAACTAGAGTCAAAACTAACTACCTAGTAAAACGTTAAAACTTTTCATTACTTTAAAATTGCGCTTATTATTTCTTCCGCTCATATTAAACGCACGTGCCACATTGTCATCCATAAGCCTCGATAATATTCTTTTTAAAAAATCGTAAAGAGTGTTACCCCCAATCGCTGATAATTGACTAACCTGAAAGCACAATTTAGTTATAATATATATATTTACCAATTTTTAGAACTTACAGTTGATGCAAAAGTTTCTGGCAATTCTATGAATTGCTCGAATTTGTTCAGCATTTCATGATTTGTCGCTGGGAGCTCCACTTGCTGAAAAACATTAAAAGTATCTGTCGAAGCGTGTTGCGTTGTGTTGTTTTCTACCACCATTTTCATATTGTTGACATCGTCAGATAACGTATTTTGCTTCTGCTCGGAGATGGCTTGTTTATGATATATTTTCAATACAATCGCTAATCATAAAAACATAAAAGTATATTTATATTGTTATAAATGTATTTGATATACAGGACGGTAAATTGGTTCACGCTTAGCAATTGCAATGGTAATTTCTATAGAGAGCAAAGTGTACATAAATGTTTTTATACTAAAAACAATTCTGATTCTCTTCATACAATTTTGCACAATTTGTTATTTTGGTTAAATCTTACACTTGCCAAAAATCACTGACGCCATTTTATAATATTGAAATCTTTTCCTGTATAGAATAGTAGAATACATGATTTTAATAAAATACAACCACAAATACTAACTGAGATAAACTAAAATCAGAATTGTGCAAAATAGCATGAAAAGAATCATATATGTAATTTGTACTCCTACAAAGAACTTATGTACACTTTTGCTTGCAAATAATTAGGACAGGGAGCATTTGTGTATTAAAAATTATCATTTAAATTGATATTGTGCGTCAATCAATTTACCATCCTTGTATATCCATACCTTTGATTGCTTGAATCTCGTCAATTAATGTAGAACAAGACTGACAAGTTGAATTGTTTACGATTGTGGTTCGATTTAGTTCATCGGCTGAAATTAAAGTAAATGCATACAGCAACTATTAGAAAGTTAGATATTAGATTACCTTTGTTTTCAGATGATGATGTCAACACATTGTCAGTTGTTCTTGAGTTGCTCAAACGATCTAAAAAAATCATTTATGTAATCAGTATTAGCGGACATAAAATTCGCGTCATAATACCTTTTCCCAATAACAGCAACGATGATTGTTTCGGAGGTAGTGGTTGATGTACCTTTTCGTTGCTAATAACGGTAATACGCCCTAAAAATACATATTAGAGAAAGTAAATTATAAATATTGAAATCAGATTAAACTTTAATGACAAATTAAAATCAGTTTTTTAAATTGTGTCGCTTATTAAATTTATTCTGAAGTAAATTTACTTTCTATAAATTGGCCGTAGCTATTTTATACATAATAAGTAGAGATTACATACTCTTTTTGATGGTGATTGAATTCTCATTGAATCGTCACCAACCTCATCATCATCAGATGACGTTAAACATTTAGGAGGAAAAGAACGTCTTATCTTTTGTTCATTGTTTTGTAGATCAGTAACGTTTTCGTCGATGTCTGAATTTAAGTCAGACTCATATTTGGCAGTCTCGCTCTTTTTAACTGCTACTTCGTACGAATCTAAAATATTTGTATAGAAAATCAAGTTTTAATTAAATATAACAACTAAAACATTGCAGGCTTTGTAAATAAGAAACAACAATAAGAAGAACATGATATACGTTACCATAATTTCCACTGCCTACGAAAAATTCCACCGAATATTCAATCCAGTTGTATGAAGGTACTTCCTGTGTTGTAATTGCTTTACTTAATTTTTGAGGTGATTTATACGGTGGCCAGTACACATTTTTGTTCATAAATTGTATCCACGAAGTTGGTACCGCCTCAACAGAATTTTCTTCTAAAAACGAACCACGGTCCATGTTTTCTTACAAGCCATTTTCGTAATCTGATACGAACAGTAATTATTGGTGCACGCAAAAATAAAGAACCAAAATAATAACGTAAAAGAGTTCATGAAATATTATACTAATAACAAAAAGGATAAGAGTAAAAAGAATAAATGGTTCTCTGTGACCAGAATGGAAAGAATTCAACTAGAATACTGTATATAGCGGTGATTATTTTTTTAACTTTCCTGAGTATTTAAAATGTGTGCAGTAATGGTATTACAGCAAATCCTTTTTGGGTTGACAATGACAGTTTGACATATTTGTGAACAATATCATTCGCATTCCAAAAGTTTAATTGGCCAGATTCAGACACTTTATAAATATTAAGGAGAGAGGAATTACAAGGTTCAGTATAAAGATTTTCGACTTTAGAAAATGCCTTTCCTATAACAAATACACCATTAACATTTTTTACAAAATTTTCTATGTCAACAATTTCCCATCTTTTAAGAGACAACAATTATTTGGAGGTACAGTTTGCAGTTTAAAATTTTCAAATAAAAGTTCTTTATACTGACAAGTACTGCTTGTTTGGGACAATAAAGGCCCATCATAATGTTGTTTTCGTGGCACTGGATCACTTAAGCATGTACGAGATATGTTTTTATCAATTGAATTAATCTCTGCTTCCTTTTGTCTATTAACTAATTGTTCCAGAGGTTTGTTACTGCTGTTGACCAAAGCTTTAAACTGTTGAAGGTAATTTTCAAAGTTAAAAGCACTAAAATTATCTAAAACCCCAAACCTTTCTACGTCGGTTGAAATGTGCAACAAATTGTGAATATTATGCGATGCATTCTTTTTTACCATACAGCTGAATAAAACTTTCAAGAAAATATTGTAAAAGTTCTTTTGCATACTTTAAGTAATTATCTATGTATTTTGTATTGGATAGAATAGTAATTGCAATGTGCAAAGCTAAAAAATTTTTGCACATGTCATCATTTATTATGTTTTTTAGAACCACCACAATAAAAGTAATTTTTTCATGGTGCCTAAACATACTAAATGCATATAATCTATGGGGATGTCACAAACCATATCAAACGTAGGAATATTTTGAAGAATAGATACTCCTGTGTGATGTTCTTTATCAAGTTGTTTTCTAAATCCATCATCGTTTCTTAGGGTTAAACTGGTAACATTGGGAAAGCAAACGTGGTTTTCAATGTAAACACCCTCTATGTTACACTTGGTACAAGAATTATAACCTGAATGACCTTTCGTATAAGTAACAAAACTTTTCGCAGGAGCATCGCAAATTAGGGACTTGATCTTAAATGGATAAACTTTATTCTCATAAAAAAAACCTTGAGAAGTTAAATAAATTGCTTCTTCGACAAAATCTTCCAAAAACAATTAGCTTCATTGGGCTTTGAAAATCCATGATAAACACCTACAACTTCTATATTGTTGCGTTTTTCAAATAAACTGCATAAAATGGGATAAAATTGCAAGTTGATGTATGAATCGTTTTGAAGCAATCTTTCAATACAATTATGGAGACCAAAATGAACGTAATGTCCGGGTTCGACTACTTTTTATTGCACTGTCGAGGTGTTCTTAAAAGGGTTCGACTATCAGATGGCAAAAATTGAAAGTTAGGTTTCAGTAGTTTTAATAAAGCAGTAACCGCGTTCCGTTTTATTTTAAATTTTAATACCCATGCCACCAAACTGTTTTTAAAATTAACTTCAAAACTAAAATCTGATTCAGTCGAATTTTTGAGGTCACTGTAAGGTTGACAACCCAACCAGGGAATTTGTTATTAAAAAGATTAACGCTTTAAGAGGAGCATTTCGTAAAGAATTAAAAAAAGTTCAAATGTCTCATTCGGAATGGACGAAGAAGAAAAGTACAAACCACAACTTTGGTATTTTAATTTATTAATGTTCACTACAGACCAGGAAGAAAGTAGACAGGAAAGGACAGCCTTGATACAAATTTAGATGAGTTAGATTGTGCAGAGGTAAGCTTATATAACATCTCAATTACTGTTTCAGCAGTGTTGCTAAATATAATTACTCAACTACTTAATTGTGAATTATTATTATTTAGTTACAGTAATCAAAACATTGCTTTTGACATAAGTACAATAATTTGTAAATAGTTTCGTTTAATTTCCTCTCTGAACCATTCTATTTTGCCACGGAACATTACCTTCACCGTTAAAATAATTCATATATTTATCTCTATTTTCTATTCCACTCACTGTTGATTTTTGAAATGCCCTTTTGAAGTTCTAAAAATGGGATAGTTTCGTTTCTCCATTCACCTGGGATAAGTACACAATTTTCCGTATCTTCACGATCCAACATTTTTAGAGGGGTATATGTTTTAGTACTTTTCGAAGAAAATTATGCAGCATACATGCAGCCTAATACTATGTAATCTGCTTTTTCGGGTGCCACAGCAATATCTGTATGGAAAACTCGAAAACGAGATGCCAATATGCCAAACGCATTTTCCACAATACGTCTTCCACGTGAAAGTCTATAATTAAAAATTCTTTTATGCATAGTTAAATTTCTTTGTGGATATGGTTTCAAGATGTGTTCTTGCAACAGGAATGCTTCGTCAGCTAGGAAAACAAAATTCAAATTATTTTTATTTTGATCATTATGAGGCAATTTTAATTCGTTTTGACTTAGTTTTTTTTTGAAAAAATGTTTTTGGAAAACACCTCCATCTGATACTCGACCATTCGTCCCCACATCGACGTATATGAATTCGTAGTTTGCATTTACTATAGCCATAAGCACAATACTAAAGTACCCTTTATAATTATAGTAGAAAGAACCACTGTTTCTTGGTTGAACAATTTTATATGTTTTCCATCGATCGAGCCTCCGCAATTTGGAACATTCCATAAATTATTAAAATCTTCTGCACTTGCAAACACCCTGTTCGGGCCCTTTATTTAGGATATTTTATACACTTAGTAAAAGCTCCGTTTATTAGAAGCAATTGCAATTTTTAGCAGACATATTCAACTAACTCGATAACGATACTTCACCTCCACATCTTACATAAAACATGTGAAAAAAAATTTTTAAGTCAAATTTTGTCGGCCCCCTAGGGACCTGGGCCCCCCGCACTGCGTGGTCTTGCTCTATGGTAGTTCCGCCACTGTCACTGTTATTTTTACTTGGAGTGTTATCTGATGGTAACAGCAAATTTTCATCAAAAATGCCAACTGACCCAGTATCCAACTCGTTATCAAAATTATGACAAGCAGGTGCAAATATGGAAGTCTCATTATTAATATTCAAATGATTATTGATCTCAGGACCGGTATTAGTGCTAAAATCAGTCATTGTTGTTTTCAATAAATTATCAAAATCTGCCTTAGCTTTTCTATACATAGTTCGAGTTACTTTTGGCATTTTAAAATTAATTAATCTGTGGGTGTAATTATATTAAAAATAATAATAAATTTAAAATGACTTACCTCTTAACTATCTTCTTAACAAATTTTCGATCTTCGTACTTTCACATACACGACGACGAGAGAAATAAATTAGTAGGTAAAATTCAAAACGATTGAAACTTCAACAAAGACGAACCTGTTCATCTTATTTACCTTAACCCTACCCCAAACAACTGTTTACAACCGCACTTATAGAAAGAATGCATCCCTTGAAATGTTTTTGTTGCCAGCAAGCTTACAAAGTCGGTAGAGTACGGGGACCTTGTCGCAGGTACTAAATACATCTTCACCAAAAGTTTTTAGCATAAAACGCAAAAATGATAATTAACTAGTATCTACAATATAGTTTAATATATATAATGATGCCATTGTTTTCACTATATAAAAACAAGCAATAGGATCACAGAACTCCACATCCAAAGTACTACGTTTTATCAAAAGAAATACTATTCATTAAAATATTCTAAAAAAGTTGAATGAAAATCACGTGATCATAGCGTGTTGCCCGATAATTCGATAATTAATGATTTAATCCGAAAAATATTTAAACAAAACTTGTGTAAAATATTAATGGAAACAACTTTTATTTCAAGAAAAATTACGTATAGCGAATATTTTTACTAATATACTAAAAACTACAAGTGCCTATTTTAAGTGTCCTTTTGGCTCGACCGATATTGCGCCAAAAGTAATCACGGTATTAAATCTACGGTATTAAAAAGAATCAATAAATACAAAGTTTTATTGAAATTCTAACTGTAGTTTATGAGATAATCGTGGTTATAGAAATTTTCTCAGTAAAATTTTAACTTAAAAACACTGAAGAAAAAGTAGAAATTAAAAAAAGTTTTTGAAAAAATAGTTTAAGTAAAATAATTCACCCATAATTATTTTTAAAGCATTAATTTGTAGGAGTACCACTTATATTTTTCGCAATTAGTTGTCTACCTTACATTTCAGTTGCTAACAATAAAATACTATGTTATGCCGTTTACACCAAGACATTTTGTGATCACATTGTTTGTCCATAAACGCATTTCATCAACGGCCAAGGATAGCCCTGTATGATATACATTGTATGTCCACAACAGAACAATCGATGGACATTCAATATTTGTCCATAGATAAATACTTCTAAATTGTGTCCAATATGTACATACATTGAACATCCTTCTAAGTACATACATCGTTCATCCATATGTGGACATCCATAGTACATTCAAATGTTTCCACAAACTGGTGCATTCTAAATGGACACAATATGAACGTACAGTGGCTATTCCTGTATGGACATACATAGTACAACCATAAGAAAATGTTCTATGGACGTTTTATAATTGTCCATGGACGTATGGACCTAACATGGACACAATGAGTACGTCCATAGACCATCCTGTGTTACTTGGGTTATTTATTAACATTATCACATGAAATCGCCAAGTGAAAATATTGATTTATAGCCCCGCATATAATTTTCTAAATTGAAAACTTATTTAACATAATTTTATTTATCGGTATTTTCATTAAAAAACAATAAAGCAAAAAGGCACTTCCTCATCTACACTCAACCTAAGTAATCTCTATGTTCTATAAAAACTCGTTTACCTGAAAAACTTAAAATACTTACAATAGTATATTTAAAGAAAGATTTTCAAATATAATTGTATTCTTTTAAATAATCATCAATATAATTACTATACGACTAGAATGTTTTTTTATCAATGCTTGCAAATTTATTTGAAATACACATTAAATTGATACAAATAATTACTCAATTTACACAAAAAATGCTTTAACAATTAAAACCGCGAGAGAAAATGTAATTAGATCTTTCCTCTTTAGCAGCCCCGCCGCAAGGGTATCGGCCGCCCGGGTGCAAAATTAAAAGTGGCGCCCTCAATTGTTTTGATTACTCAAACTTGAGCAATATTTTTAAGAAGTGCTTTTTCTTAACCAAGTAGGTAGCTTAAAAACTATTGGACCTTTTGAATGTATCTACCAGAGATATCAAAACAAATAATGTTTGTCAATACCTAATATATTATTTTATACTAAATATTCAAACAATAATAGACAGACAAAATCACCAAAAAGAAAAAAATTACGAAAAATAGTAAATAAAATTTTTCTGTATATATGTATCGAAAATATACAACTCTCTTATTGATCTAGAGATAAAATACCAATACATAAAATAAACAACTTAATCACAAATATACTACAACGTAACAAATATCAATAAATGCATATAATTACCCAATAACTACTTTTCTACTTTTTACCATTGCAAATTCTCTTATTACATCGTCAAAATCAATTTTTTCTACCAAATCGTGTTCTATAGCTAAAATAGCCAAATTTGAGAGCCTTTCTTGTCCCATTGTACTCCGCATATAATTCTTAATAATTTTTAATTTTGAGAACGATCTCTCCCCAGATGCAACAGTCACTGGTAAAGTTAGGTAAATTCTTAAAGCCACTGCTAAATTAGGAAAGGAAGATATAAGATCGTTTACAAAGAGAAATTGTAAAACTTCTAATGGTTGACATGATGGCAATGAAAAGTCTCTTAAAGTTTTCAATTCTAAATCTAGTTCCAAACCGTTAATATCACGTTCGTTTCTCGATTCATCTGTAAGTTTTTGAGTTAAGTCAGTACAATGTTTTAATAAATCTTTATCACTGTAGTTATAAAAATTTGACAAAAATCCAAATGCACCATCAAAGCTTGTTAATTCTGTGAATCGATTTTGAAGAGACGTAAGTGTTTGATCAATTATAGTATAAAAAAAAGTTTACTTTAAAATTTTGCTTTGGTTCTTCAATCACTTCATCTTGGTGTTCGTAGTCAAACTTTTGGGTTTTCTACGAACACGAACTGCCTGAGTACTTGGAAAATTTGAATCAGCATCAAACGTTTCAGCAATTACCTTAGCTTCCTTCAAGATGTTTTCAAAATTTTGATCTTGTCTATAGTTTTTGACAAAATCTAATAAATTGGTAAGTTGATTGAAGCATTCTGTTAAATTCAATTTTGGGACTTGGAGTAATTTACTAACAACATTTATTTTAGATAATAGATCAAACCAGATTATTACTGAGCAAATAAATTTAAAATCCTGAATTTTCAATGCTAATGAATAAGCTTTGTGTTGTGTATCACGATCAAAATTTTGGTTTTCATTAATCTCTATTAGTGCTTCAAATATGTTTGATAAATAAAGCCTTAAAGGAGTTACAGCATCTATTCTACTAGACCACCTTGTATCACTCAAAGCCTTAAGTCTTAAATTAGGTAAATGTTTCTTGACTATATCCCATCGTTTCGTGGAACTAGAGAAAAGACATAGAGTTCTTGTATTATATTAAAAAATTTATTGTCTCATAGGAAACCTTGGCAGCATCGTTGACAACCAGATTTAAGCTATGAGTAGAACAAGGGACAAAAAAAGCCCTAGGATTTATGTCCAATATTTTTTTGCAAACCAATATTTTTCCTTTCATATTGCTGCCATTATCGTATCCCTGTCCACGCAAATATTGAATGTCTAGACCTAAATCGTCAAACAGTTTAAATACGAATTTAAATAGACCTTCACCTGTTGTATCGACTATGGAATGAAAAGCTACAAAACTTTCCATTATTTCAACTTTGAGTGTTTCTTTGTTAAAATAAATATATCTAAAGATAACACTAATTTGCTCAGTATGACTAGTATCGGGAGTGCAATCTAATATTATCGAGAAGTATTTTGAATGCTTCAGCATTGCCAAAATTTGGTTGCTAACTTTTTTCGCAAGTAAGCCAATCAACTCATTCTGAATTTGGTCTCCCAAGTAATGGACAATTTTATTCTCAGAGTTTTGAGCTTGCTGAACCCGATTTACATGTTCACGCATCACAGGATCAAATGATGCAATCATTTCGACTGCTTTTAAAAAGTCTGATTACGGCAATAATTCTTTGCAATACATCATACCAATATTTTTTTTCACTCTCTATAACACGCATACTATTAGAATTAATTGTTTTACCTAATTTTAGCGTTTTTCGCAAATTGAACCATAACTTAATGTTATTATTGTGAGAAGCACTGGTTTCATGTCTTTGCACAGACCTAGAAAAGTGTTTCCAATCAGAAAAACCACTCGAGTCTGCAAAATTGCTAATATTTGCATTTCCAAAAACTTTGCAACAGAAACAGAACGCTGCGTTTTTGAAATAGAATAAAGTAACCAATCCCTCTTCACTTTTTCGCCGTTTGGAAGTTGTCGATAGAAGTAGGTATTCGAAAATTTTCGACCGTTTTGTCGACTGGAAAATCCTTTTCTATGGAGTGGATAGGACCTCTTTCTACTAACAATCGAACTTCTGAAGTACTTAGCGAATGTTGCCACAAAGCTGGATCTTCAGATAAGACAGCAGCAGGTTTTACGTCCAAATCTTGTGAAGTAGATGCTGCTTCTGAACCAGTATTTGTAATAATATTATTACAATTTATATTTGGTAATATGGTCGGTAAGGATTCTGGTTTTGAATTTGTATTTGAATTTTCATTTTCTTCTTCACCTCCCACTTTATTTGTCAATTCTGTTTGACGGTTTAAAAATGTGTCCATTGAACCAAACATATGTTGTTTTGCTAATTCTTTCGCTGCTTTTTGTTTTCGAAACTGTGATCCGGACAGTTTCTTACGTTTGGCGGGATTCTAAAACAAAGTATCAAGAAGAATGAGAATGAGTTCAATTGATCAAATACATGTAATACCGTTCCAATTTAAACAATACGTTAATTTTATTAAAAGCAAGAACTAGTGACTAAATCAATTTGCTCACGTATACGAATACAGCTGATTTTTAATAAGTTTTCTCATTTAGGAATAGCCGAAGTACGTATGTATTTCTAATTTAGAATTAAATTATTTAAACACATAAAAAATAAATAATTTAAACCCACACTCAAATAACAGTCATAGATAACAGTTTCCGAGTTGCCGCCGATTTGTGGGCACTATATATTTTTGTGAACTTATAACTATTATAATTATAAAACACTGCTTACCATTTTCGAAACCTAGAGTTCAGTAATCAGCAAAAAAAAACACTTCTAACTGTAATGTCACTAGCACTAGTCTAAATAAAACACATTAACGAAAATCAACAAAACTACACACAGAATACTACTACACTACCAAAACTAATTAAAGTGAGCAACGTTCGGCAGTCGGATTTATACCTAAATGCCTAATTGTTTACTTCGCTTATATATAGATAGAGGTACACAAAAATTTTTCATAGAAATGTTAAAGTAGCCCTAGACGTACACATCTGGAGTTAACTTCTGGCGCGTTTCTTGGCGTGTCTGGTCTGGCGCGTTATGAATTTTGAAACTAGACGTACACGTTTCCATTCGAGCCTAAACTTCGCGCTTGAAACCAGAATTTACTATAAATGAGATCTTTTATATTCTTCAGTTCTATTCTTCAGTATGTCGGCGTTACAAAAGCGAAGAGCGGCTGCTGTAGTAACATTATTAACGCTTAAAGGTGAAAGCAAATCAAAAAGAAAACGTACATGGATAAAAGAGTGGTACAAAAAACGTAGTGAATCTAATCATTTGCATTTATTATATGAAATAAACCAAACTGATCCAGAAGATTTTAAAAGTACTTTCGGATGAACGCATCTACCTTTGATTTATTATTAAATTATGTACAACCTTACATCGTTAAGCAAGATACTATTATGCGAGAAGCAATATCTCCAATGGAACGATTAGCAGTAACTTTAAGGTATTTGGCAACGGGAAGATCTTTCGAAGATCTGAAATTCAGCACCAGGATTTCGCCACAGTCACTTCGTATAATTATACCTGAAACGTGCAAAGTTATATACGACGCCTTAAAAACCAACTACATGAAGGTAAGCTCTATAATTTACATACTAATAAAAAAGTTCTAGTAAATGTATAATGCACATGAACTATACAATAAATATTTACTTTCTCAGTAAAAACATTGACAGAAAGACAGAAATAGGTACGCGTTTGTATCCAATTTTTGATCGTGTTGTCAATTGTCACAATAAGTCAGAAACTATACCCTTGCGAGTGTGAATACCTATAGTTGTCAAGCGAGAGCCTTTTTAATTAATTGACCAATTGATGTTTCTGACCATAATCTGGATTCCAACATTGATGTTGATTTATAACTATTGTTCTCCAACTCTTGCCTTGAAAAGGTCAGGCTTCACTGACCGAAACGTCGGCTTTATAAAATATATGTAATATTGATAGTTAATCGATCCGTATAACACTCCTAAAAGAAGGTACTAAGTACACTCTTGGGAAATTACTATAATAAATGTTTAACAGCAACTAGTAAAAATTTGTTAGCACATACTGTAACTCGTGGTTATGATGCATTATAGCGGTCTGGAATACTGCCTGAATGAATTATTAAAGTAAAGACTGGTGTGTAGGTAGAAACACAAAATATAAATTTATTTTATAAAAACAACACAACAAAAACTCTTAAAAATTAAAAAAGGAACTAAACATTACATAATTATAAGGAAACATATTTTTCAAAACCAGATAATAAAAAATATCAGAAGAAAAGATCATTATCTATAGTTCAGTTAACGAATAATTTCCGCTTGGACCTGCTTGTTCAGATAAAATAGTATTTATTCTAAAATTGTTCACCCCTGGAGGAGCATGTATTGGAATAAAACAATTAGAAAAATTGGAGCGTGAAGTTTGTGCCGATGGGATCGAAGATTGAAATGGTTGCAACTGTAATAACGGACGTATTTCCGATTCTTCAGTCAATTTGCCTAAAGTGCCCGCGTACAGGGCCCTGTTTATTAAATTTTCGGCAAAAGACGTTGTTTCTCGTCCATTTTCCGAAGTTTGGCTGCAACCATTATTCCTAAAGCGTCGTACTCATCGGTTGTCGTTTCCAATACTTGTTTGGCTTTTTCTAATAATTGCTCAGTTTTGTTCGGACGCTTTCTACATTTTTTAGGTGGTTCAATTTGCTGTGTATTACTTTCCTCTTGTTGAGTAGAGGGTAGTTCTTCAGTCAATAATTCAATACTATTCTACAATAAAACGTAAATGTCTTAAGAAATGCAATTTATTACATTGTTCGTTCAGAGCTGCATAATATATTTACCAAGATACTACTAAAGCGTAAAATTGATCTTTACTTATTAACAAGATTATTTAACAACTAGATTTTATTAAACTAGCACATTGATAGTAAAATCTAGCTGTAATTTGATCATTTAACCCCAAAACGGTACTACATATACCAACGCTTTTCAAAAATTTTGACACATTAAGTGACATTTTTCATAATTAAGTTAGGCATCAAAATAGTCTACTTTTCGTAACAAAGTGTAAAGTTTTTAACCGCCTGTCAGATCATTTTGACATTTAATTTAAAAATGGTGACGATTGTAACAGCAACACCCACCTGATTTGAGTTGAAATATGTTTAATTACGTTTTGGGCTAATTTTGTATTACAGTTTCCAAGTTGTGAAGAAGAATGGTTGGCAAGTGCAGAAGATTTTAATAATTTATGGAATGTTCCAAATTGCGGAGGCTCGATCGATGGAAAACATATAAAAATTGTTCAACCAAGAAACAGTGGTTCTTTCTACTATAATTATAAAGGGTACTTTAGTATTGTGCTTATGGCTATAGTAAATGCAAACTACGAATTCATATACGTCGATGTGGGGACGAATGGTCGAGTATCAGATGGAGGTGTTTTCCAAAAAACATTTTTTTCAAAAAAACTAAGTCAAAACGAATTAAAATTGCCTCATAATGATCAAAATAAAAATAATTTGAATTTTGTTTTCCTAGCTGACGAAGCATTCCCGTTGCAAGAACACATCTTGAAACCATATCCACAAAGAAATTTAACTATGCATAAAAGAATTTTTAATTATAGACTTTCACGTGGAAGACGTATTGTGGAAAATGCGTTTGGCATATTGGCATCTCGTTTTCGAGTTTTCCATACAGATATTGCTGTGGCACCCGAAAAAGCAGATTACATAGTATTAGCTGCATGTATGCTGCATAATTTTCTTCGAAAAAGTACTAAAACATATACCCCTCTAAAAATGTTGGATCGTGAAGATACGGAAAATTGTGTACTTATCCCAGGTGAATGGAGAAACGAAACTATCCCATTTTTAGAACTTCAAAAAGGGCATTTCAAAAAATCAACAGTGAGTGGAATAGAAAATAGAGATAAATATATGAATTATTTTAACGGTGAAGGTAATGTTCCGTGGCAAAATAGAATGGTTCAGAGAGGAAATTAAACGAAACTATTTACAAATTATTGTACTTATGTCAAAAAGCAATGTTTTGATTACTGTAACTAAATAATAATAATTCACAATTAAGTAGTTGAGTAATTATATTTAGCAACACTGCTGAAACAGTAATTGAGATGTTATATAAGCTTACCTCTGCACAATCTAACTCATCTAAATTTGTATCAAGGCTGTCCTTTCCCTGTCTACTTTCTTCCTGGTCTGTAGTGAACATTAATAAATTAAAATACCAAAGTTGTGGTTTGTACTTTTCTTCTTCGTCCATTCCGGAATGAGACATTTGAACTTTTTTTAATTCTTTACGAAATGCTCCTCTTAAAGCGTTAATCTTTTTAATAACAAATTCCCTGGTTGGGTTGTCAACCACCAGTGGCGGAACTACCATAGAGCAAGACCACGCAGTGCGGGGGGCCCAGGTCCCTAGGGGGCCGACAAAATTTGACTTAAAAATTTTTTTTCACATGTTTTATGTAAGATGTGGAGGTGAAGTATCGTTATCGAGTTAGTTGAATATGTCTGCTAAAAATTGCAATTGCTTCTAATAAACGGAGCTTTTACTAAGTGTATAAAATATCCTAAATAAAGGGCCCGAACAGGGTGTTTACCTAATGTTTATGGTTGACCCTGGCAAAAGATTAAAAGTATTTTCGTATTCTCTAATCACCTATTTTGGCTATTACTGTTGACGTTGATTGAAGGATATCTGTTTACTTTTTACTTAGTAGTGCCGACTTTAAAAAGGTTTACGTTTTGTTATTATAGGTAAGGATTACAATTTCTTCGAGAATTTCTGAATAACATACTGCAGTGAAAAGTTATTTTTTATAAATAAAATTTTGTTTATTAAATCGAAAATGTTTTCAAACATGAATTTATATTAAAGGTTTTTATTTGAATTAAAAATACAATTAAAAGGTTAATTTCAGTATAAAGTTTCTAAAAACCAATATCTTTTATTAACAATTAATGAATTGCTTTTACATTGAACAATGAGTGTATGAATGCCCGTCTTGTTTGTAAATATTCGATAACAAATCTTGTGAACTATGCACAACTGGCAGTGAGAGTGTTGATTGTGCATAAACAGTGAAGTTCGTAGAATTAATAAACAGACTACTGTGTGAATAAGAAATTGTAGACGATTTTTTTTAACGTGAAGGGAGGAGGAGAGTGTACCTGCCTTATACCTCGTATCTATACCCCACAATCCCATCCAGTTTATTTTACCATTCCATTTTTACTTGAAGTCAACTAAACAGTAGATATAGAAAGGTGCAGGTCCATTCTCCGGCGATTGACTTTCAATATCTTTATCTTTTGACGAAAGTGTTGTTATTACATATTGGTACTTGTATATATAGTAGTTATAGTACTGGACATTTTTAATAACCAAACCAAACAATTTAGTAAGCAAAGTGTAGCATAGACACTTTAAAAACATTTTAATTAGTTAGTGATTAGGTATAAGGTGGTGAACGTTGACAGTTTAGAGTTTAAGTGTTAGTACGGTAGATATAGAAAAATATGGAGGACAAACAATTAAGTTTAACAAGTGGTGCAGCAAAAAACGCAAGCAGAAAAAACTGGAAACTGCTAAAGCGAAACTACCAAAATTACATTTTTTTCTTCACAATTAAATGTAACTGATTGTGAGTTTGATAAAGACGAGACGTTAGTAAATGTGCAAATTATACCGTCTGATCCCGTAAATGCCCCAGACACGGATTTACAAACTGATGTTCCCAGTACAAGTTCTCTCCATCTAGTCAGCAATACAATACATTGTGATACTGAAGATCCGCCAAAAAACCGCAAAGTAGCGCAAATGATTTTGTAAATGACATTGGCTACTTTCAGAATCAAGATTTATCTACAGAATTAAAAGGTGTATTATTAACACACCCTCTTGTCGTCCAATGGGCCCATTCCCGAAGGATCCTACTCAAAACAATAGAAAATTTTCAAGTTTGTATTACAAGAAAGTAACACCGTATGGATTGGTTGATAGGCAATGGTTGTGTTATTCCATGGTACTTGATTCCGTATATTGTGAACCTTGTTGGCTTTTTCCAATGCGAAAGCGCGAAATTGGCGGCAACAGGGTATTAGAGACTGGAAGGGGTTGAGTGCGAAGATTCAAGTTCACGAAACATCACAGTCACATTTATCAGCATGTTATATTTATGAAAATTGGAAGCACAATGCGAATAAACTAATCGACAAAGAGTTGGAAGACAAAATTAGATACGAAACATGCTTTTGGAGTCAAGTGTTAGAACGGCTGATTAACATCACATTAACGTTAGCAAAAATTGTGTGGCATTCCGTGGTCATCGTGAATCTTTCACAGAAACATATAATGGAAATTTCTTATCAATGGTTCAACTGATTGCTAAATATGATGATGTCTTAAAACAAGTTATTAACTTGCCGAAGGGTGCAACAAAATATTTAAGTCATCAGATACAAGATGAAATCATAAATATTTTGAGTAATAAAGTAAAATCATCATTAATTTCGAAAATTGAACGAGCTCCATTTTTTGCTATGATGATCGACACTACACAAGATTTGAGCAAAAGGATCAGTTAAGCCAAGTAGTGAGATATGTGGAAATTATTAAAAATAGCAATGGAGATCCACTTGCAGTAGAAATAAAGGAATCATTTTTAGGATTTACTGAAATACACGATCACTCAGCTGCTGGAATAACGTCAAAAATTGTGAATTTAGTTGAAAATAACGGATTGAGTTTTCTAAAGTGTCGCGGCCAAAGCTATGACGGGGCATCTGTTATGAGCGGTACTTATAAAGGTGTCCAAGCTTTGATAAAGAAAAACAACCAAAAGCTACTTATATACATTGCGTGGCTCACAATTTGAATTTAGTAATTCAGGATGCCGTAAAGTGTTCTGTTGAAATTCAGTCCTTTTTTCAATAATTGAGGAAATATATGTATTTTTGGTAAAAGCTTACCGCGGTGGGACATACTTACAAATATAACAGGAGATAGTGAAATGACTTTAAAACGATTGAATCCAACGCGCTGGGCTGGCCGAGTAACTTCTCTACTAGCAGTGAAATTAAGGTACTTTGACATAATCAAAGCACTGGACAAGATCATTTTGTGTGCTAACAATAGAAAAGACGAAATTGAGCAAGCTAAAAACATTAAGAACAAAATTTCTTCTTTTGAGTTTGTAATTCAATGTATTATGATGGAAAAAATATTGGGCCAAGTAAATTTTGCATCCAAAATATTACAAGCTCAAGATATAGATATTTCAAGAGCTATCGAGTCCTTAAAACATATTTATAGTACTCTAAGTAAATTGAGAAATGAGTACATAACTATTAAAAATGAAGCATTGGAACAAGCTAAAAAATGGGGCATAAATGAGGAGTTTAAAAAAAGAAGAACGATGCCTAAACGCAATTTTGATGAACTTGCTTTGGATCACCGTTTTGAAAGTGACGAGGAACACTTTAAAGTGAACATTTATCTCAAAATTTTGACGTTGTATGTGTGCAGTTGAATGATAGATTCAATGGTTTGTACAAAGTTTGGGAACTTTTTAACTTTTTAAATCCTCAAAAATTGGTGACACTTTCAATCGATGAACTTGAACGATACTCGAACATTCTCATTCAACATTACAAAGAGGATATCTCTGGTGATTTTATTATCCAAATTGTGAATTTAATGTCCATTTTGAAAACCGAAATTAGCAAACTGAAAACAATAAAAGAGTTAGCCGAGTTGTTAATTATAAAATATAGTGTAATTGGTTCGTGCCACAGTAGTGTAATAAGTGTTTTATTGTTGTTCTTAACCATACCAGTAACCACTGCAACATCGGAAAGATCATTTTCGAAGCTAAAATTATAAAAATTTCATGCGTACAACAATGACTGAGAAAAGGCTAAGTGATCTAGCTATTTTGGCAATAGAAGCAGAAGAAGCCTCAAAATTGGAGTTAAAAGATGTCATCAAAGTTTTCGCCGAGACCAAAGCCCGACGAAAGATATTTGAATAATTATCGAAAATATTTTATTATTGTATCACTTACTCCATTTTCATTTTTTTTTATATACTTACACTTTTAAACATGTAACGCAACTATTAATTAAAATTTATTTCAAGTCGTAAAATTCTAAACACATTATGGGCGCAATCGCCCGACTTATGAGTGCAGTGCAGGAGTAACGACTTGAGGCTGTAGATCAATTCAGTGGATTCGTTGCATTTGAAAACTATACAAGATACTGGTTTGAAATATTGCCACTAACATATTAAAGTGACTAATAAAGTAATGTTTATAATTTTCAAAATATGGCGTTGTCAAACTAAATTATAATGTAATTAAGCTTTTTAACGTAAAGGAATAGCAATAGCATACCTAAATAGATTAATGAAAGTATTGTACGATTTTGTTTAACTGTTTAAAAAATATTTAATGTTGGAAAAATGCAACCCGAACTAAAGAAAATCTATAATTTAAACGAACCGCTAACGTATCGGCGTTCGATTGGTTATTTAAATTCACAGAATGTCACGAGTAATGACTAATAAGGTGCTAACCATGAATATTAATTAACTTGCACAGCAACTCCATCTGTGGGATTTTATCAACCACGGCATTTTTCTACAGCCTTAACTATACACAATGATCCTGCCAGTTACATATTCTAAATAAATCGATAGACGAAATCTGCACTCATATGTCGGGCGGACTTTATATAATCGGTATAATAAATTATAGTAAAGCGAAGTGATAAATAAATTTATTTTATTTATTTTAATATATTTAGAAGGAACAAAATTATTGATGTTATTTTATCAACAAAATTTGTTATTCAACTTATTGAAAGGGCAAAAAAAATTTTGCGGGGGGGACCAAAATTTGAAGTTCCGCCACTGTCAACCACACTTCGGCATAATTCCAATAATTTATCGTATGCTTCGTTTTTTAATTTTTTATTACTGTAGTCTTTACATTTGATTTGCCACAAACATGGAAAGCTATGATACATTTCTATAAACTTTGTTAAGAATTCTGTCGATAATTGTTTGCCTGTCATGATCAATTAACGTGAATTAACTAAAGAGACTGGATTTGTGAACAAAATGCAGCATAAAGCAAACCAACTTGGGATTATAAAGGTATCTCTCGAATACTTTGCCAACATATATGTTTGTTTTTGTTTTGGCGGGACGTTAACTCAGCATAGACCCTACACTATGAATTTTAGTTCGCGCCGCACCTCGCGCCAAGTCAAAAGTTTCGACCGGTTGAAACTCCACGCGCCATGCTAAGCGCGAAACAATTTCTCCCTACACGGTCGAGTATGGAGCGAAATAAGAATTGTGCATTCCAAAAGTGAGATCAGGCGCGTACGTCTAGGGCCACTTTTATTTTAAGAAGAGAAGCATATGTTCAAAAATGGTGTTAATATGCATAAATCCGCAAAGGCATAAAAACATCTTCGGTTGCCGGAAGCCGGAGTAATAAATTGCCACTTGTCCCTATAAATCCTTTCCTAGTAAAAACTATATTGACAAATTTGCTGTTGCTGACAACCTGCTGTTTCTTTCAGTTTAGTTCTAAGAAGGGATTAACTACTTTTCATAATGCCACCTTGAGTCATAGTTCGTTTGTGAAAGAACGCTATGTAAACAAAACCTGGAATTTCGTGTAAACATTATCTTGTTTCATTTTGTATAAAGCTGACAGCTGAAGTATAAAATTTACAACTGGCCACATCGTCAAAATACAATACATATGTATTTCACAAACTTATATTTATTATTTTGGATAGATTAAAGTTTTAAAAACAGATTGCCGCCCCCTGGCGTGCCGCCCGGGTGCGGTGCACCCCTTTGCCCCTATCTTGCGGCGGGGCTGCTCTTTAGTATTTAATTAGTTCTAGCCAGAGTTAGAATGAATTGCACTGGTCATAATGAATACACACTAAATCTAAATTGTAATTAGTAGGCGATATACTTCTTTTGTAAATTCTGTAATATTTTCATTTTTATACATTTTTCTTCTGTAACAATATACTATTCTAATACATTTGTGATTATTCGAACATAAAACACAATTATTGTACATGATAATCATTTACATAGTTTTCACTTTTCAACTTATTAGTTAGGTATACATATGTGTATTATACGTATATATGTTTCTGCAGTTAAATTCTTGAAATAGTTTTTGATTCAGTTGAAAATTATAAGTACAAAAGCTGAACGATGAAGAATGTGTTGAAAAAGAATACAGATTTAAGTCTGTTTGTACGATCTAACAAAAAAGTTATCTTTTATTAAATAATTAATAATTTGTTTTAGATGTTATATTGATCACACACTTGTATTCAAAAAGTTTCAAATGTTTACCATGTTTACCATGAACAAATATTCGAATGTTTTTATTCTTTATCTTTATCAAATTTTAAATTAGACAGTCTTTATTGTAAGTACGGAGTTAGTATGCAGTGTGACTCACTTGAAAGCGGACTGCGGAACACACATGAAACTTATATTTATTGTTCGATTTTGACTAACTTTTTATTAATTTTCTTAAACTTTACTGTATGGTATGCATCATTATTTCATTATTACCCACAAAGTTTGAACGAAGTATCAGTGTATTAATTGTGTTGCTAAAGTTCAAAATATTAATCGTTTGTTCGCTTAAAACACATTTTAGACATAATCTCAGTCCCGACTTGTGAGTTGGTTTTTTAAAACGGATTTGCATCCGCATGTAAATAAAGAAAAAAATGAGAAAGTAGAGTTTAGAACATTAAATGAGCTTTATCTATGTACTTTAAGGATTAGTTTTACCTGACCATCTGAACATTGTTTACAATTGAAAAGCTTAGACAATACGATTTTTGCAATTGTTTTCTAAATTGCCGTCGTAAATGCCATTTACAACCGTTACTATTGTTACTAAACAATATGTTAAATGTTTATTCATTTAATTGCATAATGATTGGTTATTAATTGCCACTAAATCACAGCAATATTTCGGGTGGTTAACCGATACCAAACATAAATAATTAACATATCGGATATATTTTTTTTTAATTTTTGCTTCTAGCGTATTTAAAAAGAGTGATAGAGAGAAACTTAACTAACATATACCTACATTTGTTTGCTCTTGGAGTTTATTACTTGGCCAAAATTATATGCTTACGTATAATAATAATGCAAAATCTCTAAGTACTGCATTAATGGTTGCAATTTTGGTGGATGTATTAGCTATTATAATAATTAGAAGTCAATCCTATGTTGTATTGTTTTTGGTGAGTTTTGCAAATATATGCAAAATTTGTATTAGTGTAATAGTCGATACAACTACTAAAGTATGTTATCAACAATCCCTATTAGTGTCATTTGTTATTTCGAGATGTTACAATTGTGCAATTAGCAGTTCTTTAGAAGAGGAGAGTAAAATATTATAAATACAGACAATAAATAACTGCAGTGATGGAAAATGCTTGGGGGATAATCGATGTGAATGATTTAAACCGTCTTATAACATCACTACCCACTCGCTTGCAAGAACGGAACAAAAAATACGAAGGTCATATCGATTATATTAGTTTATCTCCTTTTTCATCTTCTTTACATTTCGTATTATTTATTTACTTA
Source organism: Abscondita cerata (assembly GCA_030710515.1). Classification (NCBI taxonomy): domain Eukaryota; kingdom Metazoa; phylum Arthropoda; class Insecta; order Coleoptera; family Lampyridae; genus Abscondita; species Abscondita cerata. Next base: position 297,964 of record JALBCR010002248.1, read on the forward strand.
TTGTATATTGTGTACATAAAATTCTAAAGACTGCTTAAAAATAGAATATATTTTTTTCTGATCTTATTGAAACATCAAAGTACCTACGTTCTTCAGTAGTTTGTTTTTTTTATAGCCCATTCTCTGTTTGCTATCATCAGATAAATAAGAATATAAACTGAAATTACGACCGAGGTGAGCTTATGCATATAAGAATGCAAAAATCGACACAATTTGAAAATTATATCTCATTCAAAACTAAATTTGTTCATTAGAAAACCAAGACAATGGAATGAAAATGTCTACGAACCTAAACAATTTAGTGAAATTTTAAATACATTTTGAAATAGTACTTTTTAAATGAGTTCTTGTGTGAATTCTGCGTTTTACAACACTAGTTTTCGTAAAAGTATTCCCTAATTTGAATAGAAAATGTTGATTTATGTGTATTTGTAAGTCAATGCAAAAAAAAATTTCTTAATTTAGAAATATTTTTGTAATAATTTAGCAATTTCATTTTAAGTAATTATAAACAAGATGATATAAATATAGCCCACGGAAATAGAAATAAAACCAGATTATTTGCGAATATCGCACATTTTTCAGTGATTAGAATGAAAAAATACCTCAATTCATTAAATTATACGAACTGAATCTGGGTTGTAAAGTTGCTTTTTTTACGGTTAGATTATATTCACCTATTACGGCACCTGTGTGAAGTTAGCCCCTCACTTTTCGAATTTTGTCGTTTTATTGATTGTGCCGTATTGTGCTGTGAACCACACGTTCTTATATTAAATGATTTTTTTAAATAAATAAAAAAAATTAAATTTCAGTAGCCCTGCACTTTTTGAATTTTGTCATTTTATTGATTAATACACCGATGCGTACTTATTATTTTTATAAAAATTACATACTATATGCGCTGAAAGTATTTTTACTTTCTTCGGTATTAATGAGATAATAATGCATACCATACAGTAAAGTTTAAAAAAATTAATAAAAAGTTGGTCAAAAACGGACAATAAATATAAATTTCATATGAGTGTTCTGTTTCTAAGTGAGTCACACTGTATACTAATCCCTTACTTACAATAAAGACTGTCTAATTTAAAATTTGAAAAAGATAAAGGAGACAAACATCCGAGTATTTGTTTATTTTGGTAACATTTGAAACTTTTTGAATACAAGTGTGTGATCAATATAACATCTAAAACAAACTATCAATTATTTCATAAAGATAACTTTTTTGTTAGATCGTACAAACAGACTTAAATGTGTTTTTCAACACATTCTTGACTTCGTGTACATTATAAACAAGGAATTTCGATACACAACGAAACCTGGGCTGGAAATATTTTAAGTTTTAATTTGATAAAATATTGTTATTGCATTTGCAACACCAAAAAATTCCACTGTGCAAAATTTTGGCAAAATCTCTCAAGTACTTTTCAATTAAATAAGAAAAAACTAAAATTAATTTTTCACTTTGGGACCCTGTACTTAGTAAATATCCAGTTTGCGAGTATGGTTAATATAAAAAAATCTCATTGTTTTCGTCTAAGGAATCTTATATTAAAATTTGTCCCATTAGTTCTGGGACACCCTGTATAAAATGTTTTTATTAAATTTAGTTATTTGCAGTAAGTGTATTAATAATAATAATAATAATAATTTATTAATTTCCAATTTAAACCATGAGTGGAGAAAAGAGTCCATAATTTTTTTAGTAAAATTTTGACAAATGCAAATGTTCACGAAAATATCTTTTATCTAACATTTTTCGGCAAATTTTTAAAATTTTTTGTTTTAATAAAAAGAATCAACTGTAAAGGCGTGTCCATAGAATGTATTAATACTAAGTGTTTCATTTGTTGTTACATTTTAACATTTTCAAAGAGCAATAACTTTTTAAGTTAAGTTAAAGATCCTAATAGTTATTATTAACTAAATAAAGCTTATTATTATTATAGTGAAATGAAATACCTCGTATTTTTTACTCTGTCGCGTGCAGGGTGATATTCTCTTTCAAATTTTTGAAGCCATCATATACAGCTCTAAAATTATTTTGCAAAGTGTGGTTTCTAAAAGCAAAGTTGAAAAAAGCGTTTGCATTCATGTCCTTCTACATTTAAGGATAATACGATATACGCTAATAAAACGAAACAGTGTCATTTTTAAATGCACTTTTGACGTGCGTTTGAGCGATATAAATTAGTTTTTTTGTAGAATGCTTTACATATTTATAATTTAAAAAATTAAGAAAAAATATTGACCTAGAAAAAGTTAGGGTTTTTTCCTCTTTAGATCTAAACTAAGCATGTCAAGATTAGTAAAGTTTAAAAATTATTAAAACCAAAACGTCTTCCACGATTGGACGTATCGACATGGTATCCGTAGTGGCCAACATTTCGCCTCCTATCGTAACGGGCTATCTTGTTTGTTTGTATTAAGTTTCTCGCCTTGACGAAGCCCTTTATAATACGTGGCAAAACGTTGGCTAGTAACGTTACCATTTCGACGCTGTCTCATCCCGGAAGACATTTTTGTTTTAACAATGATTCCAGTCGCGGTAGCTTCAATTCTTACAAAATTTAAAAAACATTATGTTTTACTATTTGAAAATAATTTCAAATATGCGTCGCTATAAGTTCGTTTTCATGAGGCCGTAGCTTCGTTAAGAAAAACTTTTCGAAATATGTTTATTAGACAAGTTAGTGTTATTTTTCCATGTAGTGTGTACTGTTTGCGTTTGATCACTTAACTTCCGGACACCCTCTATGTTAGAGGCTTATGTATAATAATAGTATATAGTGTAAGAAAATAAAATCTCACCCTAACATTTGAAGTAAACTATCAAACACCTTTTATTATAATAATTATTAGTATGCAAACATCAGCAATAATCTAACATTGAATTAATTTATGAAACAACAAATACGTCCTTAAACTTCCCAATTCACCTTAAAATGTCCCTAAAGGTGCCACTTGTTAACACAAAACGACCTCAAACTTGCCACTTCAAGTTTAGTTATGAAGTTATATGGAACTTTGGGGACTCGTTCAATGACAAACAATTACTAAATGTGGGAGTTTCGGGGACTGGAACTTTGGGCCTGTCCCCAAACTTCCACAATGTCCTCAAAGTTCCGGTTATACAAAAAGAAAAAAAGTCCCCGAAAGTACCACACGAATTGTTTTTTACATATATATATATATATATATATATATATATATATGTAAAAAACAATGTTTTCCGGGTTTGGAGGTTTTCTCGGACTATTTTTTTCGTAATCTACAGAAAATTTCCTAACTGTTACCACCCTTATCTCATTTCCCAAAAAAAAGTCCCAATTCTCGAAAAAAACCTGGAAAATGACTGTACTAAACAGTATTACTCAAGTTTTGTGCAATATACTTTACTTATGAATTATACGCTATCAACTTCTGGCCACTGTGAATAATCTTGCCACACGGGTTTTAAAGGATTGTAGCTCCGCCATTGAAATTGGATGCTAAAATAATAAACATTTAACCTATAAGTAATTAATGTAAACCGACGTACCTGTACAGTAATAAAAGTAAAGAAGGGAGTTCTGACAACAACTATTATTTAACAAACGCAACGAATATTATAAAAATAATACAAAATAACTACGCAGTAAACCAACGACAAAATATGAATGTCAATGTCAAATGATGCATGTCATATTGTCATTAACTCATTTATTCGGTCGGTGAAGTAGACGTTGACACAGTAAAATCTGTAGAAATACCCCCAATGTTGCCGGCTTTTGTCTATTTCTAATTCCCCCTAACTCGTATTTAATATGTGATTTAGTCAATTACTTAGTAATTTGTCATGTCAATTGTAGATGTAAACTAGTTAAGGTTTCTATCTACGTACATAACAATTAGTATTTTCGAATTTGCGCCAATAAAAATCATGACTAGCCTTACGTTAGTTTACTATACTTGTTTTTATTTTAAAAGTGACAACGGGACATTTTTAATATTTGGCACAGAAACCTACGTATTTTAAGCGGTGTAAACCTGCACCATGTTTTAACCAATCAACGCAAAGGCCAGACTTGCCCTATACCTTCCTTCGCTTTACTCTTAGCTGGAATGAACTATAGTGTAATCTCCTTAACCCTAACCTTAATTTTTGTGTATTGGTTAATTTTCTTCTACTTTTACCTTCCTTTATTTTCTATTTGCTTATTTTAGTCCTGTTATTGCTTGTTCTCTATGATTTTGCATTCCCTTTTATTATTTCCATGGTTTTTATCAAGGCTAAACACATTTTGAAATTTTTGTTTCAGGTAAGCATAAAATAAGTTTGTAATTTATTATTAATAATCTGCTTGTATCTTAGATTGACAACATGTGGACTGCAATTCAAATAAGGTGCGAGGATCGTTTATTTCCAAAACATAGCCCAGACTGTAAGGTACCTGCGGCATTTAAGGCCCAGTTAATTTGATCCTACTTTTTTGCAAAATGTGACAGAGGCAAACATCAAAATACCAAAATTGTTTTAATTTGTACTTTGATGAATATTTTATGTGTGATGTAAGTCCTACAAGTGTGTGGAGTTTTTAATCTGCTTTTCAAAAAGTTGCAGTTGGGCCTTATTTTCCGAAAGTTCGGTTAATAAGGCCCAGTGAAGAAATTGAGGTTGTATAATAAGGCCCACCTGGAAACAGGCAAAAAAGATAAGTAGATCTTTTTTTCCAAAAACAAAGAGTTCGCATCTCAATAAAGTATAGAATGAGTTTTCAGACTAAATGAAGTAACAGCATTAGGAAGAACAAACTTAAATTAACTGAACTTAACTTTGGTTTTCCAGACTAGAGAAGAAAATAAAATAATATTCACGTTTTTATAAAAATACCATACTGAGACAATAGTTAAGAATTTTAAGCTTTAAACTAAATACAAAGCACGCACTTGAATATTTCCTGGTCTTTTTTTGTGAGGCCAACACACATTTCGTGACACCAAGAGCCGCAAATCACACATCGCCTCATGTCAAGTTGCTTTGTTTCGTCACACACAAAGCAATACCAAGACTCTTTTTCCTGGAGGATATTATTCTCTGCGTGCTTACCCACATTCGCTGATGTTGATGGAGTTGGATCCTCTCTTTTTTGGAAGCAGCAGGTTTGGGCTTAGGATTCTTAGTTATTGAAGTAGAAAAGAGATCTTTGGTTACGATCTGAGCCTTGTAATTGAGAGACTTTCTCTTTTGAGTTTTCCCTTTAAATTTGTGCAATTCTGGGGTGGGAAGCAGCTCTTTAAACGAAGTATTGAGATCTTCATCTTTTGTCTGTGTTTGCCCATGAACAGGTGCTTCAGAACGATTTCCAATCTTATCAGAAACTTTTTCATAGGCAGCATTCTTCAGAATATTACTCAGTGCACTCAATGGTACATCATCTGCTGAGTCGTTTGAATCGCAATCATGGAGATCAATAGGATGGTCGTTTCCATTATTGCGCCTAATGCCGTCATTCTCTTCGGTCTCCAATGGTTCCATTGCGAAAGGACGTTCGGTTGCTAGCGAAGGTGCGAAAGCTGATTCTGGGATAACAGTACGATCAAGTGGATATATGCCTGTTGCTTGGAAGCCGCTCAAAATATTTTCTGGTGTCATACATTTCGGCCAAACTCTAGAGAAAATTTTGCCAAAGCGATGTTTGTTCAGTTTACGATCAGGGTGTGCATCCCAATACCTGAGAAGTTCTTGGTCCCAGTGATGTTCGAAAGACCTGTAGACAGCTTTGTCCAACGGTTGAAGTTCATGTGTTGTATTAGAGGGTAAGCAGTATAGCCTTATATTTAGATCTTCTGCAACCGTGACGATGGAAATATCCAAATGGCAAGCAGCACCATCAAAAATAAGCAGGATTTTATTTGGACCCTTGTAGCGATGTAGATGCGTTAGAAATTCAATGAAGAGTTGATTTGTCATGCTTCCTTTGTCAGCCATTCTGACCAAGGTACCTGCTGGTAGGTTTCTGTCCATTCGGGTTTCAAGCGCTTTCCTTTGAATAGGACCATAGGTGGGATACTATTTCCAAGAGCATTGCAGCAGCCAGCGATTGTCACATTTTCAGCATGTTCAGGTGCAACTAAGTGGATACGTCTGGCACCTTTTTGTCCAATGACCAGCTGTTGATGGTGAATAGTAAGTCGGCACCCCTTTTCGTCCATATTGAAAATATTTTGTGGGTTCTTATGTAAATCCATTTCCTCAAAGATTTGGGCCAGCTTATCAAAGTGATCTCCGACTATGAATTTATTCAATTTTTGAGCACGAGCTGGATTCATTAGCTGAGCTAATGGGCCTTATTAGCCGAAAGGAGTTTTGAAAATGAAATCATAGAAATTATGAGTGTCTCTTACATTATCGTTATTGCGTTTACGGAAAATTATAGCCAGTCAGTTGACAAAACAGGGTGCCTTGTGGAAGAATCTTGGAATCAAGATAAAGGAAGGTATTTTCCTTTGTTTCGAATTCAATTTTATACCACGCACATGTACACCTAGCGTCGTTCAGGTTCCAACTGACTACACCAACCACGTGCTTATTCTTCGGAATTTCTGCGTTGCCTGATCATGAACCGGCTGCCACCTATCACGCAATGTTGTCAGATTGTACGAGAAATCGCCATATTATGAGTTATGACTGGTGGGCCTTCTTAGCCGCTGGGCCTTAAATGCCGCAGGTACCTTATTGCGCTCACAATCATTAAAATACACCCTAAATTGTCAATGTCGTCAATGGATAGCTGCGACAGTTCCTCTCTACGGCAAGCCCCAGGAATTCCAATGATTAAGGCCACCTAATTTTTTATATTATGTTAGGTATAATATTATTAATCAAAACAATTTACTTACTTTCATCATTAAAAATCTATCATTTAGAGATTCTATAATGAATTTTAAAATTTTTCCCCTTTTTAAAATTTTTGTTTTTTTAGGTTTGTATCCGTCCCAATTTCTTTTTAAGAATACAGTTACTTTTTTGAAATTGCTTATTTTTAGAGTTTCATTAATTGAGATGACGGCCTTCAACATTGAATAAATCGACCAGGGTGTTGATGATTTAAATACTTTTGACTTCTCAAATAAATACGCTACAAGCACATTTTCTGATGTTTTTGCCTTTTTTCCAAGACACCACTTAAGATAATCATTGTAAGTTTTTTTAGAAATTTTCCGCGATTTTTGCGGAAGGAGGTCAAAAGAAACACGACTAGCGACCACTTTTGGTCGCATACAAGATATCGGAAAATCTTCCATGTTTTTCTTAAATAATAATTTGATGCTTGCAGTTTTATTAATATGACAGTCACTGTGAGTGACAAATGAAAAATTATGTAAGGTACCTATGATGGTAATAATAAAGTAGATTAACACAATTTGTAAATGTTTTTACTTTATCTTTTTTGTATACGAAAATAATGGAACGTGTAAAAAATTATGTATGCAGCTCGGCCATAAAGCTGGCCCTCGTCCTGATTGTAACGTACATTCCTCTGGGCCTAAAACAGCTACTTTACGCCATTGCTACATAAATAACTATTTATTCTTAGCATATAAATACATCGAGCAGTCTTTATCAAAGAAACCGGAGGTCCATGATACTTTTAGCAGGAATTCATATTAATTGTCCTAAACTATTGACATCTATCTCATACGCATGTAATTCATCCGGGGTTTACAATAAAAATCGGGTTGCCGTTAGCTCAGCGTAACTTACATTATTGACCTCAGGTGACGGGTTTGAAAGAACTAAATACAATTAGGGTAACATTTTATTAATAATTAAATCTAAAACACAGAGTGCCAAAAAGGCCCAAAATAATCAAACTAAACAATTTGGGCGCCACTCAAAGAGAAACTTTGAGAATAAACCTTAACTAAATATCATCGTTGTTAATAATTTTTGTGTCGTAGCCACTTTTCAAAAATATATTAAATCAAAATTTAAAATGGAATTTATGATGTAATTAAGGTGTTTTGCCTTACCGTCGTTTAAATTCTTACTGTTGATGCAAAATTTGTATGCAATTGATGAAGGGAGAAGCAGCCATTTTCCTAGGCGTTAGCCCGAACGCACGGAACAAAGGAAGTTGCCATTTTTTATGTTGATGCAGCCAAAATCCATATTTCGTTAAATTACAGAATTTCCATAACGAACTCGATTATCATCATAATTAATAGGATTGTCGTTGCGAAACCCCCAAATGCACAAGTAAAAAAACGTGGGTGTTTAACGACACATCTACCGAAAGACCCTCCTACCGAAAGACCCCTCAACCGAAAGACCCTTCAAAATACAATTAGAAATGAGAAAAAAAGATGAACGTACTTACGATTTGTTTAATAATCGGTCTTGCGTAAAATAAACAAAGAAAATGCGAAATGAATTAAATTTCATCGCATAATTAAGAAATAAAATGACACGACCTTTTGTCTACGAAGTCGTCAAAGGAAGTGAAGGTTTTCTTTGCCACACCTAATTAAAAGCTACCCGACACTTCCTGGTGGAATATAAAGTAACGAAAATAATTTTGAACGCACTCTACAAAGAGACATTGAAGATAGGATATTTGCCTAACCTGTAGGAATTTTACAGTCCATAAAATGCATTAAATATAAATTAAGTAAAAAATAGTAAACTAATCTGCTTTTTGAAAAACGGAACGTTACACGCAACATAGTGTTGTATTAAATTCTTTGTAATTTTTTAACACAGAGTAAAGCATCATTCCGGAAAATAATTATTGAAATATTTTAATAAATAATTATTTCCTCCTATAAAGTTGAACAGTAATCATTTGGTTTCAACTCATATCCTCGGTAAATAAATTATGAATAAAAGTTGAAACTTGCCTGTTATTTCGTATTTTGAATTTTCAGAAGCCGAGAATTTTCCAAATTTATTATTCTCACTGATTCAGTAGTTTACAAATTTTAGTTGACATTTTTTTACTAGAGTTAAACAAATGTTCTTGCAAGACGTAACGCAGTGCGAATATATTTTAAATTGACGATTATTAGTCTCATAAAGAAAACACCATACATTTCTTAGAGGGTCTACGTTGCGTAACACTCTACCAGCGTGGATAAGATTGTGAAATGCAGGCTTTAACGTAACATGAAATAGTCGAATATAATATAATCAGAACCAGTGGCGTAGCAACCCATAAACGGGCCCTGGTGCAAGATTCGGCAGGTTCTTTTATTATGTAAAAAAAATGATACATCAACTAAACCATTTTATTTGTAACAAAATGTGTATAACTTAAGAATACTAAATTAGTCTTACAGGTTACTTTTATTTATTATGAATTATGAAAAAAAGTCTACTTTTCTTGCTTTTTGATTGGCAAACAAAGAAATTATATTATTAAGATCTAATGTTCTAGCTGTTTCATTTTCTATTGATAAAATGGCCAAACTAGATAGTCTGCTTTGTAACATTTTACTCCTCAAATAGTTCTTTACCAATTTTAAAGTTGAAAAAGATCTCTCAGAAGTTGCTACAGATACAGGAATCGTTAAAAAAGAATATAAGCACAGCAGATTTCTTTGAATGAACACGATATCATTTGATCACAAATAACTAATTTTGCCAACTCATGAATTGAAACGTCTGCTTTGATTTGATCTTTATATATATGCCTGAATGTCAAAATTTTCTGTGCAAGCGAATCTGATAAATCATCGGAATAAAAATTTGACCAGATTCGTCGATAGGTTTACTAAATCAGCATCGGTATAATCCCTAAGGACCGAGGGAAAAGTACATTAAATCTTTTCACTACGTTGTTTAACCCTTTGAATCGATTTTCGAGTTGCGATATGATAACGTCCAACGTTAGATTAAAACAGACACCTGGAAGTTTGATTTAGCATCCGACAGTCGTTCGTCACATGATAACTCATCGAATTGTTTTTTCACTTTTCGAATTCTGTGATTTTTGAAACTTGGTTCAATTCCCCAACCACAAGCTAAATCAACTGCTTCATTTACGATATTGTCGAAGTTTTCTAATGTCCGCAATATTATTTTTAGCAGTTTCTAAAAGTTTTGACGCTCTTTGAATATCTTGATTTTTATTCTGCAACACATTAGATACAACTTTCGTGATGGTCAAGATTTTATACTCCATCACTATTAATACAACTGTTTCAAAATTTTCAAGTTTTTTTTAAAGCAAGTGCTTCATTTTGTTCAGTTGCTTTAGTGCTTGTCAAAGTTAGTTTTGTCAGAACTTGCAAAATTTCTCGATAGTGAAACCTTCAACTGTGAAGAGAGTCATAACGGGACGACCATCGCGTAGGGCACAAACGTTTCAAAGTGTGTTTTTAGCTTCAAACATTTTAGTCAATATTGCCCACCGTTTTATGCTATGTGCAAAAATACATATACACTTTCCACAATACTATAAAAATTTTGTACTTCTCTTGAAATATTTACAGAGTCATTTATAACAAAATTCAAATTATATGCACTGCAGTGTACGTAGAGAGCATTAGGCTGTTTTTCTAAAATCTTTGCTTGCAAACCATTGTAAGCACCTCTCATATTAGCCGCACCGTCGTAACCTTGAGCTCGAAGTTTTCTAAGTTTAAATTACTGTTTTTGAAAAACAATAATAATTGCTTCGCCATGTCTTCAGCCGATTGTCCAAGACATTCTTCAAAACCAAGAAAGACTTCCCTTATGTCGACATCACGTACGATGTTGGTATTTTCGGGGTCTTTTATTAGTTTGACAAATCTTATTACGAAACTAACTTGATCAATTTTTGCCACATCTTGCGTTGTATCTACTATTATTGCAAAAAACGGAGAACTGTTTATTTGTCCTATCAATTTAGTTTTCACCTCTGTCGCTAAAAGGTCGATAATTTCATTTTGAATAGTTGGTGACAAATATTTTACTGATCTTTTATCTTTTGACAACAGCTCTTTTAAAACAGGATCGTAAATTGAAAGTAATTTAATAATATTTAAAAATTCCCACAGTTATGATCACCGTCATATAACGATTCCATGTCTCCTCTGAAGGATACGTTATTTTCATCCAAAGTTAATGTGACGTTAATAATTCTTTCTAGAACTTTAACCCAATAATTCGCCTTAAGTTTCATCCTTTGCTCCAAGTCATTGTCAATGGTTTGATCACTTTTCCATTTATTATATATCTGACAAGCTAATAGGTGGTTGTTGGAAGACTCATGAGAAGTAATACTACGAGAAATATGGCGCCAATCATTAAAGCCACTCGCCCAATTTAATGGTCCGTAACTTCGAGTTCCAAAAACCCAACAAGGCTCGCAGTAGGCTACATCCAAAGTAGATGAGTAACAAAGCCAATTTCTTCTGTATATAATTCCCGACTTAGATTTTTGGTTATAGTGCACTACACTGAACGATCGGCCTTCAGCATTTTTCGGAAACAGCACATTTTCGGGTTGACATGGTCCGTTTTTGGCAATAAACCTTTTATCAGAATCAGTGAGAATACTGCTAAAGTTACATCTGTCAGTCCTGAAGTTTGACCCAATAGTTTGTGACGCAGAAGTTGAAGAAATTGTAATTGCATCTTGCACCTGGTGTTTTTCTTCCGCAATACTGCCCGTCTTTTCGTCGGTGATGATGGGGATACGGTTTCTGATGTGCAAGGCATATCTTCATCTGTATATTCAACTGTACTCTTCGAAACATGATTGAAAAAAGAAGTAAGTTTGGGAAGCTTTTCTCTATCGAGTCTTTCAGTTTCTTTTCGTTTTCTCTTCTGAGCTCCTGATAAATGTTTGTACTGGTTCATACTAGCAAACTAAGTTTTTATCACTTGAAAAGTTATAATCGGCGCTTTAGATTAACTTCTAATTAAGTTGATGCAACTATCGAAGGCGATATCTGAAAAGCACGATTCTTATAACAACCCATACGACAATAAATTTATTTAAGAGAAAGACAAATTTAGCTCATATTTGTTAAGATGGTAATGTCACAGAAAACTGTGGGTGTGGGGCAATATAATTAATAAACGGATGAAGCCGATAGAATACATATAGATCAATAACAACAATAACTTACCTTTTATTAAATTTAGTAATCACTTTATGTTAGATTCAACTGTCCTTAGTAGGCCACAGGTAATAAATAGTAGTAATTAAGAAAAGTAAAAGTACACTTTAAAGTTTAAAAATAACTGAAACAGATGAAACAACAATCACAGATCAATCTATCGAAGATCGAACTCACTAACTGACTTAAAGCTGTTCATACGTTTCACGTCAAGTCCAAATTTTCAGACAATAACTAAATCAACACAACAGTGACGTTATTGTACGTAAATATTACGCACAAACAACAGAGAATATTTTAAAATCTTAAAAGCGGACAAATTTTACCTGTACACCTACACAAACTAAGGATTAGTCTTGTCTGTCTTAATCCCTTTACTGCTAAGTAACGAGGAATTGCATATTGCGGCGAAAGTAAAAAAAAACATAAAGAGAAACCTTGATTCTTTTTCGTCAACATTGTACGGACAACAAAAATAAACTAAACAAAATTAAACGCACAAAACTAAGTGCACATTTACTTAAACACTTACACCCGTAAAAAGAAAAGTTTAAGCATTAATTTTTGTAATAGATTAAGACATACATAACGTCGTTTCCAAAGAAAACAGAATTTTATTGTCCACAAATTTATTCAAAAAAATAAGAGATTGTGTACCTATGTGTTTGATATTCTTTCGTATTCTTTGAAAGTGAAAAACATTAACCGTTAGTCCCGTGTTAGTGTTTGTGTAGGGATTAAAATAAGCCACCTGTTTTCTGAAGAAATTTACATTTAAGGCGGCTAAGGACAGGGATAGGCAACACACCATACAATCAAAATATTAAACCAATTTCAAATATTTTCTGCATAAATTATGACTACTGTGATTAACTTAAGCGAACGCTCGATTCATGATCTGATTTATAGATACAATGAAAATTGACGTACGGATTTACTTTTTCAAAATAAAATTTAGAAAAAATGTTATTTGAATATTATAATTTTCATTTAATCGTGATACAAAGAGTAATTTTAAAAATTTCAGAAAAATCGATCCGTACGTCTAATTGCATAGTTGAGTATAACTTAATGAGCAATAGCACACCGTTTTGGAAAGATATCTGTTCCCGTAATTTTTGCAGAAATTAATTATTATTCTAACAAATTTCTACTTTTTTAAACGCGTCTATTTAGATATAGGCAACTTAAATAGCAGTTTTGCCGTAGGCATTTTGACAGCACTTCAACGCGACTTAATCCGATTATCTGAATGGTGTAGTGGTATTAAAAACAAAATTTTAAGTACTGTTTTGACTTTATTGGATTCAATAAGAAAGGAAAAGGACTTTTAATATTACATAATATCACAAACAATTTTTAAATAATTAGATACAGTTTATAAAATTGACAAATACCTCAAATACAAATTTTGAAATTATTTTAAGAAAACATTTCGGATCTCTTGCTGTCTATACCTTCGGGAATCTACTAATTCAGGTAACAAACTATAAGTAAAAAATTCACACAATTTATTCTTCATTGCGTTATTCCAGAATAAGTCATCTCTAAAAATAAAATAATAAGTTAGGTACATATTGTAGCGATAAGATGTTCTTACCTATTAATTTCTTCAATATGGATGCCACCCTGAGTATAAACTATAAAATAACATAATTTTCTGTTAGTAATGTGCAACAGACCTTGAACTTGATAATAGTGGTTGTGTGTACGTTTTAAATATAATTTTCCATTTTTAAAGGTGCAGTAATCAATTTTCCGATGAATAACTGCTTCAAGGGGTGTCAAACTTCCACTTTTTGAGAACTTTTAATATCTACTAAGGCGTAATCGTCAACTAAGCCATCCGGAGAGCACGCTAAATAAGGAAACTCATTATCTATTATTAAACCACTTCGTTGTACTGATTTTCCAATTTTCTTCTCAAATAATGAAATTGCTATCTCTTCGTTTTCTAATCCAAATTTAGTTGCGACAGAACCTGAAAAATTAGAATATAATAATGAACATACAGTTTTACTGGTTGAAGTTGTTTTTCGCAATTTGCAAATTTTTCCAAATGATGACGCAGTAATACGCTTTTTCCTTTCAGTTTGCCATAAATTAGATTTAGATTGCTGTAACGTTTCTTCCCATATTTTTGCTTATCGGCAGTTTCTAAATTTTGTAAAAATGTTTTTACTTTTTCTTGGTACACGCACAGATCTAAATCAGCAACAAAATTAGTAGCGATAGGACCGTAGTTTGAATCCGTTTTTGAAAATATTTTTTTCTTAATACATTTGCCTGTAACATAAATTCTTATACTACACAAACATGGCACCATTTGATACTTACTCTTTCGGCGGGCTTCTCTTGCTTTTAATTTCCTCGCTTGGAGTTTGTCCATGTAGGAAGCAGAAGTGCTCTCAGGAACGCATCGTAACGACTGCGAGATAATTCGCAAAAAATCACCATCAGTATTATATGAAATGGCAGCAGCTTTACAGCGTGTTTCATATGAACCTTTTAACGAATAATTAATTCGTTTACCACCAACAAACTTAGCTACTATCGAATTATAGGTTTCAGCTGCATTTGTGTCCACGTCATGTAATAAGCTTATCGCGTTATTTGCGAGGCGTTGATTTAATGTTTGAATTACATCATATACACCGCTTTCTTTTTAGTCTCGTTACTAGGTTTTCCTGTTCTTCGTTTTTCTTACAAAAGTATTCATCACACGTTGCATGTTCGCCAAATATATGGTTTGGTCCATTACGAATATCGCTTTTTAAAAGATCTGCTTTCATTGAAAATGATTCATTTCCGTGTTGTCGATATTCAATAGCTTTGTTACAGCATATCTGAATCGACCTAATGTGTCAGAACTGGTTACTTTCCTTCTAAGATCAATAGGAAACTTCGAATCTTTGGAAAGATCCCAAGCTTATTTATATAGTTCCTTAAAGATGATTCCGACACTCAATCTTTTTCTATAACAAACGTCGGCCCATATGGTGCTAATTCGACTAACTTTCTGTACACGCTGCTGTCTCCGTCTCCAATTACTTTTCCATATATTAAATTATGCATGTTTATAGATTGCATAAAACCTGTTGCAATAATGTCTGTTTCCATTGCAGAGGAACTACTGTCCCAATTTTTATAACAATCATGGTATTTATTACCATTATACCACATACAACTGTGAAAGCGTCATTTGCAACATTTAAATATGAAAACTCGTATCTACAATTAAAAAATTTAAATAATTTGATACGCTGGTTAGACCTCTCTATGTGTACTCTAGCACGAGCGATCTCTTTGTTCACTAAAGCTTCCTCCTTCGAGAATTGCTGGTCACTCTTTAAAAAGGGCGGACGAATTACTTTAACTCCTTTTTGAAAGCATAAGGAATTAATTAGGAATCCTTTGTCAACCATGACAGCGTCTCCCTCTTCTAGCAAATTCATTATTTTGCAATCTTCAAAAATCGCCTTATCTGATGTCTTTCCTCCATAACCTAAACTTGTGTAAGTTATTAAACCAGCTGGGCTGACACCAGTCATAAATTTAAGTGTGAGACCAGATTTATAATGTGAATATAATTTTATTCGACAAGCTAAGCACTTCGGTTTTTGAATTGGAATTTCGGTGCAATCCAAAATGATCCGAACATTTTCAAAATGTTTGAAACATTTGGGCGTTTTTTTCTTTATTTCGTCTTTGCTTGGCCAGGGAATCGCATATTTCAAAACTCTTGCTAATGCTACAAGTGTTTCTTCAAAAATTTTCTTGCACGTACTTATTGTAACAATTTTAAACAGTATTTCTAGTACTCTTAGAGAAAAGTTTTGTTTTAATTTCATTAGTGTTAAAACCACTCTGTAACGGTCACTGTGAGTTAGGCAACACCCAATGCAAGGAGTCGAGGTGTAAACGCGACATTTCTCCGTATTCGCTCCTTAACGAAAATTTTGGGGATTTAATTCCCAGAATTCAACTTCCGCGTTGTCCTAATTGGCCAATACATTTTCGGTTTCTTCAATTTCCGCCTGGTGACAACCACCATCACGTCGTGTTACATGAAATTCAAATTTGCCTTCATCTGAGTGCTTAATCGTAATTCCGTCAAATTTTCTAGTGGTATGTATAGGACCCTGCAAACTTTCAATGTATAGCGGTATATTTTTAGCTGGGGAAAGGATTGATTACTCGATTTTCCGAAGTTTATCTTAGGACGGATGCGTGTACTAATTGCTTCTAATGGTCGCTCGATTGCATTCAGGTACGACAAATATTCTTCATGGCTTCCTCAACGTTACACCGTGCATAATTTTCAGATAAGGCGAGTACTCCGGGATTAAAATTACTCGGCTTTAAAGGTTCTTTTGACCTAAACAAAACCAATTACCTGGCTGATTAAATTCATCGTGGGATCTCTTTCTACCTGTTATTGTCTTGTCGCTGCGTGTGTCGCATACTTGGGGTTCGCTGTTAAGATTGCTGAAGTACGGGACATCCTACCGAAATTAGGGGTCGCCGCAGCCGGCACCGACACCACATATCTGTATCTCCTCCTGTGTGTCAACATCGTAAACCTCTATCTACAACATAAGGTCAGATCTTTCTAGTTATACTTCTACGCTGAAAACAAACCATCTCCGGGACGTCACACTGCTACCGAAAACGTCTCAAGCGTAACACCTAAATAAGTACAACTTGTCTTGGCACCTTAAGTGCAGTTAAATATTTGGAACTCGAAACGTATTTGTTCACGTATTTATAATCTTTTTCTGTTAATTCACTACAATATAATTAATTAACTTGTTGTGGCGCATATATTGGCCCAATCTATACACGAATGTGTACCGTAAAGGCGCGAACTTGCTTCATTTACCCACCATTGCTTGGGGATCTTTAGAGTAGAAGTGTAATACCACGGAAGAGCGCTCTTTTGGGGAAACACCTAAATCTCCGATACTTTTTTGCTAAATATTGCAACTGCGAACACTAAATACACCTTCGTATTGTACGGGTGGGGTCACGTCGCCATCTTGTTAGATTATATAACGCCAGTGGCGTACCACATAAATTAATAACTTGCTATTAATTATATATTGTTTCCTTCTTTTGTGTACGAATATATATAGGAGTACGAACGAATACGCTTCGTAGAATTAACTTAAATTGTAAAGGGATATATATTTAAATTGTGCCCTGTTCCTTTTTTTTATGGTGTGTTATTAAATATAACGTTTTGTAGGTTACTTGTGTCTCTCTCTCTCTTTATTGTATTTATTGCTCCTTTAATTTGTTACGGTTGATTGTTGCGTCTGTTTCTTTAGTTCGGAAGCAGGTTTGTATCCACGCATTAGGACTATGGCGCCCTCGGTTTAATTCAAGACAGTTCTGAAGAAGCGGTGGATCCTTTTTCTCACCCACGCCCTACTCTTCGGCTGCCGGCAAAACTTATCTTTCTTCAATTAACCGTAGCAAGAAATTGGCATCCCAACTTCGGGGCTCGATTTTCTTCTCGTTTCTTTCTTTTGTGAAATCGGATTATCAGTCAAGGTTGCTCGAGTATTTTTCTTTACTTGTCGTTCGATTCTCTTTGGAAATTTTATTTTCTCTCTCTCTCTAGTACTTAGTGCTATTGCTTGCTTTCCTTATTACTATCAGTTTGATCAGTAATAGGACATTTACTTAAAATTGTTTTATTATTCTAGGGTTAGTATTTTAATACTGTTTTCTCTTTCTTACTTGTTGTTGTGGGTTCGAGTTTATTCTTTTTTGTATTGGAAGCTAGGAGATTTTATTTAAAATGCCGAAAGTGTGGAAATTCGAGGTCAATCGCCTTAAACAACACGAACTGCGATACGAGTTAGCTTCTAGGGGACTTAGTGCTGACGTTTCGGTGGAGGGTCTTCGGAAACTGGTCCGTAGTGCTCTTCAGCTGGAAGCGGAAAAATCTTTATCCGAAATTAAATACAGCATCGAGTATGAAACCGATGTAACTGCGGTAAATGTCTCTTTAGGGGAGCTTCGTACGTTCGTTGATAATTTCACTGGTGACAGCACAACTTCGGAATTTCTTCGTTTTTCTACTCTTTGGACTCATACTATTCGCAGGTGCAAGCTGATGGTTGCCACCTCGACAGAACAAGCTGCCAATAGGAATTCTCTTCTACTTTCTCTTACCGATCTTCATAACACTATTGATTCTATGATCAAGAAGCATCGGCATACTACTTTTGGGTTCAGTCAAGCTGTTACTTCTAGTCCTAAATTAACGGTTACTGAGGACGAAGGTGAACCTGACCAACTATCATCGGAGTCTGATGTCGAACCAGAACCAACACCTGTTGCCTCTTGTAGTGCTTCCTACTTTTCTAAATCTGTTGCTACAGCGAAACTAAACTTAACTTTTTCTGGGGATGGTAAAACATCTCTTTCTGAATTTCTTACTCGCTTGGAGGAATTAAGCACGGCTAGGGGAATTTCTCTGACGCAATTGTTTCATGGTGCTCCAGAACTCTTAACTGGAAAAGCTCTTCTTCTCTTCAGGGCTCATCGACAATCGCTGTCTTCGTGGAAGGATGTGGTGCGTTTACTACAATCGGAGTTTCTTCCGGTGGATTACAACGATCGATTGCTGGACGAAATTAAGGCACGAACCATGGGTGCTCATGAGGGGTTTGGGATATACTTGGCTACTATGCAAAGCCTTTTCTCACGGTTGAGTGAACCATTATCGGAACCACAACAGATCCGAATAATCAGGCGCAATCTAACGCCATATTTCCAAACGGCCTTGGCTCTTCATGATGTCTCAACCATCTCGCATCTATTGTCGCTTGGGAAAAAGATTGAGCATAGTCAATTCTTAACCCAATCTTTCAAACCACCACCTACTAGACGCGTGACTTCTTTGCTGGAACCTAACCTAGCTTACGTCGCTCCAGAAACTTCTTCTTTGAATACTTCTTCTTGTTCTTCGGTCTCTTCGACTATTCCTTCTAGGCCTCTCAACTCTTACAGGGGACCTGTACGTTGCTGGAATTGCGGGAATACGGGACATGTTTCTCCTCGTTGTCCAAACCCACAGAACCTTCATTGTTTTGGCTGTGGAAAGGCAGGTGTTACCAAGCCTAAGTGCTCCCAATGTTCGCCGCAGGGAAACGCACGTCAGAACCCTCGGACCGAGTCGTAGGTTCTACTTCTCTCTCAACCTCGGATTCTTCTTTTACTGATCTAGACCACTCTCAACAATTGTTACTTAACTTTATTTTTGCTAGCGTTCGTGGTGATGAACGACCTTTTCTTAACGTATCAGTGCTGGGCATACCTTTTAAAGCCTTACTGGATACAGGATCTTCTAGGACGATACTAGGAAGTATCGGTTGGCATTTGCTTCAGTCCCTTAAGGTGTCCTTAAAAAATCTACTTCGACTTTTTGTAACGTGGCTAATGGTGGACAATGTGCCATTTTGGGTGTTGTTTCTCTTCCGTATACCTTAGAGGGGAAAACCAAGGTAATAGAAACCTTAGTGGTTCCTGAGATTTCTCAAGGGTTGATATTGGGAATCGACTTTTGGAAGGCGATGGCCTTCGTACCAGATTTCAGCAAGGGTCATTGGTCCTTTGGTACTGATGCGGTTGGACATGCGGTTCATTCGAGTGCGCTGAACATCAAAGACGACTTATCAAGGTCGCAACAGTCTTCGCTAGAGGCTGCTATCTCTGCCAGCTTTTCTTTACAGCCATCTGGTCTAGGGTGTACCCAGCTCGTTCAACACAGTATCCATACCAAGGCTGAGCCAATTAAACAACGGTACTATCCTCTATCACCAGTACTATCTCGGATTGTCAATGAAGAACTGGACAAGATGCTACAGTTAGGTGTAGTAGAGCCATCCACCAGTCCATGGTCCAGTCCTGTGGTCTTGGTTAGGAAGAAAGACAACTCCTATCGGTTTTGCATTGACTATCGGAAGCTAAATCAGGTCACGGAACGCAACGCTTATCCTCTGCCGTATATCACTTCTATCTTGGATCGCTTACGGGATGCTAGATTTCTCTCGAGTTTGGACATTCGTTCTGCTTATTGGCAAATTCCTTTAACTCCGGAATCCAAACCGCTTACTGCCTTTACTGTTCCTCATCGTGGATTGTTCCAATTTACTAGAATGCCGTTCGGTCTGCATAATTCTCCTGCAACCTTTCAGCGGCTGATCGACCAAATTATCGGTGCAGAGCTGGAACCGTTTTGCTTCGCCTACCTGGACGATATTGTTATCGCGACACCAACTTTCGACGAACATCTTCGAGTACTGGAAAAAGTTCTGAAACGATTATTTGCTGCCGGTTTGACATTAAATCAGGAAAAATGCCATTTCTGTCGTTCGGAGTTGAAATACTTGGGCTACGTTGTGAATAAAAATGGGTTGCTGGTGGATCCAGAAAAGGTGACTGCCATACTTAACATTCCTATACCGACCACGGTCACCGAAGTGCGACGCGTGATTGGCATGGCTAGCTGGTATCGCCGTTTCATACCGAACTTCGCTTCTCTTACTTCTCCTTTATCTGCTCTTACTCGGAAAAATGCTTTGTTTGTGTGGACACCGGAATGTCAATCTGCTTTCGTTTCTCTTAAAGAACACTTAGTTTCTGCTCCTATCCTGACTTGTCCTAATTTTTCTCTGCCATTTGTTGTTCAAACTGACGCTTCGGACTTTGGCGTGGGTGCGGTCCTTAGTCAGGAATCGCCTGAGGGGAAAAGGTTATCAGTTACATCAGTCGCTCCTTAACTAAAGCGGAGAGGCGCTATAGTACTACGGAAAAGAATGTATTGCAGTCTTATTCGCCATTCTTAAGTTCAGACCGTATATTGAGGGCTCTCACTTCACCATCATTACTGACCATCACTCGCTGGTATGGCTTAACCGTTTGCAGAGTCCGTCTGGTCGTCTTGCTCGTTGGTCCTTACAACTCCAAGAGTATGACTTCACCATCAGACATAGGAAAGGCAAAGACCACGTTGTGCCAGATGCGTTATCTCGTGCTGTTCCTGCTGTTGGTGATGAAGCTGAAACCACCTCTCCTCATCTTGATTCCTTAGCTGTTCCTTCTTCTCTTGGTCTTGACTTACCTACTACAAATAAATGGTATAATAACTTACTGAATCGTGTACTCACAACACCTCACAAGTTGCCTCATTGGTCTGTCGATAATAACATCTTATATCGCAGAGTGACTAGTTCTTTTACCACTTCTATGGTGGATCCGAATGATGAATGGAAGTTAGTCGTTCCGGCTGAACAAAGGAGACGCATCATTCAGGAGAACCATGATCCTCCAGTTGTTGGCCATGGTGGAGTAACTAAGACAACCGCAAGAATTCTGCAACATTATTACTGGCCTCGATTACGTGCAGACGTGGCTCGCTATATCCGCCGTTGTTCTACTTGCTCTTCCAATAAGGTATCTCAAGCAGCTCCTCCTGGAATGTTTGCTCCTCGTGCTCGTCCTACGGGACCGTGGCAAACTTTATGTTGCGATATTGTTGGGCCGCTTCCTCGTTCTTCTAAAGGCAATTGTTACGTGTTTGTGGTTGCCGATTGTTTCTCTAAATTTGCCCTTTTCTTTGCTATGCGTGTTGCTACTGCTGCTGCGGTTACTAAAATCCTGGAAGAACAGGTGTTTTTACTATTTGGAGTGCCGCAGTACCTTATTTCTGACAACGGAGTACAGTTCCGCAGTCGTGAATTCACTCAAATGTGTGAGAACTATCATTGCACCATCCTATATACTGCCAAATACCATCCGCAAGCAAATCCGGCTGAACGGATAAATCGCGTTCTTAAGACCATGATAGCGTCTTATGTTAAGGACAACCAGCGGAAATGGGATGTGAAGCTCCCTCACATTGGATGTGCAGTTCGTTCGGCGAAACACGAAGTGACTGGATGTACCCCGTACTTTGCTCTATTTGGTCGTGAACATGTCATCTCTGGCAATCTCTTCAATAAATCACGTCTTGAACCAACTGACTCAGAACCTGATCATAGTGTGTCTACTCGACGTTACGCGGCTATCCAGGAATATATACTTCAACGCCTTCGGAAAGCCTATGAAACTACACGAAATAGGTATAACTTACGCCGCCGACATGTCAAGTATAACGTGGGTGATCTGGTGTGGCGTCGTAACTTCCAACTATCCGACGCTTCGAAGCATTTCAATGCGAAACTCGCACCTAAATTCTTAGGCCCGTTCACGGTGAAAACTGTCGTGTCTCCCTGGACGTATGAACTAGCTGATTCTTTAGGAAAGTCACTAGGTACGTGGCACGTGAAAGACCTTAAGCCAGAACCTCTCTCGAATTCGGAAGAGGCTAATGCTGAACTTGCTGTGCTGGAGCCTAATTGTTTAGATCACTCTTTACTTTATCCTAGACGGAAAAGCGTCGTAAACTTGCTTGTACTGCCAGCTAGAAGACACGGTTCATGACTGGATTTCTACTTGGACACGACTTATTTTACTTGACTATTTACTTTTGCTGATTTTATCATATCTGTATTATTTTTTTTCCACGGGTTTCTAACGAATTTGCTCGGACTATCTTCTTTCTAGTAAGGAGAAGTTCGTATTTTCTCTTATATTGTTGCTGAATAAATTTCTTTTATTTCTGCCTTACTGTAGGTTGGTTATTAATGAGATTATCGATGGTTTCTGGCTCTATTAGCTACACGACATTATGATCGATTTACATCGAAATCTCTGATTTATTTGGTGCTCTCCCGTATATCTTTATTTTCTTTCTGCGAGAACTGTATATACGTAGATACAGGTTCTTTTGTTTTTGGTTTGAGAAGCTTTATTTTTTTGGGGATGCCTGTTGACTTGAGTTCAAGTTGAGCGTGCTCCTGCTCTTGTTGACAATGCATCAAGATTGTTGGGTTTTCTTTTTCTTTTCTGGGAGATACCAAACCGCTTCGGCGAGCTTAATGATATACTGACTCAGTTCTAATTGAGTTAGCTCATAGTTATATTTAATTTCTTTTGCTGGAACCATAATGGTTCACATTCGTTAGAATTCCATGTGATATGGGTAGGTTGGTTGGGCACGTAGGGATTGGACCTTCTCAGGTAAATAATACCAAAATTTGACCTTGAATTGGATTTCGAGCTTCGAGACTTAGTTTCATGAGTTCACGTAGTTGTGGGAGTACCGTGATTTCCCGATCCCGTGACGGATTGAACGCCCTCTCCTATATGGCTCGTTGGTGTACGTCTTCGCCAGTTTGGCAATCCTTTTCAAAGCCGAATTCAGACACCTGAATGTGTCTTGTCTTGTGTGAACGTCGTTTTGTTGCTCTCTGTCCTCTCGAGGAGGGATAGAGTATTTCCCTTTTCCTTGTCTTTGCTATCATCTGTTCCTTCTTTCTTTCTTGCGTAGGGGTAAACCGTTCGCCCTTAACCTCCGTCAATGGATCACTGGCCGTAGCCACTGCAGAACCTCAAACTGTTGACTTGTTCCAGTCTTTTACTTTTGGAAATTTTTGGGCAAAATTTTGGGATCCTTCCTTTCATTCTTCCATTATGCTATAGGGTTGGGGGGTTTATCCTCGGTTTTCAGAGTCGCACTCTTTAACTGCATATCCATTAGTCTTGTGGTGTCGGGAGTATCGGCCCAAGACTAAATCCTTTCCTGGGTGGGAGGACTTTATTTTGGGAAGGCTCAGTACTAAGGGTCGTGAATGGCGAGGGGGTGGATTTTCACTGGGGCCCAATGACGCGAGTTTCCATCCTTCGCGAGGGTCTTGGTGGGAGTGATGCCTGGTGCCACCCATTCGACATGCACGCCGCTAGGGAAATGCCCGATCTTAATAATTTCCTAGGGTTTATCCTAACCTCTTGGTATTTGGGTTTCAGCCTTATCCTTATTCCTATCTTACCTTAAACCTTTCCTAGGGTACCTTATTTTGGGGTAATTCAGGGTGGTATTGTTTTAATTTGGGTTGGGGTTTCATTGGTTTTTAGGGCTCTGTCCTGGACGCTTGTCCAAACTTCAAACTTTACTATAATAATATTTTCTGTTGACTGGGTTTAGTAAGGTTGGTTGAGATACTGTTGGATGACCCACGTTTTCTTTACCTTGCTTCTCGGAAATCGCTAATTGCGAGTTTTTGTGGGCGTTCAATCTCTTGGTGTTATCCTTTTCTTTTTCTTGGTCGTTGCTTGACTTTGTTGCTGGATACACCAAACGCTTCATGCGAGTTTTGAACAGATTTCATCAGATCAGCTACTCTTAGTTCAACAAACCGTCTATCTCTTAGGGGTTGGGTTTCATTAGGTTTTTATATGTGTGGGGTGGGTATCTTTGGTTATATGTCGCTCATGTTGGAGATTCCTTTTTTTTCTGAACACCTACGGATGTTAATTTTCTGGATTATGTATGGTGCAGCGGATTATGTTTATCCTTCTGCGCGGGCTTGAAGTTTTGTGTGGGGAATTTGTAACGGTCACTGTGAGTTAGGCAACACCCAATGCAAGGAGTCGAGGTGTAAACGCGACATTTCTCCGTATTCGCTCCTTAACGAAAATTTTGGGGATTTAATTCCCAGAATTCAACTTCCGCGTTGTCCTAATTGGCCAATACATTTTCGGTTTCTTCAATTTCCGCCTGGTAACAACCACCATCACGTCGTGTTACATGAAATTCAAATTTGCCTTCATCTGAGTGCTTAATCGTAATTCCGTCAAATTTTCTAGTGGTATGTATAGGACCCTGCAAACTTTCAATGTATAGCGGTATATTTTTAGCTGGGGAAAGGATTGATTACTCGATTTTCCGAAGTTTATCTTAGGACGGATGCGTGTACTAATTTCTTCTAATGGTCGCTCGATTGCATTCAGGTACGACAAATATTCTTCATGGCTTCCTCAACGTTACACCGTGCATAATTTTCAGATAAGGCGAGTACTCCGGGATTAAAATTACTCGGCTTTAAAGGTTCTTTTGGCCTAAACAAAACCAATTACCTGGCTGATTAAATTCATCGTGGGATCTCTTTCTACCTGTTATTGTCTTGTCGCTGCGTGTGTCGCATACTTGGGGTTCGCTGTTAAGATTGCTGAAGTACGGGACATCCTACCGAAATTAGGGGTCGCCGCAGCCGGCACCGACACCACATATCTGTATCTCCTCCTGTGTGTCAACATCGTAAACCTCTATCTACAACATAAGGTCAGATCTTTCTAGTTATACTTCTACGCTGAAAACAAACCATCTCCGGGACGTCACACTGCTACCGAAAACGTCTCAAGCGTAACACCTAAATAAGTACAACTTGTCTTGGCACCTTAAGTGCAGTTAAATATTTGGAACTCGAAACGTATTTGTTCACGTATTTATAATCTTTTTCTGTTAATTCACTACAATATAATTAATTAACTTGTTGTGGCGCATATATTGGCCCAATCTATACACGAATGTGTACCGTAAAGGCGCGAACTTGCTTCATTTACCCACCATTGCTTGGGGATCTTTAGAGTAGAAGTGTAATACCACGGAAGAGCGCTCTTTTGGGGAAACACCTAAATCTCCGATACTTTTTGCTAAATATTGCAACTGCGAACACTAAATACACCTTCGTATTGTACGGGTGGGGTCACGTCGCCATCTTGTTAGATTATATAACGCCAGTGGCGTACCACATAAATTAATAACTTGCTATTAATTATATATTGTTTCCTTCTTTTGTGTACGAATATATATAGGGTACGAACGAATACGCTTCGTAGAATTAACTTAAATTGTAAAGGGATATATATTTAAATTGTGCCCTGTTCCTTTTTTTTTATGGTGTGTTATTAAATATAACGTTTTGTAGGTTACTTGTGTCTCTCTCTCTTTATTGTATTTATTGCTCCTTTAATTTGTTACGGTTGATTGTTGCGTCTGTTTCTTTAGTTCGGAAGCAGGTTTGTATCCACGCATTAGGACTATGGCGCCCTCGGTTTAATTCAAGACAGTTCTGAAGAAGCGGTGGATCCTTTTTCTCACCCACGCCCTACTCTTCGGCTGCCGGCAAAACTTATCTTTCTTCAATTAACCGTAGCAACTCTCTCTTTACACTTAATTTCCGTACTCTCTTGTCAACGATAATGGCACTAACTTCATCACATAAAAAATTTAAAATGTCGAATGCTTAGGAATAATTCACACAAAGTGTTCAACACTTGTTCAGTAGTTATGTAGCTTAAAAATGGAGTTACAAAATCACCACTTGTGACTTGTGTCGACACAGAAGTAATTGTGGATTAGTTATTAGGTGACATCTCGGGTATTATGACCTGTTAGAGGTGTTTTGAGACGTTCAATTGGTTCCAGTGGACGGGCCTCATGTAAATTCAATAAAATATCTGCCACCTCCTGACTCAATTTCTTGTGCCGATTGTTTTTCTTCATGTTGTTTGTGTCTTTCTAATGCTCTCCCTTCATCTTCTAGCTACTGCTACTTTTGATGGACTCTTAATAACAGTTCATCTCCTTGGAAGCTTGGGCAAATTCGACTGAAGGCAAGCTGTCTTTTTAAGAGTCCTCTTTTTGTGGTATAACCTAAAAACATGAATGCTCACACTCAAAATCTGTTCAACAACTACAACTTTATCTAACCTGGTAAATAAAAATTTTCTTCGGTTTGAAATGCTTACTGCACACAACCATGAATTTTGAAGCCTCCTTTCCCATTTTGAACAGTTTCATCCATGCTTTGCTGCGATCAATTAATTCTTCCTGGCCCAACTGGTTTGTCCACTTCACTTTGAATTTCCTTCTTTAGGAAACTTATGAAAACTAAGATTAGATTTCTTTGGGTGTTGAATTACACCCATAAACACAACAAAACGCTTTTGATTTTGCCTTGCTCATTTTCAGCAATAACAAATTAATTTTCAAATAAACACTTATCACCATGCACTTATAAAAATATCATTAAAGTTAAAAAAGATTATAACACCATAACAACATACAAGTAAATTTGTAACGACTCTTTTTAAATCGAGTTAAAATTTCTCCCCGTCAAATGTCGCTTCACTTAGCTGTAATCGCGAATAAACAAATAAACAATTACGTTGTAAACACACATGCATTACTCATATGTAAACTAAAGTAGCGTCACCATAGGTAGCGCGCAATTCAAACAGCCGAAGAACTAGTAATTTTAACTCGGGAATAATCTGAATTTGAGCTTCGACCAGCAGCACGGAGCGCCACTTGTAACATGTTTCTTGATTGCTAATTGATTTAAGGAGTCTTCCTACGCTTATTTGTCTGTGCCGTGAAATGCGCAGAAAATGAAAAGAGCTGGGTAGAGAAAGAACGAGAGGAAATTATTAATATTACGCAACCTGAAAACATTTAGTTGACCAACGCGGCAAAATTCAAATGTATGTTTAAAAAGTAATGTAGTCATCACTCTTCATTTATATATAAAATTAAATTCCATTTGAAAAAAAAACTTAAACTACATTTTAATGTAAGATATTTGAGAATTTTAAATTTGGTTGTTCTTGAGTTAAATTATTTTATTTAGGACATTAGGAAACAGCCATAAATACTAAAACAGGGGTGCCATATTTTAGAGTGAGTTATTCCCCCTATTGAGTCATAAGTAATTACTTTTAATGTAAAAAACCTATTGTTTCTATAAAAACTAGACAACATCAAAACGTTTTTAAGTTTATTCAAACTAATACATATTTATATTATAAAGCTTTCTTACACTGAATTACAACATGGTTATTAAGCAGCTTGTTTACATACCTAATCTTTATATTATAATTACTTGATTTAAAAAATTCTATCTTATACTCCTTATTTCATCAATCAAATATTTATACAGTATTAGTTACATAAACCAAAAATGTAAAACATTTTATTGTGGTAATGGTGCACACCCTAAATTATCATCACTTTCATCTTCTGAACTAAAACCAAAGTCAGATTCATCGCTGTCTTCACCAAGCATGTATAATAATTTCTTCGATGTCATCCATTATGTATTCCCTTTCCAAATATTCTTGTTCTACTTTTCAACATGTGCACAAATATTTGACCATTCTTGAGGACCCACACTTTGAAATTTTTCCTCTGCAATTTTTTTCATCGTCGTCCAATTTGAATGTTGTGTTATGTGCAGCTACATGATTTTTATTAAAGCCCATATTTTTTCTATGGGGTTCAGCTCAGATGATATGTGGGGAAGCCTAAGAACAACATGACCGTGCTTAGCCAAAGACTCTCTAATATATATATTTTGTTTACTGGCTTATTGCTTTGAATTTTTAAATATAGTTCAGTTTTTGGTATCTTTTTGCATCGTAGCAAATTCTTCGTTCCGACAACCACCGTTGCATATCTACTTTTTCCATGCAGATGTAGGATTAGCTTCCACTGCTACATTATGGTATGAAGCATTGTCAACGACTAAAACTGAATTTTTCAATATTTGGAATTAACTTTTCTTCTAACCAACGTACATAATTTTTGTTATTCATGTCGTCATGATAATCACCTGTTTTCTGGCCTGATTTAAATATTAATAACCCATTTGGAACAAACCCTTTTTTTTTCCACCGGCATGAAGAATAATGAGGCGCTGTCCTTTAGAAACTGGTGACTTCAAACCTTTACTACTGCCGTCGTCCCAAGCTTTAGGAACTGTATGCGAGCTATGCAAATATGTTTCATCACTGTATATGATATTTCTCCCTTCTTGTTTGTACTTCTGTAGTTTTCGCAAAAATTCAATACGTTTCTGACGAATATCCATCTTTTCCATTAAAACTTTCGATTGTCTTGTGTTTTTCCATCGAAATCCTATCTTGTGTACCACTTTTCTGAACGACGCAAGTTTTCCAGAGAAGTTAATATTTTCTTCGTTTTGTACAGCTTGAAACACAGCTTTCATGGTAGGCCTCTGCTTATGAATAGTAGCATGTCTATAAATCATGGTGCGGATTATTTCCTCTTCAAGTGGTTCAACCGAGGACTTTGGGTTTCCTTTTTAACACTTTTCCTTGGAGAAGCGAATTTACTGCCTTCTGGTTTACTTTTCCCTTCTGCAATGATTCGTTTTACAGTGCTTAGAGCCACACCAGTAGCTTTCGCAACCCTTTCTTGAACACTACGTAAAGGTAGTATTGGTTCTCCACTTCTCTCTTCATTCATAAATTTAAAAACATTATATATTATTTCTCGCCCTTGACTGTGAATGTTTTTTGCCGGAGCTCATTTCACAATGATCTGCAAAGAGATTTATAAGTATTTTAATATTTTTCAGAAAAATATCAACTTACTTTATAATAACAGTAATTCCAAGGTACAACTGTACAAGAATCGATAGACAATTAGGTATCGGTAACCTTTAAACAGAATAATATTATATTTAGTAAAAATTACTTTTATTTACTTACTTGAAAACTAATAATCAACAGTGAAAACTACTCCTTTACAAACAGCAACAACACATCAAGCCAGTAAAGTAATAAACAAATGATCGGTTGCAATCACAAATAAAACTAACTCTACCGGGAACCAAGTTATTCAACTGAACAGCAATCGATTACCTTAAAACAAAATTATCTTATGTTTGGTACAAATCACGTTAACTAACTCACAAAAACTAACCGCGGGTTCTTCAGAGTAATAAACACAGTATAGGAAGAGCAACCAACAAATGACCTCAAATGACCTGAAAGTAACATAACCTTTTTATTTCTGTAAGTGAAAATTAAATATAACTTACCCTTAATAGAGCAAAACTAGGCTGTGGTAGTCTTAAAAAGACTTTTAGATTATAAGAAACAGAAATAACACAAAAATAAAGCCAAATGTGCAATACACCAGTGTAAACACAAAAGTGATGTTTTTAGGTTGGTCTGCACGGAAAATTTTAAATTTTGGTTTCTGCGCAACAGTTCATAACATAATAAACGCGCTCTACATATATTTACAAGTACTACATAAAATATGATACAAATCAGCTGTCTCACACACGACGACCATAATTGATTTATTCAGCGCCATCTACATTTACTCTTTGTGGGCAATAGACTGCGCAAGTTGTGACGTCACGCGTTAAGGTAGGTCAAGGCTACGTTCCAAACATTTATGTTAAAACCATACGAAATACGACAAAACTTTCAAAATCGCCCAAAATAACGACTGTTTGTGCACGAAAAGTAATTACGGTACTTAATTAATCTATTCCAATAGATTTTATGCAAAGAAGCATCTATATAAGCAAAAAAAATTAAGAAATTAAATTTTAACCTCTAAATAAATGTTTTACAGATCTTATTTGTAGTGAACAACTTGGGAAAAAAGGTAGTTAAACACAAAGATTGTAAACAAAATGTTTGATAATTGAAGAAAACTATAATATGTACCCATATAAATTAATACAGAAAAAACTATCGACATATATTACAAAAAATTATATCTAATAATTAAATGAAGTTTCCACTTCCTTAATCAAAGGACACTGGAAGTTGGTGAGTGCCCCACAAACTTGGAAAATTGTAGAGACATGTGGGATCAGTGGAGGCGCAATAGTGTTTAAAATTGAATAACATTTGATTCTTCTAATTGCACGTTCCACATGAATACGTGCCCTAGCTATAGTCCTTGTCATAATTACCTGGTCTCGTGTAAATTGTGGTGTTGCTAAAAATGGTGGAATATTTAGTGAAACACCCTGTGGCAAGTCTTCTGATATCAAGAAGCCTTTGTCGGCAAGAACTAAGTCTCCAGCAGACAACTGTGCTAATATTCCACAATCCCGTACAATTTTTTTATCCGACATAGATCCAGGATATGCATCACTGATATAAGTAAGTACACCATTTGGTGCAACACCAACTAATACTTTAAAAGTGTTTCTATGTTTGTAGCTACTATATGTCAGTTTCTGCTTATCCATTTGAGCTGGGTGGATTGTATTTATTTCTGTACAATCCAATACAATTCTGCAGTTTGTAAAAGAAGCAAAGGCAGTTGGCATACACAATTTGTTTTTTTCTTCTTGTGGGAATTTCTTTCATAAGTTGTAAAATAAAATTTCGTGAAATGCGTAAAGCCAAGTTTTAAAATATTTGCCACTGTTTCCCGACTGATGCCAAATCTGTACCCTAAATCGTCATTCAACAAATTTAATCTTAATTTCATTAAGGTCAACAATATTTGATCAACTCTTGGCACATTGACAACTTGCCATTGTTGATAATATGTAATTTTAATGTTGTCGTACATTCTACAAAAGCTTAAAAACACAGTTTTGTTTGGCAAACCTGTGTATACGGTGATCAAATGGTTGTTGTCCTCAATATTTTTGACTGAAAATGTTGACTTCAGTCGGAAATTTCTGCCTTTAGCCCTTTACCTCCTGCTTTAAAAATAATTTTCAGCTTCTACTAAAGCTGGAAATTGTGACATTGTGGCTCCTGAAAGTTCTTCAGCCAGTTTTTCAGTGGGCAGTTCTGTTGAAGGTTCTCCACGTGAAGTTGAAGCTGCAGATTCTTCTTCCGACGTACATGGCTGAGGTACTTCTTTCTTCACTCTTTTCTTATTTCTATTTCACGGTACGTAAAGCGTTTCGTTACGTTATAATCAAAATTGTAGGGCCATTTTCCTTGTTCCTTCTACAAAATGACAACTGCAAATTCTTGAATGTGGTCCAGGTCGACGGTCTTTACGTCTATAATAATTTAAACCATTAGGTTTTCTATCATCTATTTACTTTTTCTGAGTAGATACCTACCTTATTGCTTGAAGCCACTTTTTCAGCTCCACCGGTTGTTTTGGAAACACGAAGAATTTGCAGCCCTGTTTCTCGCTGTAGTGCTTGCATGTAGGGGCAAAACACATTACCATTATGAATTAACTAAGCTAAAATTACGAGCCGATGATGTTTAACCCGGGTTCTTGTAAGGTATCTTACGGATGTGTACAAAAAAATTAGATCTAACTTATAAAAATGAAAAGGGCCAAGAAGGGCTTCTCCAAAAACAGAATCTACAAACTCCATTGGCCGCAAGACGCACAAGTGCAAAACAATTGACCACTAGTAAGAGGTTACGCTCAAGGGTGGACAATACAAAGGCATGTCGACACGTAGTAACACTAAAAACTAATTTACATTTAGGAAAAAGAAACATTTGGCCGCAAATCTTTCTGGGTTCGCTGGCGCCGTTTGGATTAGCTGTAGTGACTGTCTAAGTTTGTTTCAAACTGACGCGATCTCATAAACCGGCGGCGAAAATAATCCTCTGTCGGGCTTTGCAGTCACGTACGGCGAGATTTGACAATAGAGTAAAGCTAAACACTTTTCGAAAGGTACATTCTCCGTGCTAAACTAATTATAAAAATCAATAAAATATAATAATAATGTATATTTTTCCAACAAGTATACACCCAATTACATGAAAAAAATTATTGTAAATAGCCAAATATTAATTCAAAGAAAATCAGTTTCAAACTCATATTAAGTTAAAAATTTAAGATTAACATAGAGTGAAGAAAAAAAATACAAACTTATGTTAAGCTAAACAAGTACAATTATAACAATAATACAAATATTCAAATTAAGTAAAGCAGTAGGTACCCAACTGTTAAGTGAGTTATCAATTAGATGCACTAAATTTACATATATCGTTTTATTTACCCAATCTGACTAATGTTCTTTCAAGATGTGCACATTTTTAACATGAAAACTAGTGAAAAGAACATTAAGAAACGCATGCGTGAATTTTTGAAGTAATGTCCCATTAAAAATTTTCAATATATTAAAAGTTTAAAATCACGAGTGTTCATTCAATAGATACAATGTTATAAAAAACCAACACAGCAATGTGATCTGAAAATGATGCCAGTTCCATATTAATTTCAAACAAATATTCAAGAAACTCTACTAAATTATAATTATGTATCCTATCGGTACTACATGTATACCAATATTATTAACCATTATAATAACAATAAATACAAAACTATGATACAACTAAAATATAATACAAGAGAAAGAAAATACCTATGTACCCCAATATTTTAATAAGTATGGCGAAAGACCTCTTACATGTATAATACCTAAATTATTCAACAATTTACCGCCAGAGATGGATAAATTAAATATAAACAAATTTAAACAGGAACTTAAAATAATTTTAGCAAGGAATGTAAATCTTTTTTTCACAACCATCGCTCTAACAACTATGTAGCGCCCTTAGAATACACTAATAATTAGGAATGTACATAATGTATTTATGGTTGTAACATTGAATTCGGCACCTACTGATAAGTAACCGAATTAACTGTAAAAAAAATTTTGAAAAATATAATAAAATAAATAAAATCATTCTTATAATTATAATCAAACTATTCCCTAAAATTATCTACAATATGTTCTATGTACAAATTAATATAAAACTCTTTCAATTTATTTATATTTATCACCCACTCAGGATCTACAGGCACTTCTGTAATAATATTTTGTGAAGGCGTCCATATCATTAAATAACATTTTTGTCTGCCTGTTATATACAAAGTACCCTGAATTTGGTGATAATAAGGATGATTGTAATTGATCTGAGCTTCTCCTGAATCACTTATTTGAATAATATATGTGTGGTCTACCTGAAGTTCTAAAGACATTGACTTCTTCCGGAACTTGTACGGACACTTGACCTCCAAAATTGCCGTCTCTCCAATAAGGCCATCGGGACTGCAGCCTAAAAGCCACATGGATGCAGCCATAACCCTGTAGCATTTACTTTAAGCCCAGTGTAGTGTGAGAATTCCTCAATAGCTCCTTGTTCATTTGAACGACCCCACTGAATCGCAGAAATTTTATCTAAATTATATGATTCTAAAATTAAAAACAGTGTTATCCATACAAGACCATGTTTATATTAATACCTGTGAGTTGCCTGAACAGAGATATGGGATATTTGTTTCTACTAATTGCCTTTATGGCTATCCCGAAATGGCTTGCTGTAAGCCTATTTTTTCTGTACGTCAACCAATTTTCATTTGCAGATTGGCCAATTGTGACATCTGCAATTTCTTTGATTTTCTCAGAAGTAACTGACATCTTTTGCAAAAGGTATTGCCTTTTGTCAGTACTTCTAATGTACTCAATGAGAACAAAATGTCCTCCACAGCGGGTATTGCAAGGCCATCATCTTGTGGTTCATTACACAATAACCACTTAAA
Organism: Abscondita cerata; assembly: GCA_030710515.1. NCBI lineage: Eukaryota > Metazoa > Arthropoda > Insecta > Coleoptera > Lampyridae > Abscondita > Abscondita cerata. The sequence continues at coordinate 332,324 of JALBCR010002248.1, forward strand.
ACCAACTGATGATCCTAATGTATTGAGATCCTGTTGGAATCTGTCCAGCTCTGTTTTATTTAAGTTTCGCTCTGTAGAACGATGTGTCCTTACAGGATACATATCCTTTGCAGACTTTGTCTGTTCATCTGCTGCTGGTTGTCGCACAGCCCAGGAACATTCGACATCTGTTATAGATATGTTATAATGCCCGTGAAGACATACCGCGGCTACATGGTGGCATAAATATAAACCACGAGGACAGGTGCATGTGGCCTTTTCAATATCCCCTTCAGAATCTAGAAACACCTAAAAAATAACATCAATAACACCTTTCTCAAAATTTATCTTGAAGTACCTCGACATGATAAGTTCTGGCCTTCATGCTTGCGTATACTTCAGAGCGCATTACCCTCAACTCAGATGAATAGTCAAATGTCTTTATATGCCCTGATTGAACAGCATTCTCACCTCTTTTATGGCTCTTTTTCATCACAAAAGAAGTCTATAATAGCACTTAACTTTAAGACATGTTTCGCCATTTCTTGTTTAATATAAATACTACACTTACTAAAATCTAATTTAAAACTACAATGTACACACTTGACACAAGGTTTTCACCACAAACATAGGTAACATATACACTGGGGTGCGTTCAGAAATTGCGCACTCGGTATGCGTGTGCACCTAATATCGTTCAGAATTTAAGAAACGCTTACAGGGTGTAACACTTCGTGCCGTTCATAAATTATCGTAAGTGCACACCGAGTGTGCACATTTCATATCCCGGTTGAGACTTGGGTAACTGTGTGCACTAAATGATTTGACATTTGTAAACAAGTTAATCTAACATAATTCGTAAGCAAACTTGATATTGTGTGGGCAGGTTATGCTACAATGGAGCCTAGAAGATTGTTTCTTCCAAAACTTTCTATTTTTGTTACTCAATGCAAAGATATACTAGAAACTGACAGCGAATCTTCAAGTTCAGAAGATGAAAATGTTAGTTTGTCTTCATGTATGCTGAAAATGGGAAATTACGATAAACGTAAACCTGTTCGTATTATGTTATATTTGGAAACAGTTGTATCCAGATATAATCACACTGAATTCCAAAGTCATTTTCGAATGTGTAGGCAAGCTTATGAGATGCTATTGCACCAGATAGGCCCAACATTAAGACGTAATGGGAGGGTTGGAAGGGATACTATTAATATTGAAAAGCAGATTTTATCGACACTTTGGTTACTTGCAACACCAGATTCTTACAGGTAATAGTTATTTATGTACCTAGGCGCTAAAGTTAAACTTTTTTGTCGAATGTAACTTTAACTGCAGAGGCCGAGGCAAATAATATACTTGAGACAAAAAGGTAACTTTAGTGTCGCGGTGCATATTAGGTTTTTTTCTGAAATCGATAAAAAAATTCAAAAGATAATTGATTGCAAATGTTGCAACGTACTTCCGAAATCGTCAATAAACTTCATTAGTTTACGGACGATTTCGGAGAAATAACTATTATACTATCTATTAATACTTATGTTTTAAAAATAGTAATTAAAATTTTAGATCTGTTGGAGAAAGATTTGATATGTCCAAAGCATCATTATCAGTGAGTTTTATGAGAGTTGTCAAAGCAATCAATAGAATGTCACCTATGATAATTAGGTGGCCAACAATTGCAGAATTCCCTGAAGTAGAAAGAACTTTTTTCAAGTGGGTGCAATTCCATTTGTTTTAGGAGCTGTCGACGGTACATATATACCTATAAAAGCACCACTTGTGGATGCAGAGGTTTATAACTAGAAAATGTTTTTATGCAATTACTTTACAAGCTATTTCTCTTGGGAATCTCAAATTTACGAATATATTTGTTGGTTATCCTGGTTCTGTAAGTGATACTCGAATTTTTAACAATTCCGATATTTATAAAGAAATAACTCGGAATCAAAATCGTTATTTTCCAAATAATCAACACATATTAGGCGATAAAGCTTATCCTACACTTCCTTGGGTCATTCCACCATTTATTAATAGAGGACGATTAACAGCTGCCCAAATATATTTTAACACCAAGCATGCACAAACAAGGCAATGTATTGAACGAAGTTTTGCCCTTTTATTTGGCAGATTCCGGCGTTTGAAATATCTAGATATGAACAGAATTGATATGATACCTCACACTGTTTTAACAGCATGTGTACTACACAACTGGTGCCTGAATCATGAAGATGTATTGATAGAAGAGTATATTAGAGATGGACAAAATTATGTACAGCGTGATGACGATATTGATAGGAATAATCATATAGAGCATAATGATGAAGAATTAGCTCTGGGAAGAATGAAAAGAATGCAGCTTTGTACAAATATATATAATGATGTACATTTGTAATAACAAAATAAATTCACGTTTACAAAAAAAAATCAAGTTTTTCTAAGAGTATAACTAAACTTTTATAATTTTTTTTATAATTTATAACAAAGAATTAAAATATTAAGTACCATAAAGTTTTCAAATGGTAAATGAACATAAATTTTTTTAATAATTTTTAACAAAACCTTATGAAGTAAATGTCTTAAAAATTTCAAAGTTTGTCTAAGAGAGCATCCATTTTACTGTTATAAGCTGCCAATCGTTCTTCATGACGGCGTTGACGATTTTCTTCTTTTAGTTTGCTTTCATTTTGAAAGTGTTCTAAAAGCTTTCCTATTGAAGTACCTCCTGTCTTACTTTTCTTGTATTTAGCTTGTGGTGCTCCTAATTCCGAAAGAACATCTTCATCAGTAGCGGTTTTCTTTTGTTGTACCTTTAAAACACAATGTAAAATTACTTCTCAAAATTAAACTAATCAACATTACTTACTTGTATCTCCTTGTAAAGATGTTGCAATAGCCACTGGTAATACATTTGGTTTTTTTCCAAATATGTCGTCAAACTCATTAAAGTAATCGAATTTGTAATAAGCATCCCCTGTATTATGCGTTCCCATGTTATCCTTTTTTTTTAATGTATTTTGTTTTAAATATTTAAATTTATCACTACATTGTTTGCTTGTATATCCACCTATTTCCTTCAGCAATTGTTTTCCATACTACCTCATTTTTTATTTTAGTACTTTTAAAATCATTTTCAAATCGCGCATAACAGCTTATTAATAGTCTAATATTTTGTTTAGACCATTGTGCAGATGCAGACGAGGTGGAAGATGGATGCACCTAAGGATATATCTGATTCATTGTCAGGTTCTTGTTGTTGGCAAACTGTATTTAATTTTAAACCAAAAATTTCTTCTACATCTTCGACCGACAATAAAAGCAATTCATCAGCTAAAAAATAAATTAATTTGTTATTGAATCTAATATAACCTCACTTTAATTACTGTGTTTATTTCTGACTAAAACCTTGTCCTGTTGTAATATAACGCCGCCAATATCATCTTTAATTAATTCATGACTCTTGGAAGACATAGTTTCCATTTGTGTAAATATTTTTTTGGTTAGGCCACAGCCGTTGCAACTTCTGCGTTCAAAATTCTTTGATTAAAATCAACGAATTAAACACGCTTGCCAACACCTTTGACAGACACTTCGTAAGGTGCATACTCCCACCTGGTGTGCAAAATCTGAACGCACCCCTGCGTACCACAAATAACGTCAAATAAGATCTGTGTCATTGAGAGGTTAGAATTCTATTTTTTAATTGTATTTACTTACAAGGGCGTTTATTTTCAGAAATTATATTCAAATACGTTCATTTAAGTATCAGAATTACTTTTGGGGCACTAATAACCGTTATTTTGTACGATTTTCAAAAATTTTTCTGTGTTTCTTATGCTTTTACAATAGTTTGTTTGGAACGTAGCTACACGACTATCCCAATGTGTGACGTCAGGCTTGTGTGGTCTATTGTCCCGATAAATCACCAGAGAAATGGCAGGGTTGCAACAATTCTCTCTGCGTGCTGCGTTGTCAAGTTAAAAATAATTACCTAAATGTAGGAAATTTTCTTGTATGTATAATTAATCCCACTTGAGGTTTTTTTTTCATTTCTGAGTCTGTGGGTGTGTGATAAGAGTCAAAACTGCAAAGAGTTCATTATAAAATAAAATCACAATTTAAAATGTTAACCATAAATTAACCTAAAAGCAACGTTCTGATAACGTGTTATGTGACGTTTATACAACGTTTGTTTACGTACTTAAACGTTAAACGTTATTAGAAACCTTTTTTAACGTTTTGCAAAAGTAATCTTGCTATCTGGGATTGTTATTTAAAGATATATAAATGTATAATCTACGAACAAAACATGTTTTTCAATTCATAATTCTTAGTAACTTTCTAGAAAAATAATATTCATAAAGCAGTAGTGGTGTAACGCAACTAACAGCACATACCAAAGTCAGAGTCGGTAACTACTTGACTACTTATACATAATGATAAACTAAATGTTTTTAGACTTAGAATATAGAAAACATTCAATAATTGATCGCGCGTTTCATTCTGTACGCAGAATGAGAGGTTACGTTGGTACGCTTGTTAATCAAATGAAAATTCTTTAATAATTTTAACTTACATCACGTTATTCTGTACCTTAGGTTTGTTATAGTGCTCATTCACAATGAACGTTTGCGTATAACGTACGCAACCGTAATCTTTAACGTAACTTAATTTTATGGTCCTGTTCATAATGAACGTAGAAATAGTCCAAGGCGCATGTCTAGCAACCGTCAAATGTGTGAATTATTTGTTTGTTGTCAGCCTCAGCTGTTTATTAAAAAAATGGATGATCAAAATTTGCGTAAGCTTTTGTTATTGTTGTTAATACGACGTCGTCGTAATCAACGTTTATCAAGGAATGAGAGACGTTGGTGGGTTAGGCCAGTAAACAGAAATCGGGAGCGAAATGGAGAATATCGGAGGTTAATGCTGGAACTTAAGCTACATGATGAAGAATGGTTTTTCTGTTATACTAGAATGGCTCCGGAATTGTTCGATAGGCTTTTGAGTATGGTAGGACCGTATTTGAAAAAAATAGTATTAGGAAACCATTAAGTCCGGCCCAGAGGCTTGCTATAACATTAAGGTTAGTTGACAAAGTCTCGCACTTATGAGATGAGTATTGATTGTGATATTCTAGATTCTTGGCAACCGGAGATTCTTATTTTTCCATTGCAAACGGCTACCATATTGGTAAGTCAACTGTTTGCACGTGTATTAAAGAGGTAACAGCAGTTATTTGGAACGTATTGTCACCCGTCATTCTTAAACCGCCAACGGTTGAAAATTTCAAAGAAATTTCAAACTCATACTGGAAGATGTGGAATATGCCCAACTGTCTCGGTAGTATTGACGGCAAACACATTCGAATTACAGCACCACCAAATAGTGGTTCGCTTTTTATAATTATAAAAATTACTTCAGCATAATATTGCTGGCTATTAGTGATGCTGATTATAACTTTGTATATGTGGACATTGGTGCATTTGGTTCCATTAGCGACGGCGGTATTTTTGGTTCATCTCAGTTTGCTAAGGGTTTAGCAAATGGAACGCTTCCTTTACCACAGAGAAAAGCATTACCACTAAGTAATACTTTAATGGAGCATTTTTTCGTGGGAGACGCGGCTTTTCCATTAACCAAAAATATTATGCGCCCATACCGGGAAGGGAATTGAATGTTGTACAAGCAGTGTTCAATTATAGACTTTCTCGTGCACGTCGTGTTATAGAAAACACTTTTGGCATCTAGTAGCCAGATGGAGGATATTTCATCGTAGTATATGTGCATCACCAAATAATATTGATAACATAGTGAAAGCAGCAGTTTGTCTACATAATTACATCAGATCTTCACGTCCATCAAGGCAACGTTATACACCACCGAACTATATAGACAGCGATGATGTATTGGGAAAATGGAGAGAAGAAGTACAAGGAGCAATTGTGCAAAACTGCCCAAGGCTAGGAACAAACAATTCCACTTGTTCTGCAATACAGCAACGCAATGATTTGGCAAAATACTTTTTAACACCTGCAGGTTTAAAAAGGTCAGATTGAATATGTAAAAAGAACTTAATTAAACAATGTATAATATAATAATAATGTCATAACTCATGTATTTTCTTTATAAAATATGTATGTACATCATTAAAAATGATTTAACTCGTTCTAATTTTCTTAATTGTAAAATGAGACCCAAATTAACCAATCTTATGTTTATTTAGAAAATGAGTTAACACAAGTAATTGTTTAAAAATATACTAATTCCATAATTTTTTTTTAATAGTTTTTCTTTTGTCCTTGTCGATTCGACTGAGTTCGACAACAACTAACTGTCCAAACTCTGCTTCTTCACATGTTTTATTTCCAAGAGAAGATAGTGTTTCTAATATTTTTCATCTACTTCTTGACTTTGTATTTTTCGGTTCTTTCTACGAGAAGGTAAAACATGTTGTGGTGTATTTGAAGATGGAGTTACAATCTCTGTAACAAATTACATAATTTTTGGCATCAAATTATTACATGTCACTTAAAAATAACAAACCCAGATTTACAGACATAGTCAACATCGACACCTACCTTCTTCATTCTGGATCTCGGTGAGTGTATCGTCAGACTGATTGTCACTAGAAATGGTGCTAGCATCAGCATCGTCCGATTCTAGCGTGGTTTCTCTACTACCTGAACACCCTACCTCTTTATTTCGGTAGAAGTTAGTTGTGGTTATCCTAAAATAAACACCCAAATTACATGTATGCTACAGACACTAAAAGTTACCTTCGCTGTTGAATATGTGCATCCAAGAATGACAATAAGTCATACCAAACCCATTTTGTAATAACACCGCTACCACTTGGAGTGTTTTTAATTTTTTCCTTTCGCGAGTGTATTTTTCTTTCAATGATAGGAAAGCTTTTTGCATGTGTCCGCTGAAAAACAATTATAAAAACATATTTCTCTGCTGCATAGAAACTAATGCTAGTTTGCAATTTAAATTTAAACTCACGTGTTGAATTTAACGTTAAAGCTATTTCCAACCACGCATTTTCCTTTATAATGAGGTCCTTATAACTTTTATGGCCTTTATCATACAAATATTCGTAGCCATTCACTAAGTCAATTAGTAAACCAATGTCCAGATTTTCCATTCTAAATCAAATACGTTAAAATTGTATATTTAATAAACATGCACTTGAACTAAACGAAAATTGGTTTATAACCAAAGAAAAACCACATCTGTGATAATTATTACCAATTGCCAAATACTCCAACTTGATAATTAAAAACACACCAGATTATGAACGTAACCATAACATAAGTTGAAAATATTTCAATTTTGCGTATTGTTTACGGTCACACGCAATTGGTTCGTAAACATAAATTTTACGTACATTCATTGTGAACACTTCGACTTGGTCACCTGCATTTTATCTTTATGGATTACGAGACGGTTTACGTTTTACGTTCATTGTGAATGAGCACATAGACTAAAATGGGGTTACTTGTTATCAAAAATAACAAAAAGAAAAAGCTTTATCACTTTCACGCGTTTACTTAAAGCCCATTTTAGACGGTACAATTTTCTTGTGCGAGAAAATTGAATGCAATTTTATTGTAAAAATATTTTGTGCACAGAATTTTAAACCTTTTAGACGGTACGATTTTAAAGTAAGAATTCTGCGCAATAGAGGATTAAGTATTTGGATGTTTTCTAGTTATTTTATGTTATGTAAGTTGAATACACTGCTGTGCATCTAACATTCATAACCTCAATTAATTATTGTTTATTGTTGAGTTTATTCCAAATTATAAAATGAGATTTAGAACTAAAATGTTATTGTTAGCAGCGAGTACCCTTAATACCCTCGACACACTGAGAGTAAATGATCATTAATGTTAATGATCATTAAAGAAAATGATCATTACGAATTTTAAGGTGACAGACCCAAATCGTTCCAAACTTTACAAAATCAATGAGTTTGCGCAGTATCACTATTTTTCTATACGGTATTTTATTCACCTAACCTAACAATTACAATATTTATAATTTATAACATATCTATATTTACCGAAGTTTTTCAATAATGGATATTATAAAGCAAACCGAGTGGTGCTTAAAAATAATTCAGATTACAAAATTAATTCTAGTTATAGACAATATTATATCAAAGAACCTTTTATCAATAATGCGACGAAGAAAGAATATTAATATTTTAGTGAGCAGAGTAGTAAAAAGAAGAAAGAGTACAATTAATAGATATATTTGGAAGTTTGTAAGTATAAATATTCTGTAGTTATTACCAAATAGCGTTTCCTTGTATTTTATAGAAGAGAACTAGTAAATTCTGGGAAGAAGAGGTAAAAACTTATTCTGACCGTACATTTAAAGAACATTTTCGTGTGGACCGCAATATGTTTTCCAAATTGGTGCAATCATTATCTTGCTTAAGTAAACAAGACACCAACTTTAGAAAATCAATACCGCTCGACAAAAAAATCGCTATTGCTTTGTATGCTTTAGGCAGCTCTGCAGAATACCGTACTACAGCAACAGTTTTTGGTGTAGGAAGAACCACTGTCGGAGAAATCGTAAGGGAATTTTGCCATTGTGTGTGTTTGAATCTACAGCAAAAATATCTGTCATGTTATCCCCTGATCAACAGACGCTAGAAACAATTGTTGCGGGCTTTGAAGAAATGGGATTCCCACAGTGCATGGGTGCAGTTGATGGATGTCACATTGAGGTTTCTCCACCAAAAAGTTTAGCTGTGGACTATTATAATTATAAAGGCTGGTATTCTATTGTACTGTTAGCAGTTGCTGACCACCGATGCAATTTTACTTACATAAATATTGGCTCACCTGGGCGCAATAATGATTCGTATATCTTTGAAAATTCTGCTCTCAAAGACGAGCATAGTAGAAACAAAATTTATATAGAAAATTCAAGAATAATGCAAGGGATATCAGTACCTGTACTGTTAATTGGGGATTCTGCTTTCCAATTAAGTAAGTTTATGATGAAGCCCTTTCCTTATACTGCAAATCAATCCCTTCTTGAGAAAACGTTCAACTACCGCTTGTCAAAATGCAGGCGAGTTGTAGAAAATGCTTTTGGTCGATTGAAAGTAAGATTTCGTAGACTACTGAAGGGCTTAGAGGTTGATATTGACCATGTACCTAGAATAATAAAAGCGTGCTGTATTTTAAGTAATTTCTGCAATAGCAGTGGTGATTACATTCCTGCACATTGGACCAAGACTATGAGTAATGTCAATAATAACGAGCAACCAGCATGCGCATCAGTATTCATGGCGCAACGGGTGTAAACATAAGAAATGCAATTGCAAAATATTTAGGTTAGTATATTTATTTTTAATTTTTATGGTTTTTAATACAACTTAAAAATTCCGACACACTTTTTCAAGGAAGTTAGGCAGTTCAATTGAGCCTGCCGTAGAGCCTCATTTTGTTTCAATTCCTGTTCTGCCACGTCATTTGATCGGCGTATTTCTTGCAGCAGCAATTCATCAAAATCTTGACGCTTCCGTTTTAGAATTTTTTTTTTCAGAGGAACAAAATGCTGCACTGCCACTTGTACTTGATGAAGAGGAAGACGGAGTCATTGGCAACCTTTGGGAATTGGACGAATGTGATTCTTCGCTCTAGAATAAAAATAATAAATAATTGATAAGAAATATAAATAAAACGTACCTCTGGTACATGCTCATTGTTTTGATTATCCGAGTTTGATACTTCATCCTCTAACATAAACACCTCTAAAAAATAATTACTTATTAAACAGAAATACTATAGTAACTTTCCCTGCAGTAATTGGAAATCCATTTAAATTATAATGTAAACACATTTGTTTAAAAAGTAACAAGTCAGACTTTAGATAAATACATACCATCCCACATTTCAAAACTTTCATGTACCAAAGATGGATCATTACAAGGTAGAGACCCTAGAATTTTATTAATTTTGTCGTAATATTTCCACCGGACCTCTTTCCCCTGACGGGCCTATTACTTTCTTCTCTGATCTTTAAAAAAATTATTTTAACATATTTACATTTCACTATAATGAAGTACCTGTATTTTTGTGTAAAATTGTTAATTTTCGTTTTTATGTCGTTGCCTTCTACTCCTTCAAGTTCATTTCCCACAAAGCATAATTTTAATTGTGTAGCCATTTCGGTGTACACATGGGAATTTCTTTTCTGTCTTCGTAAATCGGTTATTTTTTCTTCCCACAAGTCTAGCAAGGCTGATTCTGATTCGTTCGTCCATTTAATCCTTTTTTTGGAACACATCTCAGACGGTATAAACCACAGACAAATAAGCCACTTCGTATCGCTGTTGCTGATTTAAGCGCTTTGGCCATTTGTTGGCTAAGGTAGCGCTACATTGAAAACTGACGATGTTTGCCGAAATCGTACGATTATCGTGTCTACAGTTAATCGGAAATTTAATGATCATTAACATCTAACGACGTTTCAAATGATCATTAAGAAAATTGTTACGTGACACACAACAAACTAAATGATCATTAAAGCCTTAATGATCATTAACAGCCTCAGTGTGTCGAGGGTATAATTACAATATTAAGCAATTCGCAATTTACAAAAACAATACGCCACCAAGCGGAATAAATTTAAACTATCTAAGAACGTATACTATGCGCTAGCGCTAATGGTCGATACAGCAACTGATCGCGATCGAATTACCATCATTATTTTGTTTAAATCTGCATTTTAACTTTTACGTTTTTCACGATCGAGTTTTCACAATCAGCTTTTATCAAAGCTATTGCTAGTTTCCTTACTGCTATGTGTAAGTACAAATATTCTCATTTTAAATACATAACCTGTTTCGTGTTTTTAAATCGCAGTGGCTGGTAACATGAATAAAGAAAAAATCATACTTTCTTTTAGCAACTTCTTCATGTACTTAAATGCTTTGCCTTCATCAAGATGTGTTACCGAAGGGAGTCTTTAGTTAATGCCCACCACATAATCACATATGGTCTTCTAGAAAAAAATGAAGAATGCATTGTAGTATTTGCATTGTGTTTACAATCCAGTGCATTATCTGAAAAGCCACATGAAGTAAAGATTACTTTCGACAGAAATTCAGTTATTGTCAAGCATGCTAATTGCACTTGTAAAGCTGGGATGTCGGGCGTATGTAAACATGTAGCTGCTTTTTAATTTTATGTACAAGGTAATACATTTTCCTACAAACTGTGCTAAAGATAAACACTTGTTTCTTCGTAGAGAAAATATGTTGGATTTTCTACCAATATCATCTACCGATTTACAATGTTATTGGAACAAAAGTAAAGGTGTTCAAATGTACAAACCGATACCCATTCTGGATCATTCATGTTTTGCAGGGAAACCAAAAGACGTTTTTGGAAGTGATGGGATAGATAAAACTGACATTTTAACAACTCTAACGAATGCTCTTCCTGAATCGGCACTTGCAAAACACAAGTAAGTGATTTTTCTTTTTTTAGTAATGGTTATTAACTAATTTTTTTAAAGAATGGGACGTAAGATAGATGTAAGGACAATGCCCAATGTCGTAAAGAATGCAGAAATCGATCCTTTTTAACAATAATTTTAAATCGTTGTAAAGAATCTATTATTAATAGTTTGGATGATTTTCCAATTACAAATATTTGTTGTAAAGCAACATATGAAAAAATTTGCGATGTGGATATTATAGAAACGTGTGTGTCCACAAAAATTAATAAAATCAGGTGGCAACAAGAAAGGCAGTTTAGGGTGACTGGATCAAGGTGCTATTCTCTTTATACTTATTCACTTGATAACTGGGAGATGAAAGCAAAAAGTATTTCTGGCCTAAGGCATTCAAAAGCAAATTTACCGATCATGGTATCGAATATGAAAATGCAGCCAGAAATGCATATAAAATCAAGTATGGTTGTGAAATAGTGGAATCGGGACTTATTATTAACGAAAATCATCGATGGTTAGCTTATTCGCCTGATGGCATTGTTTTGAAAGGCAATAAACCTGTCAAATTACTAGAAATTAAGTGTCCGTATGGAGGTAAATATAAGATTCTTCAAAAAAGTAAACAATTAATGTTTTTGTTGTTTAGGTAAAACTATTCCAGCAGCAGGTCTAGTTGAAAATTTAAAATATTTAACCAAAGATGAAAATAATAAATTAACTTTAAAACAAAAGCATGCATACTACGCCCAGGTACAATTAGGCATGGCAATTTTGAATGTGAATGAATGTGATTTATTAATTTATTCTTCATTTAATAATACTTTTATTAATGTAAATATAAATTTTGATGATGTTTTGTGTATCAATTAATACACCGGTTAGGTAATGTTTACTTTAATAAGATGATACATGTTATTTGTGAAAGTAAAAATTGTAAATGTCAATAAATAAAACAAAATTAAGTGTTATTTTTCAAATTTATCATCCTTTAATATCGATTGAGATAAATTAACAACTGCACATATTATTATAAAGATCTCATCTATTTTATGTACTAATGACATGGGAAATGGTTTAGTAAAATCTCAAACACCTTAATTCTTTGGTTGACTCTTTCTATATGGACCCGCGCTCTTGCAATTTCAACATTTAGTTTAGCTTCCTCTTCTGTGAATTGTGATTTCTTCCTTAAGAATGGTGGTCTAATTAGCTTAATGTAATGTTCTCTAGTAATATCTTCAATTCGAAATCCTTTGTCCACCATTACAGCATCTTGACCCATTTCCAATTTATTGATAAGACCACTTTGTGCAAAATGGAATTATCGGATGCTCTGCCTCCGTAAGCCTTACTAATAAATGTTATGACACCTGCGGGGCTAACTCCAGTCATAAATTTTATCGTATGATCACCTTTGTAGTGGGAGTAAGTCATAATACGACAACACAGACATTTTGGCCTTTGTAGTTTTATTTCGGTACAATCCAAAACAATCCTTACCGTTGGAAAATTTTAAAACATATCGGCATGTTTTGCTGACATTCTTCTAAAGAAGGCCATATTATTACCGCTTCTAAGATTAAAGCGAGTTTTGTAATAGTTTTATTAAAAATAACTTGACACGTTTTTCCTGTTATAGTACCAAACAAGATGGCAAGTACAACGTATCGTAGTCCCATTTTTAATTTCATAAAAGTCAATATTAACTTTTCTTTTACTGACAATTTATGTTTTTTCTGTTCAGGGAAATTTCTTATGATAAGTTGAACTAATACATTCAACATCGCAAAGTTTTGTAGTCCAGTCAATGAACATAATTTTGAGTCAGTGTCAATGCTAGCTACAAAGGGTACAATTATATCTCCACTCTTGACTTGTGTTCCCGTGGTACGTAACTTAGATGTATGAGCCATATTTAACAGCCTATCAACAGCTATTCGCTCATCATGTGATAACTGTATCTGTTCTCTGCATGTAAATTCGCTGTTGCTGCTACCTGGTTCAACAGGTTGAACAAATGTACTTTGTCTCGGTTTTTAAAAATATTTTTGCGAATACGGGGACTCGGTCTAAACTTTGTGATGTCTGGTATGCTTTTTGCGGAAGATTTTGGGATGGTACCGCATTGCTTTTCAACCTTGGCAATTTTCGATCAAATCCTAGGAGAGTAATCATATTTACAATAATAAGTTTTTTAGTATAATTATTCATTACCTGGTAAAATGAAATCATTTTCAGTAAAATGTAGAGAACAGACTTTTTTAAATGTGGTTGCTTTCGTTATCAAAAGTTTGATCTCCCATGCCTTCTTTCTATCAACCTTTTCTTGCACCCCAAATTTATTTATAATGTACACAAAATTTGCATTTGCTTTTGGAATTTATGAAAGCTTAGGTGTTGTTCTCGTCCCTTCTTTGTATGACACCCATATACACAACAATTAATGTTATTGATTGATTTCGTGGTCATATTAATATATACAAATAGTTTTAAAAATTAAATTAGAAACAAAAAAATAGTCTAAAACACAATAAAACAACGGCAAAATAAACAATCGGCAATTTAAATACAGATGCACAAGCATAAATTCACAAAACTCTCAACGTGCTTAAACTCACTATAACCAACGCTATATCCATAGGAATATAACTGAAATATACGTTCTTCGACGGCCATTACAGGTGCGATGCGAGCGCCACCATCGGTAATGTAAATTCCCAATAGCTTGCGAACAGCTAAACGGAGTCGTAGAAGAAAGCTGTGGTCAAAGACGTGGCTTAAAAATCGCAGTGATGGTCATGAAGTGTTGAGTATGATCGATAATGAGTGAAGATCCGGATAGTTACAAAAATTTCTTAAGAATGAATGAACATCAGTTCAATTTTATTTTGAATTTAATTGAATCCGATATTCAAAAAACCAACACAAACATGCGTGAATGTATTACCGCACGGAAAAGGTATGTATAACAAAATTATAACTAATAATTAATAAAACTAATTCCCATCTTAAGGCTTCTTGTGACTCTCCGATTTTGGCTACAGGAGAATCGTACACATCCTTAAAATTTACATCAAGAATCCATGATAGCACAATTAGTCTAATAGTACCTGAAGTATGCCGAGCACTTTATAGTAGAATGAAAGATGAATATTTTAAGGTATTTAATTCGAGTGTCTTATAAATATTATAGCTTTAATCTTGTAGTTTCCTACTACAACCGAGGAATGGCAAAATATTGCAGAAGGCTTTAATTCGCAATGGAATTTTCCAGTTTGTTTAGGAGCTATCGACGGAAACATATTAATTTTATGGCACCTAAACGAGCAGGATCATATTATTTTAATTACAAGCGACATCACAGCATTGTATTATTAGCAATTGCAGATGCAAATTATAAGTTTTTATACATTGGTGTTGGAGTTAATGGAAGGATAAGTGATGGAGGTGTGTTTAGAGAATCAACATTTAAGCGGGCTTTAGATTCAAATTTAATAAAATTCCCAGATGATAAAAAATTATTAAATACAGTAGTCCCGTACACTTTTGTTCCTGATGAAGGATTTCCTCTATGTAAACGTATTATGAAGCCTTACAGTAACCGAAATTTGAGCAATGAAAAAAAAGGATATTCAATTGGGGAAACGTAACGAAGTGGCCTACCTCTGGTGGTGAAGTATTGTACTTTTCTAATAGGGAAAACAACTTTTATGCCATAAGTGATAATGCTTGATTTTGTTGTTGTTAATCAAATAGTTTGCGATTAAAAGTTAAAACGCTTTTTAAAATGACTAGTAAGTCAAAACGTTATTGTAGTGTACCACAGTGCAATAATTATAAGTCTGAGTTTGTGTCTTTACACTATTTTCCAAAAGATAAAGTAAGCAAGCAGCAGTGGAAAGATGCTCTGAAAATAGGGAAAGAAATTACTAAATATATGAACGTTTGCAGTGAACATTTCAAAATACTGATTTTTTAATTTGTAAGTTTTTTAATGACATCAGGAACGCTAACCAGATTTGCATTTTAGCTCTAAATAATAAAGTTAAACACTTAAAAAAGGGTGTTATTCCTTCACAAAAACTGCCAGTACGTCCTCATGAGAAAGTAGTAAAATCAAGAAGAACAATTAAGCGTATTGTGAGTACAGATTGTGTTGACAATGATGTGGCTGTGATGGTTGCCAGTACAAGTGAAATGAAACCGACAAAAATTCATGAATTCATGCAAAAACCAGATAGTCCAGCTTTACAAGAACATTTTCCTTGAATGATTTTTTTATCGCTCATTTTAATGTTTACTTCATGTGGAAGCTCATTCATTCCACTTGTCCTTAAACATACAGCAATTACTGCATTCTCGGAAGCGTCTGAATATCCACACAATATTACATGCCCTGCTTTATACACAGCCTCCCCTTCTTTCAGAGGTCTAACTCTGTCGCCTATATATTCAATTATATTAACTAGACTAATATTTATCGGCATTATGGAAGTAGTATAGAAACTGTTAGGTTATGAATGATACAGGAAACAGCGTATATGGAAACAGCAGGGAGTCTTGATAACTGTCAAAGTTTGTTTTCCCTATTATTTGCATGAGTCCTTAGCGCCATCTAGTAAACATGCTTTTGCCGAATTATAGGTTGTCACGTGCAAGAAGGGTTATTGACAACGCTTTCGGTATATTAGCTAACCGATTCAGAGTGTTACAAACAACAATGAATTTAGAACCTGAGAAAGTGGAAACAATTGTGTTGGCTTGCTGTGTTTTACACAATTTTTTTAGCACAAAGCAATACGCCATATCGTGAAATAGAACAGTGGCCAACAACTTTATCGGGCATTATAGCAAATCAAGGCCCTAATAGATCTGCATCAAGTGTTTTAGATATAAGAAATACACTATGTAGTTACTTTAATAGCCCGATAGGAACAATACCTTGGCAAACTGATGTATTATTGTAAATGATAAAAACAAATTGATTGTTAGTACTAGAATAAAACACCATGTTGTTGAAATTATATTTATTCGTCTGCTTCCTCTAGTTGACATTCAAAAATTAAGTTTTCAATACGATTCATTAGTATCAAGCGCCTTCTTTTATTTTTAATAATGTTAATGCGTTGACCAATGCTTAATGTAATTAATTATCTTTTTCACTGCTTTCCTTCATTAAAACATTATTCAATGTTTCGAGTGCAGATGTTGCAGCTGTTACACCTGGGTCTGGAGTCAGTTTTCTCGTTTTCTTGGCCGATGTAATTTCACAATTAGTATTTTGATTGGAGCTTGTTAATACTCTATTGCTGCTGGTTGAACTCGAACTGGTTGAAGGAACAGGACTTAAAGAGCCATCTTCGTTTATTACAAATTCCTCTTCTGTCCCAATATGCACCTGAAGCTCTGAGGACAATCCTTCCAATTGAATGTTAGATTTCGATTTCCTAGGTGTAACATGGTCGTCCAGAAAATCTAATTGGCTGTAGTACCATAATTTTGGCTTGTACATCTAAAACCATATTTACGTTTCACATACATATATCAAAGCAACCTAATATTAAATGTTACCTCATCTTCTCCAGCACCACTAGAAGCACATGCAAGTACTTTCCTCTTCTCAGCCATATATGTGGTTTTAAGCTATTCCTTTTGGCCTTAACGTCGTTCTCGGTGGTACCTGGTCTATTCAATTGTAATATTAAATTATTTATGGCTTGGCTTCTTTTACATTTATTAAAATAGTCCGGATGCTTTACCATAAACAGCAATGGTGTGCTTCGATAATGATCAATAATCATTTGCACCTGCTCTGTTGACCAAGACATTTTGAAATAACGATATAAATATAATAGTAACGATCAGCTGATGCAATGGTTGAGCCGTGGGTAAGGCGCACGCGCGCACTTACAAGAATGTAAAAATTAGAACCCGTCCTATTTTTTGTATTTTCTTGTACAAGATTTCCAAAATTGTAATTTACACGATGCAATAAAATTGCATTCAATTTTCTCGCACAAGAAAATTGTACCGTCTAAAATGGGCTTAACACAAAGATCAAACAGAACCAGCAGCGGAGTTTGTGGGGATGTGGATATACCACATACCAAAGTACCCCACTTAAACTCACGCCTGTGATTTGATCTTTCATCAAGGTTTGGGTTGTTAGGGCCATATATCTATTATAGTACCTATATTGCTAACGCTCATATAAACAGTATAGTGAAGGTCGTGTATGAGAGAGTGAGACGGAGTAACGCCTTTTGAACGTATAGACATGCGCCAACTTTGGCACTAAATATTCAAATTCAAAATAGGGAAAATAAATTATGTATCTGGGAAAATAAGTTCTTTTAAATCATAATTAATAAGTTCAAGAACTTTATGTAATAAAATAAATAAAATTGTTCAAAAGGTTAAAGTTTTATTGATTGTTAAACAAAATTAACTTATGTAATTTACGCCTAATATTTTATCTTTTAAACTAATTTTTTTGTTTCATGAAAGATTCTTACATTTAAATAAGTATTTACAATGAACTTAATTAATTGATGTATATGATTATCTACATAATTCTGGTCTTTAATATGACTTAACAATACATCATTATTAAAAACTTGAGAGCTACACTCGGCAAACACTTTATTTAATAATTTTAATTTTATATTCGTAGTTGTATACAATATATCTACACTAATTCTAAACTCTTTTTCTGTAGTTTTACAAATGTATATTACATCATCTGAGGGATACACATATTTACCTCTATCTTTCATTGCAACCAAGCTAAACCGTTTGTTGGTTGTTACTAAATGTTGCTTACATACATCACATATATTTTTTTAATTATTTGTTTAACAGCATAGCCACTTATATACTCTACTACATCTACAATAAAATTATTGAGGGCCACCAAACAGAACAATAATCATGATCAGAAGTGTTGGCAGGATCAATATCAGTTTCATCTAGTATAAGTGGGTCTGTAGTTCTTTTCGAGGAAACGTGAAGGATATCAATAGCATCCTCTAAGCAATTACTATTAGAAAATATACTTATTTCATTTCGAATAAGAAGCCTCTTATAAGCCGATTCTAACTGTTTTGCATTCGGATTGTTATTAAATCCTCCACGACTTCTAATTGCACAGAATAAAGTTTCAATTGAATCTTGACTTAATTTAAAAGTTAGTAGATACTTTACTTCATCCTTGATATCATTATACAACTGTAAAGTTGTTAATAATAAAACCAATAAATGCAGTTTTTCTGCCACTATTGATAAGTTTCTCTCCTTGAATGTTCTCTAATTCTTTTATGTAAGATATAAGTAACTTCGACTGCTCTTCAAAAAACTTCACGGATGATTCATCTATTGCTCTCCTGTATTGATTATATTTGCCAAATTTATTTTTGCAATTAAGCATATCGAACATATTGTTAATATTTAAACAAAATATTACAGTAGCAATGCAATCATTGAAAGTAAAATAAGGATATTTTTTATGTAAATATTGCAATGCAATACTCACACTTTCACTTAGCGTTTGCGCTGCTAAATTAACTTTCATTTTGTTATCTTGATAATTAATGTGTTTATTACTTAATTTTGTAGCAAGTCTTAAACCTTCTTTATTTTGTAAATCGTTTAATTCACATATGTAATGCCATCTAATTTGATTTCCATCTTTATCAAGAAGTGTTGATTTATCACCTAGAGTATTTCTTGCCAGTTTAATCATGTGACAAGCATAAAAAATATGTATACTTTCTTTTAGTAGTTGAATGTACAATGTACGGTTGAAATGCGCCATCGTAATCAAAATTAGCCCCCAAACTTCTACACATAGCTATGTTTGAAGCTGCTCCATCGAAAGTAATTGCTTTTACTTCTACACCACTTTTGTGTAATAAATCTAAGGCGATCGATAACAAATTTGATCTTTCCATGCCTGTCAGGCCCTTTATTAAAAAATATCCAAATGGTACTTTCCAGCTACCATTTATTGCCACTGCTAGAAAAACTAGTGCATGTTTCGCTAAAGCTGCATTATCATTTTCAACATTTTCTTGTAATCCCAAGTTGACCGCACCATAAAATGTCTGCTTGTCATACAGTAGTTGCTCTCGTATTGACATTTCGTCTATAACAATATTGACAAAATATCGTTTTTCTTGACTTTTAGCACTTATTGCGTTTAAAAATTCTTGAGTAAATCCAGGTTTTCCATTGATAACTGCATACCAACCTCTAATAGTGGATGGATGGGGCAATAAGTTGTTCCAAGTTTTCTAACATACATGTATGCTTTCGATGAATAAAATTGTAATGTTAATGCAAAACTTCTAATAGATGGGGAGTATTGCTGACGTTTCTTCTTCCGTAACTCTCTATTCAATAACTCTTTATCAAATTAGGGGTATTTTCCTGAAAAGTTGCCTGATCAATAATAATGAAGGTAAATGCTTGGTATATAGCAAGTTTTTATAAAGAAAAGTATATAGGCAAATATATGTATTTCCTCTTATAAAATACTAACTAACCCGGCAATGCTCTTGCTAGATTTGAATCATAAATTAAGAAATATATAATCCTAAATACATAATAAGAATGTAGTTATTGTTTAATTACCAGTATAGTATCTGCTGCATTTTCAGATAGCATGTTTTTCCCCTTGAGATGAGAAATCATAGATTCAAGTGAAGTAACCTTAATTCTTAATCTTCTGATTTGTTCAACCATTCGCTTATTTTTTATTTCCAATTTCCGCACTCTTCTTCTTGCCAAATGTAGAACTCGTCGTGCTCTTTTGGTGTAGCAACATCGGGACTGGTGATTTCATTAAAATATCTAGGCTCTAAACATCTTCGTTTTGTAGGTGTTTTATAAATTGTGTCTGAAAATAAAACAGCATTAATCAAATAAGAGGTAACAATTAAAGAATTAACTTTGTAAGGGCTGGTTATATAATTACGATTAATGAAACCCCACTTACACAATCAGCCCTTTATTACAATTGTAATAGATAAATACTAAAGAAATATTATTACCATCCTTGCTGCAACTTGAAAATGGTATACTGGCATCAATACTTCGCTTTAAACCAGAATGTTTTTGTGTTTCAATATTTGCTGAAGAACTGTTACTTTGATCAACGTAGGTTGTTAAAATTGGTATTGTAGTAATGAGATGTTCATAGTTAGTAACGCCACAATTTTTTCAGCACCAACCGATAAAGATGGAACTGAAGATGATTTTAAACGAAGAACACCACCTATGGCTTTGGCCTCAGGATTTACATAATCCTCACTATTAAAATGGTTCGAGCAAACATGTAAAGTTTTTACAACATCATCTACTCTAAACCCACAAGCTACTTTCCATTGTGTAGAAAGATGCTCATTTTTAGAAATCTACAAACAAATTAATTACAATTTCAGTTAAATACATTTTTTTACTTATGTAAACTTTCATGCTTGGCATCACAAATGCAGCACTTTCGGTTTACCATTTTAGAACAGTAAATTAATCAAATAAAATGTTTATAATTGCAAACTAAAACCACAGTCTATATACAAAAAAAACAAACCAATAAACATTAAAAATCCAACGTTCAACTCACAGATAATTAAAGCAATAAATTAAGCAATTGTGAGGTTAATGTTATATGATTTGTTTGTACATATGTTTATTTTATAGTCATGCGCATTGACAACAAAAGTTACTATGAGATAGACTGATTTCACTCTCATGGCACGCGGTATTCAAGATTGTTAGCAATATAGGGACTATAATAGATATATGGTTAAGAGTCATTCAGAATGAACTTAGTGCAGATGGTAGTGCAATTGGTAATCTGCAGTTGAGCACTTCAGCTGCCAAAAAACGGACACGTTCAGATAAGAATTAGTGCAGGGTACTAACCATGCGCAGTATAGTCCTTGTCTTTACTTAACATAATAACCTTAAATTTAATTATTTTGTTGAAAATGGAGAGTAGCACTATGAGATCAAAGATGTTATTAACAACAATGAACTGTTATCTGACCAGCGCTGCCGCCTTATTAATATTATATGAACAAAATGAACGTAAACGTGCAAGGCGTAACAGGAGGTGGTGGGTTCGTCCTATTTTCCACAGGGCGATTACCGCAATTTGATTAGTGAAATGCGTTTAACTGACCACGAATCTTTTTAACTACACAAGAATGAATGTTGCTACATTCGACTATCTTTATCTTTAGTAGGACTACACTTACTTAAAAATCACAACGTCCATCGATATGTCCTGCTGAAAGATTGAGTGTCACTTTAAGGTAAAAAGTGCTAAATTACAAATTTACAGTTTCATTAAACATATTTTCAGGATTTTAGCTGATGGTATGACCTTACCATCTGCTTCATTCGCCTTTAGGATTGGGAAGTCGACAGTATGTGAAATTTTTCAAGAAACTTGTGAAATTTTATGGAATATATTACAGCCGCTGTATCTACAACCACCAGATACTAATAAATATGAAGAAATTGCAACAAAATTTTATGAAAAGTGGCAATTCCCTAATTGTGTGGGATCGATTGATGGCAAACATGTAAATATAAAAGCTCCAAATAATTCGGGATCAGACTATTTTAATTATAAGAAAACATTTAGTATAGTTTTATTTGGTGTATGTGACGCTAATTATTTATTTACTCATGTTGATATTGGTGCCTATGGTGCCCAAAGTGATGGAAGTATCTTAAAAGAGAGCCAATTTGGAAAGGCGCTTAACAATGGTAATTTAGGTTTACCAGGTAATCGTTACTTGCCAGGAACAAGGTATAGTGGACCGCATTTTTTGTTGGCGATGAGGCATTTCCACTTCAAGAAAATCTAATGCGCCCATACAGTGGTAAATTTTAGAAAATTCATTTAGAATTTTTAATTACCGCTTGAGTAGAGCCAGGCGCTGTATTGAAAATGCGTTTGGAATTTTAACTTCACGATGGAGAATTTATCATAAAACCATTTACTTCTGTCCTAGTACAGTTGATAAGATTATAAAAGCAACTGTTGTTTTACATAATTTCATCAAATTAAAAGAACAAGAAAGCGGACAACGTCGTTATTGTTATGAGAATTATGTGGATACCGATATTAATGGCAAACTCCAATTCGGGGAATGGAGAAATAAAATTCCATCTTCTTGTTCTTTGAAACCTGTAGGAGAACTACAACGACGGTTAGGATGTCGAAATGCAAAAACAAATGCTCTTACATATAGGAATAAATTAAAAGATTATGTAAATAGTGAAATTGGCAGTGTTCCATGGCAAGAAAACTGCCTACATTAAATGAAAAATAAACATATTTTCAGCAATATAAAAATTATTTTTATTTTCAATTTCATATAAAACTTTGTGAATTAGAAACATTGCCTCTTGTTGTTGTGCTTTATTTAATAATTCTAATTTATTAGCAATAAATTGCCCAAATGAATTGCACACAGTAGGCTTATTTACATTTAAACTATTACAACTTGATGCAGTTGCCTCGGCTGCTTGTGTCAGTCGTCCAACCATCGATAAAACTGCATTTTCTTGTTTTGTCGATCCTTTTTAATTTTTATTGGTGTTTCTTGAACAACTGGAGTATTGTCCACTATGCAACCCTCAAAATCCGCATCCAACTCTATTGTTACATCTCCTCCATCCTATTATAGAATTTTATGAGTTGCATAAAAGAAAGACATTAAAATAATACATACATCTTCCTGTTCGTAATCATTACGCGTACTTTCCATATAATCTTGTTCAGAATCGAGTTCAATAGAAGACTCGCTAGTTCCTATATTCATTTGCAAATCTGCTTTACTTTCTTCCCTGCTACACATATTTGCAGTGCCGGTTTTGCGCAAAATTGAGACCCTAGGCGCTGAATAATTTTGAGGCCCTTTTGTAAATGCAATCCTTCAGTTTGGAAAACAGGTTAATTATAAAATTAATGAGGAACAAAATTATAAAATTGCTTTTTATTTTGAACGTGTAGGTACATTTTATCTTCCGAAAAATACAGACAGAACAAAAAACTACTTATTAGACCCCTTAAAAATTCTTTTTCTAGCCTTTTGTTTTGCAAATAAATCAATAAGTTCATCGTAGTCTAATGCGTTAACTACTGCTGATTCAATAAACAGCATTGAAAGGTTAGAAGTTTTATCTTGTAATAAACTGTTTCTTAAATAATTTTAATTCTCTTTAAGATTGAAAAAGAACGTTCTCCAGATGCATTGCTGACCGGTAGTGTTAAAAATATTTTTAAAATTGTTTCCACATTAGGAAATGTCGATCGAAGACCATCATTGATATGTTTATACATACAAAAGGGATCAGAAATATTTTCTTGTTTAGCATAATTTAAAAATGAATCACTTCGTCGTCAAAATAATCCTCATTAATATCATTCTTGTATATCTCTTTATTTTTCTAATATAGCGATTGCGTTCTTCTTCTATAAGATCATTACAATAAAAATTTTAAAGTTTTCTAAAATATCGCTATAAGTTTGACCCTTCTATCTAACTCACAAATTAGTTGATCACAAATGACATAAACTGTTTGTGTAATAAATTGTTCGCGACCTTTTAAGTTTATTTCGTTCGATGATGTTTCGCCTATTTGTAACTTTCGCGTTTTGATACGAACTTTTCGTCACTAAACACGCACTGGTTGGTTAAAGCCTTAGCTTCTTCTTCAATTTGTGAGAAATCTCCTCGAACACTTTTCACAAATTGTTTTAAAGATTTTAATAAATTTTCTCCATCTAATAAATTAATTTTTGGGTCTTGCAGTGCTTTGCTTGTTCGATTTAATCTTATCAACAATTTATACCATAATATTGTTAATAGTGCCGTTTCATATTTTTCAAAATATTTTATTAAACCTTTTGCCTCCGTACGAGCTATAGGTTTTTCTTCGACAGACTCAATCATTGTCTTTAAAGCTTGTTGTATTTCTTTATAGCCGTTTTTAAGAGACAATACAGCATCGGCTCTAGCGGACCATCGTGTATCGCATATTTTTTTTAAGGTTACACCATTGGGTAAAATGTTCTTTAGCATATTCCATCTACGTGTTGATGCAGAAAAAAAAGTAAAGAGATTTTGACAAAAAGAAAAGAAATTGAGAGCATCGAAACACGATTCCGCTGCGTTATTTCCTACCAAATTTAAGGAGTGGCTTGCACACGATACATAAAATGCCGAAGGACTATGATTTTTAATTCGTGCCTGAAGGCCTGAATATACTCCGGACATGTTTGCAGCATTGTCATAGCTTTGACCCTACAATTTTTGATATCCAATAAAAAGTCGTTACAAGCATTCAAGATTGTATTCTCTAAATGTTCTGCATTATGCCTTTCTATGGGTAAAAACCAGAAATCTTTCTTTTACTTCGCCTTTTTCATCTAAATATCTAATTATTAAAACTAACTGATCCACGTGAGATATATCAGGTGTCGAGTCCACGCTAAGGGAAAAGTATATTGCCTTTTTATGTCAGCTAAAATAATGTCTCTTGTTTTTTAGCCATTAAATTAATAAATTCATCGCAAATACTATGAGAAAGATAGTTAGTGCTTCCTTTACCACAGTTTCCATACTTTTCTAAATGTCTTTTCAAAAGTCATCAAACTGGCTCAGATATTGTAGACATGTTAAAAGTTCCCTCTATTTTCACTCGTTAGAGACTCGTCAGTTCCTCGAAATGCTAATCCAAGAGAACCCAACAATTTGACAGTAGCAACTACTCTTTTAAAACATCCCGCCAATAATTTTCTTCGCACTTTAGCTGTTTACAAAGCTCAGAATCAACCCTACCGGAATAATCTGCTGATAAACGGCGTTTATTATAAGTACACATACATTTTATGTGCTCTTGTGAACGTTCGTGATCAGCCAATATTCTAGATATATTTTTCCAGTCGTTACACCCTGACGTCATTTTGGATAAAACACGCGAAAAAAGTTTACAAACAAAACAATACACACATTTACTAGTATCTGAAAATAACATCCACTCACGTTTTTCCTTGATTCCATTCGATTTGTTGGTATAAAAGTTTGACGCTTGGAAAGTTCTGGTGTAAACTCTTTCTTTATCCACATAAGTTGCTTTTAAATTTGAAATATGTCCAAAACTTTTTGGTACGTCAGTTTGAGTCAAAATCAAATTCACAGTATTTTTGGAAATGTGGATAGGCCACTTTGCTATGTCCTCTAATTCCAGATTAGCTTGATATGTAGACATTTCAAATCTTTCTTCTTCGTCGTTTACCGCCATTTTTGTGTCTTCTAGAGTATCTTGTTGTGCTGGTGTGGTATTAGCGCTGTTGCTACTACCTTCATCTTCATTTGTGTAAGTAGTACTTTCTGAAATATTTGGAGAATTTGCAATATTACAGCTACTACTTGAACCAGGAAGTACGGCAGAATCCCTAGTATCCGACTTCGATAGAAATGGGAATAGGGAATTTCTAAGAGCTTCGCTCTCATTATTCCTTTCTTTTTGCCGTTTTCGCTTTGATGAACCGGATTCAAAGGATCTTTTCATATTGTACGTTGATTGTACCCACTAAAAGAATATGATTCGGAATATTGTGAGTGTAGAGCAGAGAGCGGTTAATAGTTAATGGAAAGTATCAATCCCAAATTAACAGGACTCTAGTAATAATTTACAATTTGACAAACAAATTTTCTAAACTAGGTAATACTTACCAAAACCTCTTTGAATAAAACTGTAAAATTATTGACAGTAAAGTCTTTAAATGTAAAATTGACTCGTACACTCTGAAAACTGAGACCTAGTCTGAGTTCAGAAACGAACCAGAGTTTAATGAAAAAGTTTTTTTTTAAATTTTTAAGCAGTTCTTTGCAACACCCACGCCCACCACTATCTGTAGGTACGTGCACATGCACACACGTACCGACAAAGAGGAAAAAGAAAATGTATGAATGAATGCGAAAAGTTTCTCTTCATACGAATGAATAAATAATATAATGTAGGAAGTGCAAAAGGGCTATTTATGGTAAACTATACGTCGTACGTAATAATGAAAATGTTTATAAATTGAAACCGAAACCATATGTAACTCTAACTTTATTCCGTATATTGGTTTTTAAACGTTTTTAAAATTGTAATTGTTTAGTCGTCGTTATCACGTTTCTGTCCGCCGATTTAACATTAACAGAAGAAAGCTTTTATTTTTACCACTAACCATAAGTTTGGTTAATTATGAAACCGCCAATAATTGCACTAAAAATTGTGCTATAAATGCTTAATCATTCGAAAAAGTTTTGTATAATAGATAAGATTTTGTTTTGGCATTATATTCGAGTGACAAAAACACATATACATTAACATTTTTTCAGCACAATCACTAATTGCATGGAAGAGGAAGAGAAAGTTTCAGCCTAAACGCATTTCTTAAAAAGCAATGACACATTCTTGGCTTAAGACAACATATTTATTTAAAATTCGTCGAAAGGCTTACCTGCTTTCAAATCTTTGAATACTATTTTAAAGAGATAATATATTTTATCATTTATGTATTTAAGAAAAGGATTATACCTAATGAGTTACATACAATAGTACAGGTAAAAGATTAGGTATCCTGGGACTGGGATATTATTATTCTTCAAATCAACAACATATAGGTATGTTCTAAAAATCCTCAGTTGTTAAATTCCATCATAAATAAAAAACAGGGATGTTTTGCATAATATTTACTATGCAAAATAATTGTATGGTATTTACAATAATGTTGTAATTATTGAGGCCCCATTAAGTTTGAGGCCCTAGGCAAGCGCCTAGTACGCCTAGTGGTAAAACCGGCGCTGCATATTTGAAGTTGTCCTGAAAATACATGATATAATAAAAGTAATTTTGGAATAAAAGCATCTTACTTTCTTGAAACCATTACTTCATCAAAAAGACAATGTGTGATACAAATACCACTCTTCATGTTCAACTTGTGAAGAACCACTACGAGTAAGGTCGGTAGTTCTAATTAGTTCTTTCCGGTACCTTTCTCGGAGTGCCTTGATACGAGCCAATACATAAGTAGCTGGAACATATATGCCCAATGGTAAATGATAACCCCAAATTTCTAGTCACTTACTATTTGTTTGCAATAATTTAGCAAGATGCATTAGAGCATTTTGTTTTTTTGTTTTATTTTTAAAATCTGCAGAGCTTCTCTTCCAAAGTGCAGGATAGCTACCCAACACATTAGCCAACCGATTATCAAATTCTTGTTGATTCATTTTACAATAAACAATATTATATTTGTATACTTCGAAGAATTTTCTAGGTTATACGACGAGTGCGACATGCGTTGGCGGCATGAGTGCGGTTCGAAAATTTTCGTGTCTGATCGTTGTTGGCTCTCTTTGATTGGTCTGCATAAATTATGCGGTGCGCGTGCAGTGCAAAAGCTTGGACCTTGCAAAGTTCTGCACTACCGTTTAAGTTAATATTTGCAGATGGCAGAATTGTGAACGGCTACATTGACAACAACGATATCGATGTTTGGCGCTACCACTAAGTTGCACTACCGAAGTACACTAAGTTGATTCTGAATGGGCCTTTAGGGCATTGTTGTTACAAAATTGCAACAAGGTGAATGCGACAAGCTTGTTGTGTCAAGTTCATAACAAGAAAATAGCAACGTTGTTGCAAGTCCGCCTGCTATCTGGGTTGATTTGCTGATACCAAGTTCAGATTCCAAATGTCGAATGGATGTATGAGGATATGCTTGTAAATATGCTAAAGTATTAATTACATTGTCATTAGTTTGTACAGACTTGTCCTAGATGTTTCTACTTTGGCTTTCCCACTGGGAAAAGAACCATTGCGTAATTCTTGTTCCACATATCTAAATGTATCTTTACCAGGTACTCGACGATTAGGATAACGAGCTCTGAATAGATCTCTAGCTCTTCTACAATTTCTTTCACATTCACCATAAATAAGAAGCATATCAACATATTCACTAGCCGTAGAAAGAAAAGGCATGTTAACTTACCGTTTCACAACTTAAAAATAACTATTCTGACAGTTATTGGCACTTTTGTCATTATCATGGCAAACTTGACAATAGGCAGTCTTTTATAAGATTTGCTATGCTACTTTTTAATCGATATTTAATAGGTAAACAAGTTTTTAGACGACTGCTGTAGAAACTGACTATATCGCAACGCTACCTTATACGAGAAAATTTCAAATAACGTGTTAGTTACTTCCTAACATATTAGTTATTTCTTAACATATTAGTAACTTTTTAACTTCTTAGATACCCCTAGCAACGGCCCATTTTTTACAAAATCAAGTAGGTATTTATACTTTGACATTTTAAATATTAAATTCAGTCAGGTTCAGTTTGTTTGAATTATAATTAAAATGATAAGTAGCGATGATGATGTTCAATGTACCCCACCAGCAGTTTTAGAAGCGGCAAAAGAGTCAGAATTTGGTTTATTACCCGAAAATCTAGAGAGAGATACATGAAAGCTTTTGAGAGATTTATGGATTGGCGCAAGAAGGCAGGAGTTATATCCTCTTCTTCTGAAAACACGGTGTTAGCATACTTTGGACAACTGGCCGATAAAATTGCACCAAATTCACTGTGGACGCAATATTCAATGTTGCGAACGACTCTAGCTATAAATAAAAATATAAACATCGCCAATTATGCTAAACTAAAAGCTTTTTTAAAACGGAAGTCCGTGGGTTACAAACCTACAAAATCAAACACTTTAACACCAGATGAAATCAAAAATTTATTAATGAAGCACCGGATGATCTGTATTTATTACAAAAGGTGGGCACCACAAATAAATAACAGTATTCTATATTCATACATTATTTTTATTATTATAGGTGATTTTGATAATAGGAATTAGCGGAGCTTGTAGAAAACAAGAATTAGTTAATTTAAAAATGGAAAATATTGAAAACTTGAACTCAGCTGTACTTATTAAAATACCAGATACAAAAACACATAAGATACGCACATTTACTGTCACTGGAGAATTTTACGAATATTATTGTAAATATGCTGCCCTAAGACCATTCAATTTAAGCCACAACAGATTTTTCTTGAATTATCGAAATAGAAAGTGCACGATCCAACCTGTGGGAATAAATAAAATTGGGGTACACCTAAGTTAATTGCAACTTACCTTAATCTCAAAAATCCTGAATCTTACACGGGCCACTGTTATCGGCGTTCCTCAGCCACCATATTAGTCGATGCGGGTGGTGATATTACCGCACTCAAACGTCATGGTGGATGGCAGTCGACTTCGGTGGCTGAGGAATACATTAATGAGTCGGTACAAAATAAAATAAAAGTTGCCAATACAATTGTAAGATCTATCAACGAAGCATCGGGGTCAACATTAGCAAGACCTTCATCATCGACAGTTCCCGAACCTGTGGTTTCTACATCTTCCTGCATCGAAATAGAAAAGTCGACGGGTAATAATACTATGACAGTCTCAGAACGATATGTCCAGGCCCAGCATCCTGTAAATTTTACAACTGTAACAATAATAATATTACAATTAATGTTTACAATAGTGTTCCACAATAAAATGTTAGAAAAATGTACGTACCTATCAGTAAGTGTCAGTAATAAGCTAATAACGAAAAACAATAACAATTAACAAATAACAGCAACAAATAACGATGAACAATTAACAACAATATAAAAATCGGATTTCTATTTTAACGCTCAAATAACAGGTCAGCAAACAATAGCACAATCAGAAATACCAAACGCTGCAAAGTAAACTAGGGAATGTGGTGCATTTAGCGCGATTCACGTCCATTTATTTTGGTATTGATTTACAAGTTATGATACAACAGTTGCAGGAAAAAGTCCACAATCATTATAATTCGATTCCCAATACATCCATATGAGTTTCCTATCTAAACCTCTGCGTTTATCTATGGATCAGTTGTACTTGCAGGGGAAACTATAAGAGTAAGTTGGGTATGCAAGCCAGCAAACACATCTGCTTGAAGGTTTGCAAAGCTGATTATTTTCTGTTTTATAATCAAAATAAGATTTACATTTTCTATTTTCTCTCCAAATCAAAACCGTCATGATTACATTGGCATTTAAAACCTTTATTCACAAAAATGTAAGCAGTCGTCTAAAAATAGTGTTCCTAACTCGTTGGAAAGTAACAATATCAGTGCTCGTGCTTATCTTCACTCGTGCTTCGCACTCGTGAAGCTATCTAGCACTCGCACGATATTTACTACTTTCCACACTTGTTAGGAAAATAACTATTTTGTGGAAAAACACAATTCTATGTAATTTTACCCATGATATACATGTCGTTTCATTATTAACTTTCAAGCATTATTAAAAATTATAATATTGGTTTGTCTTAATCATTACGTACGAATGTAAGATTGCCGAAAATTACAAGGGATTCAATTATGAATTTTTTAACTTCCAATCCTTTAAGTACCTGTAGCTCTTGAATTAATCACTTTAGACCCCAAGTGTGCTAGTTAGTTGGAATTGTTTCATCGGGAGGAACACAGAAAGGCACAAATATACAGGTTGTCCTATTCATAATTTTGAATGCGACGTCACGTGACCAAAAACAAATACCTCATTGGGTAACACAATAACAAAAAAGATGCAACATTTGTTCTAATTTACACCCCAAAATTATAATTATCTACTACTGCCCAATTCTGATATAGGCAATGTTATTTAAGATCTCAGCGCCACCACGGTAAAAATAAGAAGCTGTCAAATAGACATTACAGTTATGACACAGTGTATATTGTGGTGTTCATCTTCGATTCATCTGTGCTTTTTTTAGTTATTTGATTGTTTTTAAGGTGGCATTTACCTACGCCGCCATGTTTAAAATGCAATATAAAATATACACTGAAATGCTTGTTCTTAGAGCATACACCATATGATAAGTAGAAACAAAATTCCGTACAATTTAATGTTTTCTAACGCAGAATAGACTGCAGTTTTATCTAAAGCCTTTTATAATAAGAATCATTGCTGATGTGTCAAATATTTTGACAAAATACTTAGCACTTTTGAACGCAATAAGTTTTTAGATTTTAAACTAACGGAAGAGAAAATTTAAATTTGTAAGATAGTCAGATTATAGAAAATAAACTAATTTAACGATATCTATTAAAAAATCACTTTAATACTCTTTTATTTTTAAACGGTGTTTAAAATAGATTGTTTTGGTTACAGAGTATCATAATTTGGTGATTTATAAAATAAAGTCCTAACGTTGGTAGTATCTACAATTCAGTAGTTTGTTAACAGATGGCGCTCTCAATATTCATAACTTTTAATCGATTCAAATAAAACGATTTTTTCAAAGATTTCGACTTTTAAACGATAATCACGCTTTTGGTTAATTTTCACATACAAAATCGAATCACAACGTGGCATCCTCTTAAATATGTGGATAGCATAATTATGATTCTGGTTTCCTTATTTTTTGGTACTAAATTACATGTATAAAAAGATAAAACAGTTTTATTTTAATTTTCATGTATTACAGATACAATGTATATAATAAAAATAGGATGGGCTGTAACTACAAAAGGTATCATTATGCTCGATCATATGGAAGTAAAAAGTGCAGCAGCAGTCGACATATCGTCAGTACACAAAAGGGACACAACTCAAAATTGACATTTTTGAGTTAATTGTGTAGGTAGTTTATAATACGGCTGGTACAGGGCACAAGTGCCCTGTTATCTTTGAGTAGAAAGTTTCAAATCATGAAAAACAACACAACTATAAAATAAAAAATTTTGAGTAGTGATCATTTAGAGATCCTTGCCCGAAAGAAAAAACAAAAATAGGATGGCCTAAGTCCTGTAGTGAAAATGGTGTTTGATTGAGCTGAATGACACCCCTTTGAAATCGTGCTTCTTGGACAAATCTTATGCGTTTTTTATAAAAAGGTAGTGCTTATTACACTTTTTATGAAATTGATTAGAACATGGTCTATTTTTGTCTATAATTTTTGGTAATAAACAATCTAAATAAAATTGATTAAGTTTAGGAAGTATGTTATTCCAGAATTGTGTGTCTCTTTCAATTGCTTCGATGTACAATGGTTGATGGTCATTTATGTAGATGATAAAAAACAGATATCCTTTTGCGCTATATTTAGTTGGCCTTGTACCTAATTAAAATTAATAATTTAGTAAGTCTAATATAAGGAATAATTTTAGTACTTGCCTGATAATAATAGTTATGATTACGTTTTAATTGCAGTTTATTATTAACTACTTCTAAAGGCATATCTTTTAATGTTTGGGTTGCTTCAAATAATGTTAGACCAGACTTATGAACCTTCAACAGTGATTTTATCTCCAAAATACCGTTTTTTCCAACTAGTCCTGCAAATACAAAGTACAATAACTATACACTTTTAATAAAATATTACTAATTTATTACCATCTGGAGAAGCTGCAAGGTGATTATTAAATGGGTCAATAAAAATTCCGCATTCTTGGACATTTGCAACTTGAGGGCATGTAGCTGCAAATTTTGAGCGAGCAACAGATTCTTTGTCTTTGCCATACAAAGTATATTCATTGTCAAAGCTACTCGGCTGTAATATTGACTTCACAATATTTTGACATGATGTGTTCAATTTTCGTTTACAGATTAACCCAAAAATGGAAGCTGTAAGACGAGATTTTCGAGTGTATTTATAAAAACTATTGGACCACTGACCAACAGTTTGCCTCTCTATGTTCGCTACATCCGTCTGAGTCACCTACAAAATGAAAGAATGAATTTATAATTATGCCATATAGTTACACTTTAATTATAATAATAATCATTCAAAATATGTAAATTAAACGTCTGAAGTCATACCTTTAAACTGGATAAAACTCGCATTTTTTCAGATTCGTATTCTTCAGACGTTAAAATGGCTTGTTCCGCATTTGGTCCATAATCATAATTTTTAGATGTTGATGGTGTAGCCTTCAACACATTTTTTCTTTTTAACAACGCCACTAAAGTTGAGTCGCCTAGTAGCTTTGTTAATCAATGCTCTGTTGTTTTGCGATAATAACACCTTTAACTGTTTTTCAGGTGAATGCTGTAGAATGTTCCTCCACTGATCTATTTGCCATTCCACTCCTTCATTATATCTGAGTCCAGAAAGGACAGATCTTGTTCCAAAAGAACCTCTACCAGTAAGATTTAATCTTTTCCCAGCATTAAATTTGCAAAGAATTGACATAAAAAGTTCTGCCCTGTTATTAGTTTCATTATCAACTAGTTGGTGCCCTTTTGATATTAATCTTTGCAAAGAACCTACAAAGAAAATATATACATACTTGTGTGTACAAATGCAATCACAATTTCTTACTATTGATGTGAAAATATAAGCCACTAGTCTGAACTTGTATCATAGTACTGTTTTCCGTATCTCCGACATTTTTACAATATTCTTGGCGACACAATTTATGGTCATTAAACACATGAAATGGACTGTTACTTAAATCTTGCTTCAATTGCTCCACTTGTTCACGTGCGTTTACATAAATCATTTTCATGCATGTACTTTGCAGTTCTTTTATTTTTACATTTGTTAATAAATTTCGTGCCTCTGGTTTAATTTTCGTATCTTTCTTAATGTTATATAGTGCTTTTCCATAGTTTTTTACAGCATGGTTCTTGCACTCTATTTTTTGTACTTCGTTGCCATATGATACATCTTTCCTAATTTTGGATAGACGCTGGAATCGCCATCAGCTATAAATTGCAAATATTTTATGCCATGTATATTTTGACTTTGCTGGAATCCTTCCACTATAATAGATGCTTCCATAGCAGAAGATGAACCCGACCAGTTTTTGTAGCAAACATGATTATGTGGCATTACATTTTTGTTTGAAGCCCGAGCACATATACAACAATATTTATTTTTCACCCCTAAGTACAGTAATTTACCAGTGGCTTTACCAATGATCACAGCCTACAATTATAGCAAAAAATGTAAATATATAAAAATAAAATATGTTGGGTACTTACGACACCAGACGAGGCATTATAACTATGTCCATATGAACGGTGACTCCAACCACCATCAACAAAAACAGTTATCCATGGACTTCCAGTGTTATCAATTTGACCATTTGCAATGGCTAATTCTTTTTCTTGCTGTCCAGCTTTTTCCATAGACAGCCATAGGTTATCCTTCCAGGCTTCTCCAACTTCCAATTCAATTTTTTGAAAAAGTCTATATGACATACATGGTATACCCATAACAGCTAATAACTCTTTCAATTTACTGTATGAACCCCCAGTTGACAGAGTTGACCATACTGCTTTATAATTAATACAAGATCTAATTGGTTTCATTGGATTATGAGTGCTTTCTTTAGTTTCATAATCACACAGATTGCATTTAAATTTAATGGTAGATTTAAGACCTGTACAAACTTCATCCACAACTTCTAATTTTCCCAACGTACATGTTTTTGAATGGTTTGAGTGTAATGACATTGACCACTGCAATACATAATTTAAATCAACTATTCTGTGACCATCGACATGGAAACGCAAGTTTGGAATAGTTTTTCCACTGCTAGGTCATGATCTAAAACCCTAAACATTTTAAAGTAAATATCAAAATAATACTGTTTAAATATAATGTAATACCTGTTGTATTCCTCTTCAGATATAAATGAGAATTCATTTAAGGCTTCTTGAGACATGTTTACCCTGCAAAAATGAATGTGTTAATTTATTTTTCTTTTTCTTTTACTTTTTTTATTGTTATTCGGAAATATTGAAAAAATTTAATAGGGTCATGCTTTAGCCTATGGAAAATGTTATGGAATTCACTTTTTTCTCTGACACAAAATAAAATGCGAACCCAGTAATGTCAATGGGTTCCCATTACAAAAGTAATCGTAAGAACTATCTCTTTCGAATGATATCTGAAAAGTAACTGCCAACTCCTAACATTACAGTAAGTGCATGGTCGTTAAGTGTGAATGGAGGCATAGTCCTATCTATGATAATTAGCTTGATCATACTAGTTTCTAATCTAGTGGTGGTCTCTTGTGTTTATATAAACCATACTTACTCATTCAATTCTCGTTCCAATTCAAATGCAGCTTGTGATTCATAATCCAGAATAGACTCTTGAATATCACATTCCTCATCACAGTTTACTTCAATACCTTTCTGATTTTCACTGCACGCAGCAGATGAATTTATATCAAAAGTTGTATTTCTAAAATGCTTTTGAGGTTAAGAAATTATTTACTTCTGGGTGCATATATACCTTTCCTTTGTTTCAAAAGTAGAAACATTTATTCCATTAGCAGAACTGTACGAATGTTCAGTATTCAAATAAAACAATGTAACACTACAATAATTTTTAGTCAAACTTCGTTGGTTTAAAATGTTATTTATTTACCTATTTTTACGTTTTTCCCAATATTTTCGTTTGGCGGCACTTTTAACGCTCCTTTTGCGCGGTTTATTTTTCGACTTCCCCATAGTAAAAAGAAAAGTAAATGGGTTTTCAAATAACAACAGTAACAATTCCAATAACAACAATAACAATTCCAATAACAACAATAACAATACCAATAACAACAATAACAATTCCAATATCAACCATTAACAAAAGTATGAACAAAACCACAAATGAAGCACAACTGTTGATGGCACAATTTTAAAGACTTTACCATAGGACTTTACCGAATCATAAAAACACCACACCTGACCGGTTTTGCCACAACACAAACAAATTTTAAAGTTACTAAATAATTAACATATTTAATACGCTTACGCCATCTACAATCCCATCAATGTATTTATGTTTTTAAACCCACCGTCGTAATTTACTGTGGCGTGCGAATGCCCCCTTAAGGGGGGGGGGGTGTGGTTGGTGGAGGGAGAGAGGGGAGGGAGGGGGGGGGGGGGAGGGGGGGGGGGGGGGGGGGGAGGGGGGGGGGAGGAAGAGGGAAAAGAAAGGAAGAAAGGGAAGAGGAAAGGGAAAGGGAAGGGAAAGAAAAGAAAGGGGGAGGTTAGGGAGAAATTTTTTTGTAAGGGAGGTTGGAAAGTGAAAAAATAAAAAAAAGAAAAAATTTTTTATATGTTTTTTTTTTTTTTTGTTTTTTTTTGGGGGGTTGGGGGGGATATATATAGGGGGGGGGGAGAAAGGGGGGGAGGAAAAGGGGGGAGGGAAGAAGGGGAAGAAAGGAATTAGAGAAAATAGTAAAAAAAAAAAATTGTGGGATGGAAGAAAAAAAAAAAAGGGAGATAGGGAAATGGGAGGATGAAAAAAAGGGGGGGTAGGGTGTAAGGAAAGGTTTTTTGGTTTGGTTTTTTATTTTTTGGTTAGCCTGGGGTTTTTAGTTTTTTTTTTTTTGGGGGGTTTTTGTTTTTTTTTTTTGTTTTGGTTAGGGGGGTTTTCTACCCCTATATCATTGAGCTAGCCTCATTTCTGAATACTACGTTTTCTTCCATCTTTCTTCCTTCTCGTCTTAACTTTTTATATCCTCCCTTTAATACCCTTTCTTTTCATAATATGCCTTTCTGTTCTCTTTCCCGTACTCTTTGCTCATATGCCCCTTTTCAACATTTGTCTACCAGTTCGTTACTTTTTCTGTTCTCCATCTACTTCTCAAATCTCAACGTTCTTTTTCCTGTCTGCCCTCTTCTTCTATTACATACTGTTGTGTTTCCATATTCAATCCTAGCATTCATCTACAGTATTTCTCTTGAATTTTCACCAATTTCTCTTGTTCCTTTAAACCCCTCCTCGCTTTTATCTTACACTTGGTTTCTCTGTATACCTCCTCAATTGCTCCTCTATTATTACTTCCCTTATCTTGCATTTTCAACTTTACTCTATCAAACGTGACTCTAATGTCGACATGTTGTTAAAACAGTATTTATTGTTTATTTTTGTTTTCAATGTAGATTTTCATTACTCACGGGGATAATGAATCACCTTAAAATATTTTCCTCCTCATATTAGCATATTTCTTCTCCATTTATAAGCGAGTTTTTCACATGCTGACAGATTTTTTAGAAATTGTTGGATGTTATCATTTACTACTTCATTTCTAAGCATTTTATAATCCAACTGTAGTAGTAGATTCTTATCGTTGATCCAGGAAACATGTACATTTGTTTTTCGATTTATACAATTTTCCAAGATCGTTTTGCCAATTAGGAACTGTATTTGTTATCCTTAAACGGTTTTCTTTTTGATGTGTACGTAATAGATTACGTTTTTCTAAGAGAGGTCTTGAATTCTATCAGCAAATATTGCTGTCACAGCATGAATGTGGTTAGAAAGCAAATCATTTTTCTCAAAATTTCGAGCCAAAGCCAATTAATTCGTCAATATCTGGTTTGTCCTTAATTGCGGGATAAATATTGATTGTTTTTGTTTCAAAACCGTTTTTGGTTAGAACAGGAAACTGGATTTATTACTTACTTTTCGCAAAAGCTAAAATTTGTTGTTTCGCAATTTCTAGGGGTACTTTAATTTGTTTTTGTCGCAGTACTTCTGCATCAAATTCCTTAGATTACTTATTTACTTATTTATCTGGTCTTCCGCTTTGTGTTCTCCGTGCAGCACTGCACTGTGGAAAGCTCTTTGGTTGAGATATTATTCAGTCTATACACTTTTTTTATTTTAGTTTTATTTTATTTTTTATTGTTTTCAGTTTTCTGAGTGTCGTGAAGGTGTTTCTTCTTCATTACGTTTTGATCAATTTCTAGTTTACTACTATTATTTCGACAATCACTTATAATTAATTAATTAATTAAAACAATAAAATACCTACTACAGAAAAATAAATTGTCAGATGGATTTGGTATTTTACATACTCAAATATCAAAACTTGTTTAATATTATATGGAGGAAGAATATCTCCTAATTTTAAGGCTAGATCAAAATTCGGCTGAATTGAAATTGCGATTTTAGTTATTTTAACAGACAATGATAATTTTGCGACAAATCATGGTATCTTCTATTTCTCGACAAAGAAGACTTTTAGAGTATTGCCTACATTGACATTTACACACAGTTTTATGGCGCATGTCGCTCAAACACATTTGTTGAAAATGTTATTGATACCCTATGGAAATTTTCTATCTAACTGCGTTATCGAAAATTGACGTGAAACGTCATGCGCAAGTGGCGATCGTTCATTAAATCATGTTCCGTCGTAAAAGTTAACACTACATTTTTGTCAAAGTTCTTAAATATTTTTATTGAAATTTATTTTGTTTAAATAAAGGGTTTTAATTTTTGGTTATCGAAAATTGTAATGGATCGATAACATACACATCGTTGATCGTACATCAAAAGTGTGTACATTACTCTTTCGTAGACAAGGAAAATGGCGTCACCAATTCGTTGTATTCTATTAAATTATTATTGGATATCTCAGTGAACTGGAGGTCGCAACCCTATCCAGATGTTGAGTAACAGAAATGGAAGTTGCCGTTACCGCTACAAATCGTTTGCTATCGTTATTGCATTGGAAGAATTCTAATAGTCTGCAGTCGAGATTAATAAAATTTTAATTAGTATTGTAAAGGAATTATATACACAGAATATAATGAAATTCTTATGTTGATTGCATAATTTTAAAGATATCGCGTTCTTCACCATTATTTTGTCGTTGATAGACTTGAAAAAATCAAGAGATCGCATTAGTTGTTTATTTCCGTTTTTGTCAAATTGAATTTGCTTGGTTGTGAAGCAAAGCATTGAAAATTTAATTAACGAATCTGAGTTGGTTAACGTAACTTATTGTAAATAGATTAGTTCACAAGGTTTGTGAAAGACAGATCTGATTTTAATTTCAACTTAGAATAAGAATTAGTACTTTTTTTGTTTTTATTGAAACGATAATTTTTTGATATTAATTGCATTATATTTGTATACATATCTTATAAATTGTTTGTTTTAATTTTTTTGGATTAATTTGTGCAAAAAGTGTTAGTAAAAGATTGGTATTAAATTGTTACTTGAACATGGAATATCCGTATACATAGAAAGAAGGTCAAGTTCAAGTTGTTTTGTTTTTGTTGTTTGTCTCGTAATTAAAAATAATACCTGGTTATTATCGTTAATATTTGGGTTACACTATTTGAAAAAACTTATTTTGCTTTATTTCAAACAACGGAACCTTTTCTTCCACAATTATAAATAATTCATTTTTTATTACATTCGGTTTTCATATACGAAGTGTGTGAGAGAGGTAACGACACTGGCAATATTACAGGCGATCCGGCAACGTTGTGTTTACCATTTTGTGCTATTCCGGTGTGTTTATCCTTTTCACTTTCTCAGTCCGAGTTTACGTACAGTTAACACATTATTTTGACAGCGACATCAGTGAATATGTGTTTTGCTCTGTGTTACTACGAGCCCTAACCACTATAAGTTCGGACGAGCAAAATTGTTTAATAAATTAATTATTATTAGAATCAACAATCTGAGCTAAATGTTGGAAGAGAGTGTTGTCAAAAATGGATTCTTAAATCGGGCTTGCTTTATAAGGTGTGATACTTGTACTTGTATTGAAAGTTTGGTAAATAATATCTAAAATTGAAGAAGTTTCGAATTCATTCCCTACGGAAGATTGCCATAGGCTTGCAGCAACCATGCTTTTTAGAATAAAAGCAGTACTTAAAGCCAAAGGAGATGTTACACCATGTTAAATAATAGCCTCAAAATATTTTGTGGTCGTCTAAATGTTTAATGTTTTTTATTTTTGTTAATTTGTAAATATTCTGAGATATTTATAACTTTAGATTTATTTAAATAAAATGTTTAAAAGTATAAAATCAATACAATACACAAAATAAATTTAAAAAATGTATCGTGCACAACGAATTTGTTCCACCATGACAAACTATCAACCAAGTGTCTTATGAAAGTGTTTTTGAAAGGTCCAGGAATTCAGTGATTCGTGTGAGACCAGACATTGCAAACAAGTGAATGCTTCATCATGACTATGCCCCCGTGTCACACGACCATTTCCATCAATGAATGTTTGACCTCAAAACGCATTTATGTTGTTCCTCGACCCTATTGACCTTATTTGTCTTAATAGGACGTCATTTTGAAACACTGGAGAAGATTCAAAAGACTGTGACCGATCAGTTAAAAGCCATACCAGTTGAAGATCTCCAGCGCTCCTACCAAAAGTGGGAATAACGACTCCGCCGGTGTATAGCACCAAAGGGAACTATTTTGAAGAGAATAATATTGTTGTTTCAAAAAAATAAAAACTTTGATAAATATAAAATCAGTTTCATCACATGTATCACCTCGTAATTTGTTATGACCTAAGGTATTTGATAATTAATCAAAATACTTTTACTATTTATTTATTAAACGGTATTTAATACTTTCATATTACACTCCTTTGAGACTTGTATTTTTACAACTAAGCATTTTTGGCTAAAATAACATATTCATGACACATATTATAGTTTGATCACTCACACCATTAACAAATTGGCAATCCAATAATTTATAAGCGTAGCTTCTTTGAACAAAAATCATCCCTAAATTAGTAATGTTTTTGGTAGATGTATCTCCGACTTTAACATACCAAACTTTCAATATTGCAGTTTCATTTATATTGAGGACGATCATTATATGATTTGAACAATGTCAAAATCAAAAATTCTATTTTTTAGAAGAACAAGAACCTAAAGTGAAGAAGAAACCCATAGGTTATCCGTTAATCTAAAACGCTAAACTTGTTGAAACAGCAGGTTTTGTTATCAAATTATACATTATTTTAACTCTATATTCTATACATGTATCGTATATTCAATTCTATACCGTTATTTTAAAATTCAATTTTTATTAAAAACCTCCATAATATAATTTGAAAAATGTTGATAGTTTTGGTTGATGTAAGTGATTATATTTATTATGCCATTAAAATACAATGTAATAATGTCGAAAATCATCATTTCCATTTTACAACTTCAGCTTGTTAACAATAATAAATGTGACATTTATAGCAAAAGTAAAATGAAAAACAAAAGTCATAATATTGTTGAAGTAAAATTTCGGTCGCTGTTGGAGAGTATATAACTTTCATTTAATACCGCAGATTATCATAAATCTTCGTGTTCTTAGGGTAGCTAAATGACGATGACTGACAACTATTACAGGAACGTAAATGTCAAGCGTCCTTACAAAGAAATGTTTTACATTTAAAGTCCGTATCTTGTTAAGATCTCACAAAATACATGTATTTATAATAGTAATATAATATACATAAAGAATACAATTATATCGATGTCGTTTTAGAAGTAATTAAGGGATCTGTATATGTATAATTATTCCAATATAGAAATGATAAATTGGAACGTACGTTGCACAAATGTGAGCGATTACACGCCAATTTATTATATCTTAATTTGATTTTAATCCTTTCGAGTCGTCGTCATATCGACTTTATCTGTCGTGTACCGCTTGCTTCAACGAAAATAGGGCTTTATGAAATGAAGGAAAATAACCCCTTGTTCGAGAGTTTTCGAAGAAAAATAGAGCAACGAAAATTTCGCCTTAGAAATTTCCCGAACGGACTCAATTGGAGATAACTATTTTACGTCGTAAAAGTTTCAGTCTGTTGCAAGCTATCATTTTGTTTCGAAATCGTGAAGAATAGCGAGTACGTAACAAAGCGATGTAACAATGAGGGTAATGAAAGCGAAGGAAATCATCGGTTATTGTATTGCACAGGGGTGCTATCGCTGTATAATCATGTAATTGCCGAGGGCAGCAACTGTCACCGCTCACGCGATCAATCCTTGTCGTTTGATGAGTAATTAAGAAGGGACATGCCACAGTCACTTGTAAATATTTAGGCCCTACGTATTGTAATGCGATTTATTTATGAAAGATCGTGATGGATGGCATATCTTTGGACGTGGTCCGAATACAACTCCGCTAACTAATAGCAGAAATCAATCAGATGTGTGTGCTTTTGCTTTAGACACGCTCGTAGCACAGGTGCTTCGTTCCTATCTCGAAGTATGTGGAACACGGATACACTAAAATACAATTTATTACCTGTAAGAGTAACTGCTTTCAAAATATTAACTCCAATTTTTAGACCAATAAAAATTTAAATTAAGAAAATATGAACGCACCAAGCTCATCTACATATTACAAAAAGTCAACCTGGACATTACAGAAATCATTTTCCTTTTTTCAGTTCAGCAACTAATAACGCTATAGTAATAATAAACATATTCAAAATAGTTTTCCACTGTTGACGTTAATCAACAATTTATTATCGAAAAAGTTTAGTTGTAGGTATTAATTTATATAATGACATTAACATCTGTTGACATTTACTTAAAATATTTGATTTGGTCCTTTTTAATTATAATATTTGTATGGAATAAATGGTTCCACTTTTAAATGATAATTAACAAAACCGTTATAATTGTTACAACGATGGAATTATTAATTATGGATGAGTTTTTTAAACATAACCTTAAAAAACTAAATTATAAGAAAAAATAACTCGGTGGAAGCACACGTCTTGCGATT
Source organism: Abscondita cerata (assembly GCA_030710515.1). Classification (NCBI taxonomy): domain Eukaryota; kingdom Metazoa; phylum Arthropoda; class Insecta; order Coleoptera; family Lampyridae; genus Abscondita; species Abscondita cerata. Next base: position 375,427 of record JALBCR010002248.1, read on the forward strand.
ATAAAATGACTAATATACTGTTTTCATTGCAAGGTATAAATAGATTGTGAGGCAATAGCGCAATTTAAATAATTAGTTATTATTTGTCTAGTTCTTAAACTAGCTAATATTTCAGATTGTATTGAATTTTCCAATTAATCTTAATTAATTCAACTTATTGCTTGAAGAAGACATTTTTAATGCTAATGGTGTGTTTTTATTAAACGTCTTCTAGAATAAGATGAGTAGTTATATAACTAAAATTTTACAATTCCAATTGATGAAACTTGCTATTCTTTTACAATAATTATGATTTGATTATCATTCTTGTTGGCATAATCCATCAAACTTAAAGGACACTTAAGAGAAGGGAATTGTTTTTCAATATTTTCAAAGTATTGAATTGGTAAGAATTTGACGTCAATGTCTGAAACGGTAGAAGAACAATTTATTGAACCTAGATATACAGCAGTATTCATATAACACAGAAGTAATCCTGATGAGGTGACTCTCCTTGCAGGTTGAAATTCTTTTTCAAATCATATAATTCTCTACTATTCAAATGATTTGAAAATTTATTGAGTTATGTCAAATTCACACAGTTTTATGTTTCTCAAATAATACTAATCATGACCAATTCGATAACAGATCTGGTACAGCTTAATAGTAGAAAATTGCAAATATCTCCAACAGTAGTAGCCGTAATCTTAACAATGTTTATATGATTTGAAAGAGAATTTCAACCTGCACCCGACAGAGTAAAAATACAGGGAGTTCCATTTGACTTAAAAAGTTATTGTTCTTTGAAGATGTCAAAATGTAACAGCAAATATGAAACACTTAGAATATATTTTTAATCTATGGGCACATTTGCTATAGTCCATTATCTTTATAAAACCAAAAATTAACTCGATATGGAGTTCCCGAAAAAAGTTACAAATGTGAACTTTTGAAAATTTTACTAAAAAAATTAATATCTCAAAATCTATAACTTATAGCTATAGGGAATGTTATACAAAGTGGCCCTAAAATTTGACGTAAAATCCGAAAAAGCAATAATATATAGTGTTCCATCTAAAATAACAGAGTTGATGTCGACCTCCGGTATAACCGGAAGTGTCAGAAGAATGAAAATGTTTTAGTTGAGTTTGCCATTTTGGTTTTAGTCATTCTCCAAATTTTTAAATTTTTTCCATGTATACTTTTCCGAATTAAATATTAAAGTATGAAAGCAACTGAACATTGATTAGAATTTTCGTAAAATCACAAAATACTAAATACTTATTTTTTACAAACTTAACGAATAATATTTACATTTGAAGGAAGATTAGACATTCTACACTTGCTCTCTCTTTCTAACTTCAACAGCCTTTGCTACTAAAGATGTGGGGAAGATGGCATTTGGCCAACCCCAAGCTACCAGAGGACGGAAAATGTTTCATTTTCCATTAAAAATAATTGCATTCATGCTAGAAGTTGTATTGCAATAAGGAGTAATGTACAATCGCATCAAAGTTTTACCGAAAATACAGTCTTGTAGAAAAATGAAAGTACAAAATTTTAGAAAGCAACAAATCTGTTGATAAAAATTGGGAAACATGCAAGAGCCAGTTGACGTTTTTTATTCGTAAAAGCTTTGTTTTGCTTTCTTGGCTTTCTCTTGGGGTCATTGTTAAAACAAAAACGTCTTGGATTGGGCAAATTGCTGTTAAAACACGGTTCCAAGTCTGTCGTGGCTGAACTTCATTTTCTTTCATGTGCCATGTCAGGTTTTCCCGACGTTGACGATCACTTCGGCGAAGGCAGTTCTGTTCTCTACCTTTCTAAACAACTCTTCTGCACCCCGGATGTCAGTCCATTCGCGAATGTTTCTTAGCCAAGATATCTGCTTCCTTCCTACTCCGCGGCGGCCCTCTATTTATCCCTTCATTATCAGTTGAAGCAGCCGGTACTTCTCTCCCCTCAATATAGGTCCCAGATAAGCGACTTTCCTGCATTTCGCCCTATTCAGCAACTCACGATCAGTTCCTGCTCTTTCCAAGACTCGTTCGTTTGTGATCCTCTCTAACCAGGACATTCGGAGCATTCTTCTTAGCAACCACATCTCAAAGGCCTCCAGACGGTTCATTGTGGTTACCTTAAGAGTCCATGCTTCCGCGCCATATAGTAGAACATACCAAACGTAGCATTTAATCATTCTTAGTCTTATTTTAAAATTTAAATTATTGTCACAGCATAGTGACCTCATTTTATTAAAAATGGCGCGAGCGGTCTTGATTCGGCATCTCACTTCTCTATCCGGGTCAAGATCCTCCGTGATCAGGCTACCTAAATATTTAAACATTTTCACTCGCTCAATTTGTTCACCATCGAGACAGATCTTCGCATCTTCATGGTCTTGTCGGCTGATCACCATGAATTTAGTCTTGGAGATGTTGATATTTAGTTCTAGCTGGTCGCTTTTGTGTTTTATTCGGCATAGCAGTAGCTGAAGATCTTTGAGAGATTCTGCCAGGACCACAGTATCGTCCGTGTACTTAATTATGCTAATGCGGACGCCGCCAATTTTGATTCCCAGATCAAGTTCATTCAATGCCTTCTTAAATATCCTATCTGAATACAAATTAAACAGCAGTGGGGAGAGGACACTGCTGTTCATTTCGATACTGGTCACAAAATAGATTTTGATAATTCCACTTTAATTGCCAAATCTTGTTTCTTTTTCAATAGAAAAATCAGAGAAAGTATAGAATCCCAACAACTACAATCGTGACCGGGGTTTCAAACTTTTACCTTTATTGATTCCATTCGTTTACTCGCCCCTTTCCTATTTCTAACCAATCAGAGCGCCATGGTTAACGACAAGTGACGTTTTTTTTTATATAATAATTCCATAATTACTCAGACTTTTTTAAGTCTAGAATCTGACTTGGTTGACAAGTTGATTACCTGACTTTTAGTAGTCTACCTTGAACTTTCTCACAGTCGTAGAGAAAACGACATAAAATTGCAAACTTTTGAACGTAGTTTGAATGGGTGACCACCATTTTTTACACAATATTCTGGATGCAATTCTTCATTCCTTTAAGAATCATGAAATGTGAAAAGTTCAATAATAAAAAGTTAGACGCAAATATGCAAGTACATTCCAACATTGATTATGATTACACAGGAAATATGTCCGCCAAATATGAAGGTGTTCAGACTAAAGTTTTTGAGAAAAAATTAAATCAGAACTCCAATGTCTCTTTTTCTCTGAATGTTCGGTCATTGTTAATCAATTGCACTAAACGTAACAAATGGTAATTAGTTTTTTGTACTTGTTAAAGTAAATAATTTCTAATTGTTAAATAAATTAAAGTTTTTCAAATAAGGATACAAAGGTTTTTTCTTTTATCAACAATACAAATAAACTCTACACAGCATTAGCATTCCAGGCTTAGTTCGAGAATGTTATTTCCATGCTGTTATTATTTTTTAATCAACATTTTATATAAACCTATGAGATAGAAGTCACTCTAATATGCAATTTGATCCACACTTTGCAAAAAGCAGTTAAAAATTATGATGGAAATTTTAGAAAATATGCAGTGAAAGTATTTAGAGTAGATGTACCTGAAAAGATCAAAACTTGAGGTAATTTATTTTCATTGATTTTGTGTTGTCCCTAGAAGAAGTAATGAGAAATATTACCTAATAAAATTAATATGGCTCTATAGAATCAAATATTAGATGTTGAGGATTAAGCAAGGATGATATCAGATGGTATTAAAAAAATTTTAGTCTGATTTTGTCACATTGTTGAAACGATTAGTATTGAATTATAGAGAAGAAACGAATATTAAAGTTTTTCTTTTTGGTCGTTCTTTTGCAAAAACTATGTTTTACTACTAATAATCGACAAAACTCTTTACTATCATTTACCGATCTTAAAGATTTGGTTGATGGCACTGATAGTCTAAATTTCTCACTCCATAATGTCATTATTTACATCACGTTGCATAGTAATATTGAGAACAAACAAACATCTAATGAATGTTAATTTGTTTTTGGCACGAAATAACTAGTTTCTTAGGTTTTTGTACCTTCTCAACTTTCACAAGGTGAATCCTTGAGCTAGGAGACAGATATAATCTACGTAGTAGAAACAATCCGGTCAGTTTTACTATTCCCCAAGAAACACTGATTTCTCTTCCCTTTAGGATAGCACAATAATAAAGAAAGTGGGCAAGAGGATGTAGCCTTGTAATAGACCTGCTGCGATGTTGATACGATTGAACGTGTACTCTCATGAACCATATTGCAAGAATATCCACCGTACGTTCCTTGTATTAGATTTATTTTCTCTGGTCAGAATTCTGCAGGACGTCCAAAAACATCTTTTTATCTATGAATGAATAAAGTGTAGTTTATAAATTCTGTACTTTGTTTCATTATGTTACGACGTAAATTGGTATTTTTTTTAATTAACTTAGGGTTGTAAGCAGAGTTATCCCTTTCAAGTAAAAGGTATAATATTTCTTTAGTAATTTGACAATTATACCTTAACTATTCACTTCATCGTTATATCAAAGAGTGTATAGGTTATATATTTTCTCCAAACTTGACATTGAAATAACAGAGGTTGCTTCCACGTTTGATTTCAGTAGTTTTGATACCTCTTGTTATGAATACCTGGTGATTTAGGATCTCTTAAGTTTTCTTATTTTGTAGGGGATCCTGTATTTATCCGATTAGCGCTGGTTTTCAACTATAACTTCTTCTTCTAAAAGTTGAAGAAATGATTTACTTAAAGACTTGATTTAGACATACACCGATGCTCTAATTTTATTAGTGGACGGTGCTATGATATAATGGGTTTTTCACTTAAAACTCCGCACGCCAATAACTCCAAAACAAAAGAAGTATTTAATTTCTGTAAAAAGTGATCAATATATGGGGTCAAGTAGATATTTTTCAAAGTTCAAAAATTTGACGCTTGCAAAAGAGATGGGCGTCGCGACGCGTCGAAAATTAATCGATTACAGGGACTTTGAAAATAAGCGCATACAAAAGTACATGTTATTTAAAAACTTTTGTAGTTTAATCAAACTTATTTACTTTACTCGTTTCTGAGTTATACCGGGTTTATAAGAAACCCTTTTTATTGACAAAAAATGCGATTAACGATTTTGTTTACTAGTATGCCATGTATATTAGTTACTATGGCAACCATTGTTATCGCAATTTTATCAAGTGCAATTAAAAACGATAGATGTTGTCATGTAACTGGCTTTTGTATTATTGTATTTTTAATGTTAATTTTTAAAGTACAACTAGTATGATTTTATAATTATTATTTTAGTAAACTTATTTTATACGAGTATTTATTTTGACAAATTTAGGCATTTAGTTGTGATAATATGAATAAATAAATAAAAAACTAAAGGAAAATACCTGCAATTTAATAACCAAAATTATTATTGAAATTAATACATAATAAAACAAATTAAAAATTTTGTTTAAAATTATGTCCATCTGCTCGAACACAACTATCAAAAATTTTTAACAGATGAGCTTGGGTAACTTGTAGGAGCGTCCTTCTTGTAATAGCGGCACACGCTGCACTAATTTTGTTAATCAGATCAGCCATATCTTCGATAGGTTTTTCATAAACAACATCTTTTAGGTAACCCCAAAGAAAATAATCAGGTGGTGTAATGTCCAGAGACCTCGCCGGCCACCTTACTGGTCCATTAGTACCAAACCATCTATTGGGGTATTTTCTGTTCAAATACCTCGTTACAATTTGGGCATTATGTGCAGGCGCTCCATCCTGTTGTAGCCACATGTTTATTCTAGTCTCAACGGGCACATCTTCTAATAGTTCCGAAGTGTAGTTTGAAGAAATCTTAAATAGCGATCTGCATTTAAAGTGCCTTCGTAAAAGTGAGGTCCAATAAGGAATCCATTTAATATGCCGCACCAAACATTGATGCCAAAATTGCTGATTGCCTCTTTCTGTAATCCAACGAAGCTGGTTTTCAGACCAAAAACGAGAATTGTGTGTGTTAACGATTCCATTATTATGGAATCGACTTTCGTCGCTCCATAAGATTTTGAATAGAAAATTTGCATCTTGGCTATGGGATAATGTTGCTAAGAAATCCATTCTTCTAGCGTAATCACCTGGTTCTAATTTATGAACTAGTTTAGTTTTGTACGGGCGAAAAGAGTTTCTATGTAGAATTCTCCACGATGAACTTATGGTAACACCGGTATTTTCTTTTATTCCTGCTAGGGATATCTTAGGGTTATTATGAACCTGCTGAATTACAGCAGCGGTATTTTCATCATTTGTATATCTCTTAGGTTTTACGAAGCTGCCATATTCCTTAAATTTCTACATAAACTTGAAAAGGTTTTGCATAGGGGACTCTTCTTTCTGGATAACGCAGTGCGTAAACTCTTTGCTTCTCTACAATTGGACCTGCATTCTCCAAACACCAGTAACATGTCTACTTTTTTCTCATTGCTAAATTGCACCATGTTCACATAATTATTGTTAGTCTTCTTTCAACCAAACAAGTTTGGATATTTCTTGTGACAATATCTTTGACACAGCACTGACATTTATCGTTTTTAATTGCACTCGAAAAAATTGCGATAACAATGGTTGCTATAGTAACTAATGGCATACTAGTAAAAAAATCGTTAATCGCATTTTTGTCAATAAAAAGGGTTTCTTATAAACCTGGTATAACTCAGAAACGAGTAAAGTAAATAAGTTTGATTAAACTACAAAAGTTTTTAAATAACATGTACTTTTGTATGCGCTTATTTTCAAAGTCCCTGCAATTGATTAATTTTTGACGCGTCGCGACGCTCAGCTCTTTGCAGGCGTCGAATTTTAAACTTTAACTTAAAATATTTACTTGATCGCATATATTGATTACTTTTTACAGAAATTAAATACTTTTTTTTGTTTTGGAGTTATTGGCGTGGGGGAGTTTAAGTGAAAACCCTTGTATATATTTTTTAATTAAACTCCTTTTACATTTATTTTTTTTTATTTTAAATTTTAAACCCGCTTTATCTATGTTGTTTTTCTTTTAACTAAAAATTATTTAACCTTTTATAAAAAAAAATATTTTTAAAATTAAAATCATCATCCAATACCTACTTAAAATGACTTTCCATAATTTTGTAGTACATACTAGCAGTAAAAGTCAAAAGTGTGACGACACGACCCATCCACAACATTTGAATACAAATCACAATTGTTTTTATGTACCTCTTCAAAAAAAATTATTAAAGATATAGAGTTATGTACTAAAGCAAATTTAATTTTATTAGTTCGTGCAAAACCATTTTTATAAAACAGTTTGAATCTATAACAGCATTTTTAGTTGAATTAATTGAATCAAAATTCAAAAATCTTTAAACTGAAAACAGTAAAATTCGAATTTTAGCAATATGTACCTACATTTCATCTAAATATATATTAATAAAAAAATCAGTATATTAGAATGATTAAAATTTTAAGAAATTCTACTAAGCCAATAGATTTTAAACTATTTGTTGTACACTCTCACATAAGGAAGACTTTAGTGGAAAAAGCTTCATTATATTATGTAACGTTTTAATGTACACAATTTAATCCAGACTAACCTTACTTCGTTTAAATACAAGTAAATGTTTGAAATACCTTTACAAATCTAACAAAAGGTAAATATTAATCACATCAGAGCAAAAAGTTGATGGTATACTTCTGCTTTTTCTAATGGAAGCCATAGTCGGCTATGACTTCATAATAAAGATGCATTTTCAACGATTCTAATGATATACCATGTGTCACCATTATTTTTATAAATAAATCACCTATGGTTAATTTTGATTTTCAAACTTCTTGAATAGTGTGCAATGGAAACAATTACTAAGATATGCGTCGAATTGAATAATTAAATGGAAATTAGATATGTATTACTTTTTTAAATTTTAAAATTATAAACCCAATTTTTTTTGGGTTTTGGTTTTTAGGAAAGCACACCAATCTATAACCATAGACTTTTGTTTGCCGACGTTTCGACCGGAAAAGTCCGGTCTTTATCTAGGCATTTAAAGATAATGGCCGACTGGATGACAGCTCTTATTAGCAAATCCAGTAAGCATCTACATTAATACTAAATCTAAGTAGAATACAATTAATAAATTTAAAAAAAAACGCCACAATGATAAAAGTACAAAGGTTCTATTAGGAAGAACTAACATGTAATAAAGTCCTACAAAGCCAAACTCTAAAAAAGGCCCAATTATTAATTGGGAAGCCACAATTAAATTCTTGCGAGTTTCTTAATACAGAGTAATGTTAATATCCGTGACCAAAAACAAGCAAACAAAAAAACTGTAAACGATAAATTAAAAAACAACAACGAAACTTAGGGTCTAAATAAAATATAAAGAAGGACGCAAAGCAACGTAATTGATTTTATGGTTTATCGTGTTTAGGTCAGTATGTTTTCAAAAGATCTACCGTTTTGGTTAATGCACATAGTACACCGTTTTAAAACAGAATTTGTAGCTTTTCGAACGGAACGTGCATCAATATTAGCGAAAGTTTCTAGAACAGCTTCCCTAAGATCATCTTCTGTGGCGTATGTTCTCTGATACACCCTATCTTTTACCGTTCCCATAAATAAAAGTCTAAAACAGAGAGATCCGGGGATCGAGGTGGCCAAGCAACGGGCGCGTTTCGTCCTATCCATGAGTTAGGGAATGTTTGATTTAAATGATTTCGCACCGTTACCTGATTGTGTGGTGGTGCCCCATCGTGCTGAAACCATTAGAGCATACCACGTGTGTGCAAGGGTAATTCGTCTAACATGTTATCAAAATCGTTTTGTAAAAATGAAGGTAACGGTCACCCGTCAGTATACCATTAAAAATGTGCGGACCAATAATTCTTGAACCAATGACGCCGCACCAAACATTAAATCCAAATCTTACTTGGGGTCTTCTCTGTTCAACGTGATGCGGATTTTCTTGCATCCATAAATGCTGATTATGCCTGTTAAACATGCCGCAGTTGGTAAATTGCGTTTCATCCGTCCACAAAACTTTAAATTTAAACTGTGAGTCAGCTTCACACATGTTAGTAAACCAGGTACAATACTCAATGCGTCTATTGAAATCACCTGGATGTAGTGTTTGCGCAACTGGCAATTTATATGGGTGATACTTATGTTTTTTTAGAATTCGTACAACTGTACGTTGTGACATGCCTGCTTCAGCTTCAATTTTTCGAGTTGAAATCGATGGATTTTGCAGTACACATGCTAGTACATTTACCTCTGCCTCTTCATTAATACTCCTTGTAATATTTTTGGATCTACAGAAAGATCCATATTGCCCCAAATTATCATAAAGTCTTTTATAGGTAGGTAGAGAAGGCTGCCGACGATCAAAATAGAGCTCGAAGTATCGTTGTGCAGATTGTACGACATTTTTATGACACAAAATATAACACTCTATCATATCACGTTTTTCTTCATTAGAGAAATTCATATTATGGTTTTAGACACCTTAACCAACACAAATAGAAACTATAAGTGATTTTCACTTGCTAATAATTGACGTTTACGTCGGATATTGTTTCCACAGCATACTATCCCAGCAGTATAGAAAAATTAAACTAAAATTGGCTATAATTTGTTTATTTATAAAAATAATGGTGACACATGGTATATCATTGGAATCGTTGAAAATGCATCTTTATTATGAAGTCATAGCCGACTATGGTTTCCATTAGAAAAAACAGAAGTTTGTGTCATAACTCAAAAATTATACGTTAAATAAAAATTTCGACTAAACTTTATTATGTATCACAAAAATACCTAAAACTTTTCCCTCTATAAATTTTTGTAAAGTCAATAATAACAAAGCAACATACACCAAACGAATTTACCAAAAAACTTATTTTTCGAAATATCTAGTTAGCCGTGCATTTTTTTGAAAGAACGAATGGCACATTTTAGTGATCTCGTAAAAATACAATTCTTTCCCCATTTAACTGTTTCTCTATCTTTATTAGTTTCCGAGATCCCTGTGCTAAACATCGGAAAAAACTCACCCTGTATATGAAGTAAAAAAGAAAAAAAAAAGAGGAAAAAAAGAAAGAAAAAATTTTTAAAAAAAAAAAAAAAAAAAAAAAAAATAAAAAAAAAAAAAAAAAAAAAAAAAAAAAAAAAAAAAAAAAAAAAAAAAAATAAAAAAAAAAAAAAAAAAAAAAAAAAAAAAAAAAAAAAAAAAAAAAAAAAAAAAAAAAAAAAAAAAAAAAAAAAAAAAAATTTAAAAAAAAAAAAAAAAAAAAAAAAAAAAAAAAAATAAAATTAATAAAAATATTAAAAAAAAAAAAAAAAAAAATCTGAATACAATTACAAATGAATTTGTAAGCAACAATTTTACTTCAATTTTGTATTAAAAATAGATTGAAGATGTCAACACATATTCATTGTTCATTCTTCTATACGTCACAAACAATAAGCGTAATAAAATTTAGATTATGCGCTATTAGTTTTGACACAAATCTTGTTTTCAACTTACTTTCTCGTTACCGAGTTATAAACGTTTCAAATTAAAACTCTCACCCCAACGACTTTAAAGTTATATTTTATTCGAACGGGTTCAGCTCAAAAAATCATTGCTTATTGCTTATTCGACAAGGATACATGGGGCGCAAATGGACACAATTTTAACAATTCCTCCACATCAAAAAAATCGGCAACAGTAGTAATTTGATCAAACTCAAAAAATTACCAAAGTCAAAAATACTAAAAGTAAAGTAATGTATATACAGTGTGTTACAAAAGTTCCGCACAAAATTCTAAATAAGAGTTTTTTTGTAATAGTTTGGAAACACGCTGAAACGGGTCAATTAGGAATTTTGAAAAGCCACATTTTGACGTAGTTTTGACATTTGGGGCGGTTTCCATGGCAACGCTATGACGTCATCAAAATTTTTTTAAATGGAAGGATAACATTTTTTCATTTGTGAATTCGTTATTAAGCAAAATTATGGCAATATGTCATTTATTATAAAAATACAGTATGGTTCAATTCGACACAGGGATCATTTGCTATCATATAGAAAACTAATGAAGTATATCATTTAAAAATAACAGAAACTATAATTTGAAATGTTTTTAAGAAGAAAATAATGTAGCGGTTACAATGACAATTACGTATTAGAAAAATAATTGAAGCATAATTTATAGAGAACAGTTTATAGAACTGAGACAACAAACTAGCGGCCTGAAGTTTTCAAAGTTTTTTGTTGCATTTCTTATTTATTACGACATATGTTAAATAGTTGTTCTATAGTCTATTCCAAATAAGAGTAAAGTAGAGGGCACTTCGATGAAACGAGAACACACACAGCTTAAATATTGATTTAAAAGGTGGAAAATTTCAAATTTAAGTTTATAGATTTGTAAACCATTCTATTTCGTCGCTGTGTTTAGGTAGCAATCATTATGTACACCAATATTCAATCAATTTATCATAACTATGGTATTATAAATTAATCCTACACATGTAACACACTACTAAGAAACTGCACAAAAAGTGAAAATATATATTGATTTCAGTTTTTATGTACAAGATTCACTGAATAAGAAAAATTACTATATTATATAAAGTCTCGACACTTCATTAGAAAGCATTTAAAATATTTAAATGGGTACGATATCAACATCCATATCGTCATCTGTTAAATCGTCGTTAGTGAACTCTTCGCTGGAATTTTCTCCTAAATTGATGACAATTTTTTCTACCATTTCCTCCACTATACCGTCTAAATCCCACATTCGCTTCTCTTCCTTAATTATGTGTTGAATGCAACCTTCCCATCGCTCTGCGGTTATTGTAGAAATACCTTGATTTAGCAACGCTTTCACATCAGCAAGTTTATATGTTGTGTTGTTAGCAGCTACATAATTTTTTACTTGTGCCCATATCAGTTCGATTGGATTTAAATTACAGTGGTACGGCGGAAGGCGTAATATGGTTCTTCCAGTACCATTGACCATTTCATCGATGACATAAGGTGTTGTATGAGAAAGGCAATATTGTTTAGCTAATTCCAACAATTGTAATTTTAATAAATGTTCTTCAGTCGGAATGTGCTTACTATGAAGCCAGTCGATAATGTCATTTTTCTTCCAATTTTGTGTTGGCGTTCTTTCTGCTTTTACACTATGGTACGGGGCATTATCCATAACGATTACAGAATTTGCTTTTAAAGCAGGCAGTACACCTTCCAGCCACCCTTTAAACACATTACCATTCATGTCTTCGTGGTAATCGCCTAATAAATATAAAAAGTTATAAAAACACAAAGTATTGATATTACATATCTTACCAGTTTTCTTTGATTCAAAGTTCAATAAGCCACCGTCAACAAATCCAGAGTTGCTACCAATATGTGCGATTATAATTCGTTTTCCTTTGCCTGATGGATCCTTCACGCTAGTAGAAACTCCTTCAATTAATGCCTGTCTCGCAGTTTTAACTGTAGTATCGTGCCAAACTTTACTTTTCACATGTCCTGCATTGACCCACGTTTCATCAGTGTAATATATTTCTCTCCCTTGCTCACGATATTGTTTTATTGCAGTTAAGTATTTCCTGCGCCAAAGAACGATTGCAGGCTTTTCAATTAAAATGGATTTTCTTGATCGTTTGTCGTAAATAAAGCCTAATTTTTTCAATATTCTGTACAAGGATGTACGACTGAAGTTTGGTAATGAATCATCACTATTAACGACGGCGGGGGGGGTTTGGGGGGGGGGTTGTGTTAAAACCTTTGATACATTTGGCAATTCGTTGCGAAAATAGAATGAATGCACGTGTCTTCGAATTCCCATTTTTTCAGAATCATCAAGCTTCTCAAAGAGTGTTATGCATTTTCTATTTTTCTTTGGTGAACGTGCAATACCAGAAACCTCAATTTCTTTAATTAAATTCCACACTGTATTTACTCCAATACCTGTATCCATAGCAGTATGTTTCACAGCAACAGTTTTACTCAGGTTTTGTGCAATATACTTTACATATAAATTATACGCCATCAACTTCTGACCACTGTGAATAATCTTGTCACGCGGGTTTTTAAAAGATTGTAGCTCCGCCATTGAAATTGGATGCTAAAATAATAATTACGTTTATTTAACCTATAAGCAATTAATGTAAACCGACGTACATGTACAGTAATAAAAGCAAGGAAGGGAGTTCTGACAAGAACTATTATTTAACAAAAACGAATATTATAAAAGAAATTGAAAATAACTACGCAGTAAACCAACGACAAAATATGAATGTCATTGTCAAATGATGCACGTATTTTAAGCGGTGTAAACCTGTACCATGTTTTAACCAATCAACGCAAAGGCCCAACTTGCCCTCTACCTTCCTTTGCTTTACTCTTAGCTGGAATGAACTGTAGTTTTGTAGTTAAGACTTCGCCGCCTTCTTTTAACATTTCACCTACAATTTCGTCCTTTTTTGCTGCTTTTCCATTTTTTATTAGTTTTAAAGCTGCACGTATTTCTTTTTTGTTTATGGGTGATATGTCGACATAGTTGGTATTCATCACCTCTCTGCGTTGTTCCTTAGGTTTTTCATCACTTTTTATTTTTTGGTTGTAGAGATCCTCATTAAATTTTGTTACTACTTTTAGCATTTCGTTTTTGTCAGTTATTAAGACACCACCTTTTATTATTTCCATATTTTTCCTAAAATAAAGTGCATCTGATTTTTTATTTGTCCTCGGGACTAATCCACGTACCATTTTCTGTTGTCTTTTTTTCAAAGAATGTGCTTACATTGTAGAGCTTCTCTAGAAAGTTAATCGTTAGAGCGTTTTCAGACGATACCATTACCATACCATTTTCAGCGGGCGATAAATGGTCGCAATATTGCGTACATCAAATCTACGTGCATTTAAATCGGTCGTTTTCACACATAGACGATACCATATTTTCCATGGTAGCGCCGAAGCGATATCGCATAAACACGCGATTTGTTCTTCTAAAATCGCGCGATCGGTGCTATTTTTTCCGCTACCATTTCTCTACGCAATGCAAGTCTATGCATGTTTTCACACGTGTTAGCTAGAAATCGCAAATCGCAGCTTTTGTGTCAGTTCCAGTGTTGTGATGTCGAAGAAAACATCTAAATTTCTGTTTGATCCTTTAACTCTAATAGAGTTAATAGAACAAAGGCCCTGCCTTTGGGATAAAACCCTGGACGATTATAAAGATAAGATAAAGAAAAATAATGCATGGGCTGAAATTTATAATTTTTGATGGAAGATTTCGAAAACTTCTCAAACGAAGAAAAAATAGAAGCAGGTAAGTTTATTTAAATATGTTTATTGACTCAAAAGAAACAAATATACAGATTAATGAGTAATAAATTTGATTTCTTCAAAAACAAAGTAGGTTAATAAAATGTTAGTTTAATAAATTTTTAGACGACCGTTGTAGAAACTAAGACGTATCGCAACCGTTGTTTGTTGTGGAAAGTTCAAAATATCCCACACTATTCAACCTGTTGAGATATTTGAGCAAAGTTAATAGTTTACATTTATAACTCGTTAGTTACGCCTAGCAACGGCCCCGCGCACGCGCTATTAGTTCCAAAAATTAAGTAGGTAGGTAAGTTTGACATTTAAAATAAAATTCATAAAAATGGAGAGCAGTTCAAGTGATTTGGAAATTGTACTACGGTCGTCTAAAATAGTGTTCCTTACACGTGGGAAAGTAAAATATCTTTGCTCGTTTACTTAGATCCACTCGGGCTTCGCCCTCGTGTATCTAACACACTTGCAAAGATATTTGTCACTTTCCACACTTGTTAGAAATATACTATTTTACAATAATAATACATCAAATTTTGTCCATTTGCCAAGGTAAAGTGCCCGCGGGACTCACAAAATAATTGGCAAATTCGTCCCGTATGTCGTTTGCCTGTCTTCCACCTCCTACAGCCCTTACCCGTTGTAGATTTTGCAAACCATTTGTACTTGTAGAAACGTAGAAGTCAGTCGTACGAAAGCCATCTTTTTGACGAACTATGTTATGTAAAATTACTGCAGCTTTTACAATGTCCTTTGCAAATGTTTTAGAAACATTTAGTGGTCGATGAAAAATTCTCCATTTGTTGCTCATTATACCGAATGTACATTCTACAAATCTTCGTGCTCGTGTTAAACGATAATTAAATATTCTTTTAATTACAGTTAGATTATGATCTCCAAATGGTCTTAACAAATTTTCATTTAACGAAAATGCCTCATCTCCGACTAAAACAAATGGAAAACTAGTATTTGTTCCTGCCAAAAGAGTTTCATTAGGAATATTTAGGGAGTTATTTTTCATTTTCTTCCAAAACACAGTTTCTTGAAAAACCGATGAATCGCAATCCTTTCCGTATGCCCCTATGTCAACGTATATAAATTTATAATCAGAGTCTGCCACAGCCATTAGAACTATAGAAAAGTAATGTTTATAATTTAAGTTCATCGAACCACTTTCCCGAAATTTTTGTACCCTAATATGTTTACCGTCCACAGCGCCAATGCAATGTGGAAAATGTGACATTCTCTGAAAATTTTGTGCAATATTGAGCCAATCTTGCTCTGAAGGTATAGGCAGGTATTCTTCTCTAAAATGAATCCATAGCTGCTGACAAACCGTGCGAACAATTTCACTTATAGTTGAGATACCTATTTTATAAGTATAGTGAAGATCTGTAAATGAGTTTCCACTAGCGAGGTATCTGTAAATAATAAAATATTTTACTTTTTTAAGCTAAAAATTAACTTGCATATTTATATTTCAAAAGATTATTATTTACAGGAAAAGTTATTCATGACAAATGGAAACATATTAGGGATGCATTTGCAAATTCGAGAAAAAGAGAAGTGGTGACAAACGTACAAAGAAGTACATATACTTTGAACAAATGCAATTTTTATTGAAAGTACTCGAAAAGATGACACAGAATCCAGTATTTCTGAAAATACTACTGAAAAAGAACAAGTAAGTGATGAAGCTGCAGTATCTGAACAGACACCTAGAGATTCTTGTGCCCCAAAACGAAGAAAAGTAACTTCCATCGATGAAACAGACAAAGCAATTTTAAAAGCTTTAGAAGCCACTTATCAACCACCACCAACACAAACGGACGAAGATACTGCCTTTTTCATGTCAGTTACACCTGCTGTAAAAATTTCACGGAGGACGAAAAATAGAATTCCGCATGGGTGTACTAAAATTAATAAAGGGCATTAAAAGCAAAAGATCTTCGTCCAATAATGAAGTTTATCCGTCATATCCATCAACATCTGCTTATTCGACTCCAGCGTCAGATGAATATCGGGAAGATTATACCTGTTTTCAAAACTTATAATAAATTTATTTTGTACTAATTCATTATGTAATAAAACTTACCTTAAAGTAATTGCCAGCATTTCTTTTGGAGGAACACTTAATCTCATCGTTGTGTCTGTTTTCTTTATAGAGTCTGAAAGACGTTCTAGTAACATCCTGAAGGTATTGTATGTCATACGAAAATAATTGAAAAATTTTTCTTCGTGTTCAATTAATTTTCAAATAGTATATAAAACGCGCCTTCCAAATATCTACTTTGTAACAAAGGATGAACCCAGTACCGTCGATTTTCCATCGAGCCTCCCTTTGTTTCCTTGCTTTTCTCCGTTTGAGAAGTAGCGCTAGCAACACACGTCTTCTATCCATAACACTTTCTAACTTACTAATCTTGGCAACTGTGTAATAACTACTTAGGGTACAAAATTCGATGGTATCAAATTATGGTTATGTGTGAAAATGATATACCATTTTGCGACCATTTATCGCCCGCTGACAATGGTATGGTAATGGTATGGTCTGAAAACGCTCTTATTGTCTCCTTTTTGTTTTTTAATACCTAGTCCATGTTTTCCTATATTCTTTCCTTTATCGTCTTTTGTGTTTTCTGATTTTGCTGTTGAAGTATCATACTATTGATACTTATTTTGTTTTATTTTGTTCTAAAGATTTTGATATATCTTCATAGTCAAAGAGTCTAACGTCAAAGTACCTAGAACTAAAGAAGGTTTTATTAGTTGAGGATAAAAAACTAACAGATAGGAATAATAATAAATACTATTTAGTCTAGAAATTGTATGTACTAGTTTATTTGCTTCAAACTATTGATTTAGTTTTATACACATGTTTGTTTTGTAGATTGGAGAAGAAGTCTGTGAAAAACGTCCTCACTCAGCGGCTCCATTCTACCTACCACTCAAAGCTACTTCTTACAGAAATTACACTTAGATTCACTGCAGTACTGACCTGCAAACAATTTTAGGTTTAGGAAACACTTTGACAATTTTGTTTTGTACTACTACAACCAATAGAAATATTTTCTTATAACGTTAATGAAATTGGGAATGAATTAGAATAGAGAGAATTTCAAAAATACCACTTTATGTATTCGAAGGAATTTCTGTTTTTCTCGGATATTAATACCCAAGACGTTGATTTTTTATCGGGTAATTGTTTTTTAGCCTAAAACCTTTATTCATGAGACTGGTCCAAATTAATAATTGAGCGTGTTGAACATTTATTGTGAAACCAATACCACTTAAGTTAAGCGATTATTCTTTTTCTTTATTATTTATGTTCTTGGCCTGTTTGCTTTTACGTTACTTCTGTTGTTGACCCTTTGGTCTTTAAATTTATTATTGTTGTTTGGTCGTTTGCCTTTAAAAGTATACTTTTTGGGGCAGAAGAAGTTGGAATATAAAATATTCAAATAATTCCATACAAGAACTCATACAAAAATTAGCCCATTTTAAATGTAATAAAGTTCTGTAAGTGGCCCTCCTTCAATTTACGACAAAATGAGAACGGATTCCAAGTTATCGTCCTAAAAAAACACCGAGTACCCAATTTCCAAGTAAATGCTACTTTCCTTTATGTTCCTTGGTCAGTCTTCTCTTATTACTTTAAAAGTTTTCAAAAATGTGAACAGTTTCATATCACAATCAAGTGTCATGAACAAGCAAAGAGACAAAATATACCGTTCAAAAGAAGATGTTGCCACGTTTAACAACCATCTTGGAGAAGCAGGATTTAGTCGAAAAGCTCCGATTTGAAGGTGCCGGAAACTCTCCCTTTATCCTTTGTGATACTTATTCGATATCCAGTAGGTACATTCTCAAAACAAACAGGTTTGATTTTTTTTTTATTTTTATATCATTAAAGAAACAATAAATGGTCTGTGAATTTCTTCTGAATCATGGTAATTCCAAAAGGTATAACTATAATAAGAAAGTCCACATCACTATTCTTGTTCTTGTTTAATTTCACCACAAATTTTAAGAAAATTCGTCTTTATTTTTACTCTTTCTTAAGAATTAATTTATTCAGACACAATTACTCTATTGAAAATGTAAGTACCCTGAAAAACATTTTTCTGTAACACAAAAGCAATACCTGATGAAATCAAAATAAATCCATAGGGTTTACAAATAATGAGGGTCAAGGTCAAGAAACAAGAATGTAAGTAGATAATAATCGGTTTACTTTTTTTTACAGATTATTTTGTTTATTTCAATCGCAGTATTCAATGTAGTAAAAGATGCTTCAAAATATAGCGCTTAGTTAAGAAATATAAAAAAACATTTTTTATGTAATTGTAAGGAAATAACTAAAATTTAATTTTTTGTGATTTTTTCAATAAACATTCTTTAAATATCGTTTCCTAAATTCTTAAATAAATTAAAAATTTTCTGTGGCAAATTCAAGATTAAAAGTTGGAATAATCTTTCAAGGCCTCATGTCTTCTTTAGGAAAATTAATTGAAAATGAAGGTTTAATTAAAACATACTTCATAAGCGTACATTTTCTCTAAAATATATCATAATTAATCTAATACCTGCCGAAATACAAATATTTTTTTAATTAGTAACACAAATTGTTTATATTTAAATAAAACGGTTACGTAATTTAATAACCGGAAAGTTATTGTGCCATACATGTGACATTGATATTAGCACATTGGAAGAATTAATAGTTTCGAAGAGTAATAATTGAGAATTAGTTATGGTTTTTTTGTATTTCTTCAACTGCATAAAATTATCATTTTAACTAAAAACTTCATTTTAATATCTCATAATATGAACTAATTGTACTCGTAAAATAATAAAATCTACCATTAATCAAAATTTTATATTCCCAAAACCTATTAACGAAATAGGTAAGATGGGTATACCTTTATATTTCGTAATTGTCCGAACTACATGCGAACAAGTTCATAAATTAAATTTCACATAATTTTAAATAATCTGATGTCGCTTTCAGCGTTTTAGCTACTTTCATAAGTTTCTCAGTTACTAAATTTTTTTAGTGTTCGGCACGGTAATACGGACATAATAGTAACTCATTTCGATATACTGTTATACACAGCCACGGATACTTAATTAATCGTACATCCATTAACAAAACCAACCGCAATAAAACGAATAATAAAAATTAATTATGTTATGCAGGTGCCTGCCTGCGCTTTTTTTATTCAATCTCTAAGATGCAATTAACAATCAGATACTTGCAAAAATGCATTATCAACTTTAGCCGTACAGGTAATTTAAATGAACTCGTAATTACATAAACGATGATTTCTAATGGAAATAATGATTAATTGTTTTTCTAAAACCTTAAGCAACAGTTACGCTAAATTATGTAAACAAAATATTTTCAAGTGTTTAATAATATGGTATAATGTGCGAAACAGGAAGTTTACGCGTTCTTAATGAAGTAGCGTTATTATGTTTAGCTGCAAGGTTTATTTCAAGTTCCAAAGACTTGTCTTAAAACGAGAATCCCAAAGTACCTTTTTAAGGTACATAACTATGTACCAGTTATTGAAGGAATTTTACAACAATTAACTCTTAATACATTTCTTCATTTATAAATAAGATAAAAGGAAACACGATTACGTCTTGTTTTTCTCCTGACGCGAATTTTATTATTATTCAAAACCTTTTCAAGTTTGACGACTACAACGTTTTCTTCTAGGTAATTTAATCCGTAGTATCCACAACAAAGCTATCAATTTTATTGTAATTTGAAATAATTTGCGGTTTGCGATGCCTGTCATAAGATATATGTTATTGTCTTGTTTTGTATGTAGAAGAATGAGTAAATTGAAGAATATCAAATTCGATACGTTTTTAAAACTTACGTCTAAAAAATAATTCTACTAATTTGGGAAAGTACGTAATTTTAAACCAAAATGATGGTTAAATGCTTTATATGTACTACAGTTAGTTCGCAATTTTTTGAAACGTGTATTTCTTATTTGCACAAGCATCTCCAGTAACAACGGTGATATGTAGCAGTGTCCGAAGACAGGCGCTCCAACTTACAAGGACCAGGTGACAATTGACAAAGCTGGACTCTAGTCCTGCATGTCGGTGCG
This sequence comes from Abscondita cerata, assembly GCA_030710515.1. NCBI lineage: Eukaryota > Metazoa > Arthropoda > Insecta > Coleoptera > Lampyridae > Abscondita > Abscondita cerata. Next base: position 395,929 of record JALBCR010002248.1, read on the forward strand.
CTTCACTTGAGCTATGTTACTTACTAACAACAACATGCCTTCCTCTTGCATCTTGTTAGATATTTGTCTTCCACGTAGACTTTGCAATTTTTATTGTTTCTCGAGTCTCAGGAATTCTGCGGTATAATGGAAAACACTTGCTGAAATTCAATATAATCATAATAAAATTTATAAATGAAAGTGGCAATTAATTACGTGATTCAGTCAGAAACAAGTTAAATAAACAATCGAAAATTATCTTCTATAAAATCAGTTTTTTTGCTTCCTCAATATTTTAACTATGTTAATTTTGCTGGCATAATGTAACAGAAAAAATCAATTAACACCCAAAAAAATCGTCGAAATTTTCACAAGGACTAGCATTCCTTATCTTTTTAATAAACTGTTACGTCGTTATTTGTTCGTGTACCGTTAATTTTGTTATTTGTTAACATTCTTGCAACAAAAACTATTTTTTAAAGTTCGGTTTCATTACAAAACGATTTCTACTACGAGTAATGGTAATAATAATGATAGTAATATTTAAAAATTTAAAAATCTCCATTCTAACAACAAAAAATCAATTACCGCAAAATATTTTTCTTTAAGAAACTGTAAATTTTATAATCTATTTTTTAACGGTATTTAAATTTTACAGAGTCTAAGTAATTAAAGTCAAAACAGTGAAAATTCAATATTTATTGATATTTCGAATCATTTTCATGATTATTTCGTAACCTTTTATTATTACTATTATTACTATTTTCATTAGATAAGGTATATAGCGCTAAACACAAAATCACTTGATAGATAATAACAATTATTTATGTACCAAGTCCTTATCAGCGACTATGAGATTATGAGACGAGCGATCTACGTAGTAGGGTACCATCGTCACTTTTTCTTCGTACAGGTTTTGAACGATATTAATAAATCGATCCCAAGCACCAAAGCGACCTCATAAATCAAGTTTGCATTGAAATTTGACACAAATTCGAAGCTTGAGGACGATTCATGAAATCGACATAAGCTTGTAGGGTGGGTCTTCGCTGAATGTAAATCTGAGTTTTCGGCATCTTGACTCGAAAATGTCGTTTCAATTAATTTGCGGGATAGCACCAAAAATGACTGACGTTAAAAACTGAACAGAACGGGTGTCTTTCAAAGACTACTGAATATCCATGTTTCGAGTTTGATCGAAAGGACTAAAATTGTAGCGCGCAAATTCTTCGCAAAACGATCACTTTAAGAAATTTAACCCATTTTGCGATTATGGGAGAGGGGTTTCAGGGGGGTCGAAATTCCGAGTACTTAGATTTATATTCAGCAAGCAGGACTCCCCTACAAGCCTACGTCGTTTTTTTCGTTTACGCGATTACTTCCCGTGGCCTTCCATCGGTGTAGACGTGGTTTTCACTCAAAAGAAAATCCAAATTATCTTCCAAAATGAGAATTTACAAAAATATTATTACTGGCGACGAAATGTTTTCGGACACCTACAAACTAAAACTAGTCGACGATGTACTTTATAAAGTGTATGAAAAATTAATTCAGAGAAAAACAAGGAGAAGTATCGATTGCTGGATTTAATCCATAAGCTGAAGAAACCGATGAAAGTACCGATGAGGCTATAGAATCTGGCGTGGACATTGTATTGAACTATCGGTTAGTTGAATCTTATGCCTTTTGGTGGTAAGAAAAGTTACACCGCCTACCTTAAGAAATACATGAAAAAAATTAGTTGACAAGTTACAAACAAATGCTCAGTCATGATGTTCTTTAAACATGGTTTGAAGAAGAGAAATTTTAGTTAGTTTATTTTTTTTTAAACAACTTTTCCATACTTATAAATATTGCCCTGTTTTTATTAAATTTATTTATATGCGACTAAAATTTTCACAAACTTGTTTTAATTGATATTTGCCAGAAACGTATAGTCTATGAATGGTGAATGTTTATACTAACTATACATGGAAAGATTAAATGACATTTTTCCTAGACTAGTATGCGTAAAATTTAATACATTTTCTAGAATAGTGATTTATGTAACATGTGCGTTCTTTCAAAAATACTGTTTACGCACAAGTTGCGTATGCTATTTTGAACTATTTTTTTCTAAAATTGCATTTTCAAATCTCTACTATTGTGACATGCAAGTCACTTAATTTAATTAATAAGCTGTTGGCTATACCCAAATCCACATAATAAAATACATTTGTCATGTGACATCCAATCTAGTGTTTTTAATCGTTTGTTCGGATAACAGCATTTCGGCGCCTGCTTTACGCGCGCTCTTTTGATTGTTTCATAGGTAGGAAGTGCAAAAAATAATAAAATCCCACGGATAAATTTGAACAACAGTATCGAATCACAAATAGCAGATAAAATATAATAAAAAATAATGTACTGTGGTAAAAAATATATAAAGAAACAAATCTCTTTTTTTTCTTCAGTAAGCTCTTGTAAACATTTAGGCTGGATGTCATTATAGTGCTAGACAGGCAGTCTTTAACGATTTTTCTACTATAATACGTTCACTATAACTACACTATAACGCACGGAGTTAGCCACGCTAAATTTAAATAAAACTATTTTATGATGCAAAATGCGTTAGCATCAGATGATCAGCTGACAGCTGTTTACAGTCTGACTCGTTTGTTAGTTACTGCGTGTGTATAGCCCGCTACAGACGCACGTTGTTGCATGACAAACATGCGTGTACATTCATAAATGACATGCAGAAACGTGCGTGTGTAGGTAGAAATCATGCTACAATCATGAATGTACATGCATACTGCGTGTCATTCAATTTTACAAGCAGCGCCTGAAAACTTGCATGAACACGCAGCATCTCTCTGCGTGTGGAGACATTTTTTCCGTCATTCATGCTCGTTGTACAGTGGTATCCGTCAATTCGCTAAATCTAGAAGTTGTACATATGTATTTTCGTCCATCCTAAGATAGTTGCGGAAGTCATCCGGTTCCAGCCGTAATTCCTCCAGCAAATTTACATGGGAATATTCCGAGCGTTTTTTAAGCCACTGCTTGCACCACAGACTACGACATTTATTCGTTTTTTTTCTTTTCTGCTCCACTACGAAAGCACACGCCACTGCCATCACTTCTAATTCACTTAAAGAAGCCATTATGCGTGTAGCAACTACGGAAACTACTTGAAGACTGACGTACATCTACGTACGTCTGTGGGCTGAACTTGTTCACATGCATGCATGTCATTCATGAATGTACACGCATGTTTGTCATGCAACAACGTGCGTATAAAATGTCTTGGTCCCATGAGCAAGTTAATATACTCATTGAAGGCTACAGTAAACATAGTTACACATAGTTAAACATCTTTTCCGCGTCTTGTATGAAATGTCAATATCAAAATTTTGAACTAATACTTATTAATAAAATCAAAATTTTGCAGACCTAAAAGCCACATTAAACATAAGAAGCATTTACACTCAATTCACTCTGGGATGGGGGATAATGAGGTTTGTTGCTTAAAAATTGTACATACCACCTAAGTCGTTGTTTTGTTTTAAGGTATATACACCTAATTTATGGTATTTTTCAAAAATACAGTTTCTTCTGGGTCATATAGCAGTACGTCCATCATTTGACTCGTTAAGTGCTAACGGGATGTTGGAGCAAATAGATTAGTGTGAGGTGAGACACCTCCAAATCATCTGTAATTATGCCGATACTGCTACGCCTACCAATAAAAGAATGGAACACGATGGCATTGACGATATTTTACAGGAAGCTTCAAATGCACTGCAAACAATAAATAAAGCAATGCAGCTAAAGAACCACTACAAATGCTACAGATGAAAATGTAGTGTTAAGGAACTTTATAGTCTCTAAATTAAATAAAATAACAAAAAATGAAGTACGTTATAAAACTGAAGGAAAATGATTAATTATGAATTATGAAGGAAAAAAAGTAAAGGTGTTGGCGTACGCAGACGACATAGTGGCAATAGCAAAGAGTGAGGAAGAAATGAAACAGACTATAAATGGAATAAAAAAGTACTTAGAGAAGAAAGGATTGGAGGCAAATGTGGGGAAAACAAAGATAATGGAGTTTAAGAAAAAAAAAGGAAGGGATAGGAAAATAAAATGGTGGTGGGGAAGAGAAGAAATAGAAAAAGTTGACAAATACAAATACCTAGGATACGTTATAAGTGCTGACAATAGCAATAGAGACCATATAAAAGAGCTAGAACAGAAAGGAAACAAGATAGTAAGGCAAGTGTGGGGCATAGGAGAAAGAATATTCGGAAAGGATTTAGAGAAAAGAAGATGGCTGTTTGAGAAGATGGTGACAAGTGTTTTGAAATATGGGGCAGAAATATGGGGATGGAAAGAATGGTATGAGCTGGAGAGGATCCAAGAAAAGTATTGGAAATGGACATTAGGTTTAGAAAGAGAAACACCAGGATACATAGTAGAGGACGAAGTCAAGTTAGAAAAATAAGGATACAAACCGGGAAAAGGGCGATGAGGTATGAGGAGGGGATAAAAAGTAAGATAGAGAAAGAGATATTAAATGAATGTTGGAAGGAAATAGAAATGCAGAGGGTAAAATTTGGCGAAGAAGAGAGAAAGTTATATTATGAAAGAGGGGGTATGCACGAGAAGAGATAGCAAGAATAAGAAGAGAAGGAAGATCGGTAGAAATGGACATTATAAGAAGGGATTTAGATTTGCAGGCGCAGGAAAGAGCTGGAAAAATAAAAGAAGGAAAGTACAACGTAAATTACTGGGAAATAAGATCAGATGAAAACCAAAATATTTAACGGGAAGGATTGGATTAAAAGAAAAAAGAATTATAGCGAGGTTTAGGGTAGGGAATGAAGAAAGGGAAAAAGATATTGGAGAGAGGACATAGATAGAAAGTGTAGGATGTGTGGGGAAGCGTGGGAGAACTTATATCACATAAGTAGAGAATGCGAGGAAGTGAGAGTGGAAGAGAGAGAACGAAGGGAGTTGCTGGGAGAAAGAGGGGAAGGGATAGAGTGGATGAAAGAAATAATTAAAAGAAGAGAAATAATAGAAAATAGAAAAAGAGTCATAAGCAAGGTATAAAGCAAGTCAATGAAGAAGGGATTGATAAGAGGTGCAGTTGGGGAAGAGAAGAGGAGGAAGAGAGGAAGGACCGATTAAATTTATTTATTATGTGTAGAGTGAAAAATAGTTTAGTTCAATTTGTAAGGAAAATCGAATTCTTTGTTTATTTATAAAAAACAAATAAAATAAATTGAGTATGATTAATTATGCTACTATACAGTACTGCTAAAAAAAGCAGACAAAATGAATTAAAACAAAAATAAATGAGGATAGTTGTTTTATTATTAAACATTCAATATACCACATTTTTTATAATGAAAACCTTTTAGATGAAACCTACATTCATTTTACTTAGCAGGATCCTAAATCGGTTTGCTAATATTCCAAATAAACTTTCCACCATTCGACGTGCTCTAGATTACCTGTAGGTTCTTATCTTTCTTAATTGTTACTGTGAATATGGTTTTAAAAGATTTTCTAACCTAGGAAATGCATCGACTGATATTAATATGTATGGGCTTGTTTGACCTGGTAATTCTTTTAATGGTTGCAAGTGTAATGACATATTGTTTATACCTGCATATAAGGAACTCTGAAAAAGTACTCCTTCATCGCTTGTACGCCCATTAATTTCTATATTAACATAGGTAAAAGTATAAGTTGCGCTAGTCTAAGCAAGTAGTACGATGCTATTTGTGTTTTTATAATCTCTTATTAATATGTTATGACTTGTGCGAGCGCACACCTACTCTCGATTCATTTTACGAATTCCATATACTCTGCATTCATATTGATTAGTCAACTAATGAATGTTAATGTAAGTGCTGAGACCAATTATTGTTCATGCGTAGCATGCTGCCTTTGCTAGTTATGATAATAAGCGCCGTCAGAGATTGGAGCTTTGAAAGTTACATTGGAGACCATTTAGTGCTCCAATACAATGGCGAAATTGCCACCATCTGTCAAATTCCTCTGCGATTTATTCCCATTGTTTTGATGAACTGAGCATTTTTAAATATTTGTTTCTAAGACATGCAATGATGGCTTTACACACTTCAGGAACGAATTCGAAAACGGTAGAATCGTGTATTCGGGTAACATACGTATTAAGTGAGCAAAAACTTTTACCTGTCGCTAAAAACAGTAGTGTTACTTCCAACCTTAAAAAAAATAATGTTTAAACACAGAACGAAGTATCTCTTAACTATAAGATATTCAAACTATTCTTCGGACAAGTTTTTGTGAAAGCGTGGGTCTTCCGTTCTAAGTTCTAGGTTTAGTGAGTCCATTACCCCTTGGATTTTAGAACGTCTCTACAGCCAAGGTTTGCCCCAACATCTACGAACTCGACTTTCAAATAATAGTAGAATAACGCATGTATCAGTTATTTCCAATACGTTTTCGTCGTCTATGTTTTTAAAATTAATAATGTCAGGTTTGAGGTTAGGATCCTCTGTTGTATTTCAACGGTTATATTTGAAATATTAAAAAATTATGTTCTCAAGTTTTAAATGCCCATGCCTACAGTATATTCTTATAATATTTTTTCGTATCATGTCAAACATATACACATTTTTTTTTACAAACTTGTTGTTTTATGAAGTAACTACAGCAAATAAAGTATAAAAATGGCTTTTGCTTAGACGATCATTTGTAATTGGATTCCCCACATTCGACGTTTCTTCTTGTTCTTTTTTTCCAACACAAATATAGCAAACCTAGTCGGCATAAATCGCTGTGTCTGTCCTCGTCCTTATTCGAGCAAATTCCAGAACACTCTTTTATTTTCCTCACTGAGAATTTTTGTATTTTTTTTACCCCTTTTTTGCGCAGTTTCACGACATCTTGCAAATTCCGAATTGCTTTTCGAAAAGTTGTAAATGAATTTCCGATGGCATATAATTAAAACTGCATTCTCTGCTTCTGTCGCTTTTAATCTTCTTTTTTGACTGCCCTCTCATATCGGAGATTGGCAACCAGCAATTCTTACTTTCGACATTGCTATCCTAAACAATTCCATAGAAGAGCAATTGTACCAATCACGTAAGTTTTTTAACCAAGATGTTCTACGTCTTCCTATGTTCCCCTTTCCTGCTATTTGTCTTTGTACAATTAACTATAGCAGATGATATTTTCTTCACTAGTAATATGTCCTAAGCGTTCTATGCGTACCAGATGTAAATTTTCATCATTCCTCATTCTTTCTGTTCACTATATTTTTACATGCCACGATTGCATTGTTCATTTCTCTTTTATTCAAAGTCAATGTCTACATACCATATAAAAGAACAAAGAATATGTAACTTCTCGCTAATCTGACTCGTATTTCTATATTTAAATTTCGATTAGTTACATAGTAGAATGTAGCTTTCACTATTTTTATTCGTATTCTTATTTCTTCTATTTAATCTTTATATTTATTTATTATTATCCTCAACTATTTATATTTTCTTATTCTTTCAATACGGGGATTGATTGATACTTTTGTAAATCCCACTTCGCGAACCGTCAGACCAAAAAGCAGTCTTTGGAATTTTAATCATACTTTTAACAAATTTTATTATATAATTCATCAACTCTCCCATTTTCAGTAATATTTCCCAAAGAAAATATAAAATGTAACAAAATACTATTCACGGTAAAGTTAATTAATGGGCATTTCTCTTCTAATAGGGGTGATTTTGATTGAAAATGTGTCTCGATAAATTTTTTGATTGGATGATGCAACGAATGACTTATATTGAAAATAAAGATAAGGAAAATAGATTAAAGCATAGGGCTAGTAGTAATTTGCGGTAATATCTGATATTTTTACATTTACGAAAAAACCACACAGGGGACTGTTGGTTTTTTAAAGAAAAACTTCTATTTTGTTACAAAAATCAACATTTTAAATCAAAATTAGGAATAACAACTTATAAAGTCACATTTTTTGAAAAACATTAATAGGGCTATCAAATTTATACAACACTCTTTGTACTCGTAAGTGTTCCTGAGAACAGGAAGCTTTTCCAGAATTTGATCAAAACGAACGTCTGCTACATCATTTTCATCCCGTTCAAATAATTTGGTCTTCTTATCACATATTTTTTAGAAATATAACAGTTATTTCACCATATTCCTCATCAATTTGAGTTATCACACTTGCATAACGATATTCTTTTTTCTTAGCGAGAAATTTCACCAAAATGAAATCATCGTTTCTATAAGGTTGAACAATTTTAGAACTTGGCCCTGCTACAGTTTTGCTTTGTGAGCACGTTTCAACGGTTATAAAGGTTTGTTCCGCCTTCATTTCATCAGCATTAAGTTGTTGCTTATAGTGTAAAGTCCCAATTTTAAAATGTTCACAGTGAATGTTTTTGCAAAAACAACTTAAACTTCTCATGGTGAGTGTTGTCGATGACTGACGATTGTGATTATAAATTATATTCTCTGTTATCTGATGAACTTGAAGAGTACCTTTGAAAGTCTTCATATTTTTTACATCCCTTTCAATTTTGGCACTCATATTTTTGATGTCATCATCATCGACAACGCTTAATGAAATTGAAGTCCTACAGTTTGTACAAAAGTATCCAGGTTTTCAATGTCTCTACCAGCAGCTACCACAGAATCAGCAGTTCTTTTGCAGGTTGCTCCAACCCCATCGGGAGCCTTTGCCATGTCCGCTTTCAGAATAATTCCATGAAAACCGTTATATATGTGAAAGTTTACGAAACTTTATAGCTAATATGTAAAACATTGTTTTATTGCGGTATTGGGTAACCGGTCCATCACTCAATAAGTGAAGGTGCTTGATTTGACGCGGTAATACTTCAAATATTTGTTTAAGGTGAGCCCAAATAGCCCCTGGGAGTGATAGTTGTTTTTGGAGACCGTACAGTATGATTTTGGTGGCATTCTTCAGGTACAGCACTACTGTATGTAAAGTTCTCTGCATACGAGATCCTCCGAAATGGAACGCTTGTATTTCCTGTCCGTACTTAGTTAAATAATTTTCTGAGAAATCCATATTTATAATTGCATGTTCGTCACTAAGGTTTTCTTTCAGTCCTTTCAAAGCTTTATACTGATGTACTATGTTCTCTCATGACGTAAAAACAACTCTAAATCATTGTACAGATCTTCAATGATGTCGCGCGGTTTACTAGTGATTGTATTTTTAACATATTTTGTCACTTCACGGTCGCGCTTTGTTTTTTCATCATAATATGTTTGTCTCTCTGATAGCCATTTTTAAAAATCATGGGTTTTTTATTATTAAATTCTTTGTAAAGGGGCGTTCTATCTATACAACGTTCACATTGCCTAGATAGACAGTTCATATCATATCGATTACAACATATTTCTCGTAGAAGTTTCTGATGAGTATTGTAATTTAAGATTTTCCCACCATATAAAACAGCCAATTTCCATCTATATTGGCATGGATAATACACAAACCTGTTTTCCGATCATCAACTTTCGGCATCACTAGCCAAAACGGACGAAGGCGACAGAATGTTTGATAACTCAAATCAATATTATTATTTGTCTTGAATTTTTTATAAAGACCCGTCAATGAATCAAGAAGGTATCTTTTTTGCTTTCTCTGCTTCTGTCGGGTTATTAATTCTTTTTTTCTCGCTCCTTGTCTGCTATTATAATCGTCTTCGTAAAAGTTTATAAAGGTAGTAATAATTTCGTCAGATATCCTATCTTTCCTCGATTGTTTTAATGTCGTACCAATTGTTCTCAATCTTTTATATGATAACATTGCTGCATTCGGCATTTGACTTAGAGCATGTTTTTCCTTCCTTGACCTTTGCGTACAATAATTCTCTTGCAGCTGCTCCTTAATGGCCTCGACAAAGTGCCTTGACGACCAATTCTTTTCTCGAATGTGGAGTGTCCAACATCTTAGTTAAACGTGTTTTTAGTGTATCAGGTTTTGACGGCGTTTTTGCTCTGTCTAATCGTGACGACATTGACGTTCATTACTTCTTTCTTCGTCGAAATTTGATGTATTTTCTTTGGCAAATACGTTGGTAATGTCCCTTAAAGTTTTTTTTCTTATTACGGTATTTGGCACTCTGCTCCCTCCATTCCTTCTTTTATCCTTCTATGTTCTCGTGGATTCATATTTTTACTAATTTTCTACTACCTTTCTTCAATTTTTTTAAATATTTAAGATGTTCTTTTTCCTTTAATTCATTACATTTTTTAGGATCATTTTGAATACGTTGGTAACGGCGGCGTACCTCTTCTCTCGCCAATTTATTTTTCTTGCGAGGAGCTATATTGTACCTATAAAATATACACAAGTTAGTCCCTGGTAAAACAAATAGTCTCCAAGGACTGACGCCAGGGGACTGTTAAAACTAACAAAATTTGCTGTTTTCGTAAAGATTAACTACGTATTGTAATTTATTAGCAGAGTAACAGTAAGGTATCTATTACAGAAATAAAACCAAAAAGTAGTAAGTTCGAACCCCAAAAATTAAAAAGAAAAGAAACTCACTAGAGGACTGAGGTTTGCACTATATTCGACTCAAATTCCTGCCACAACAGTTCGCGTCATATTAAACAAAATGACTTCACGCCGTCAGCGTTCTACTTTACTCATAACATTTTTAAGCGGGGCATAAACAACAGAATGAAAACAGGAGACTGTGCTCAAAAAGTTTGGGTCACAATTGTAATTTTTTTAATAATTCTAAATTAATTTTATAATAGTGAAATGCTGTATTTATACAGGGTGATTCATAACTATTTGGACATAGGCTAAGGGCCGGTTATTTAGGCTAAAATATGACCATAGAACCCAATATTCCTTAATAAAATATTGCTGTGGAAAAAGATACAGAGAGTTAAATTAAAAATTTTTTTTTCATTTTTGTTAATGATTTCATTGTAAATTTATCAATTCTTATCAAAATTAACAGAGAGGCATAACTTTAGACCAAGAACATTACTTTATGTACTATTTTACAATTTGTTGTAGGAGGCACCACGTGAATAATTCCTGATGATGAAATCGACTGGTAACTCTTTTTGAGAAAACTTTTTAGTGATTTTGATTAGAGAATATGACGTAAACATCATTTCTACACAATATTAGTAGTCCTGTTTAAATACGATAATTTCATCTGTTTCCGAGAAAAACGCAGTTGAACAATTCGTAGTGTCAGAAGAGGATTTTAAATATTGCTTCATTTATTATGGGTGCGTTTTAAACTGTCAGATAATTATGCTTCTCTGTAGATTTTCATAAGAATTGATAAATTTACAGTAAATTATTAACAAAAAATGAAGAAAACAAATTTTTTATCTAACGCCTTGTATCTTTTTTCACAGCAATATTTTATTAAGGCATATTGTGTCTTATGGTCATATTTTTGTCTAAATAACCCGTCCTTAGTCTATGTCCCAATAGTTATGAATTACCCTGTATACAGGGTGTCCAGAAACTCTCATGACAAACCAAGATCGGAGATTCCTCAGATAATTTTAAGACAATTTAACCCAATTCACCTAGTCCGAAAATGCTTCCTAAGGGAGCTAGAGCTCTTTGAAGATGGCGTTTTGTAAATAGTTTTTTTTTAAATACCTCTAGAACGCTTTTACTTAGAAAAACAGAAACTGGTATGTTTATTTAGCCTTCAGAGATGAATCGATTCTATCAATTTCGAATTTCTACTACCGGTCATAGGCGTCAGTTTTGGGTAGGTCAACGGTTATTTTAACGCATAACTTTTTTGTCTTTAACTTTTAAGCATTTGTGACACTAGATTATTAAATTTTTAGGTATTCTAGTACTAAAAGGTACTCTTACTTTAAGTCATTAGGATACACCGTTTTCTAGAAAATGGTTTTGAAAATGTTTTGTTTTTTGTCATTAAAGTTAAATTTATATTTTATATTATTGGTTCTGAACTCCCAACAAAAGTAAAACCTACGTTTTTCATTGTCAAATTGTTGTCAGTTGGCGAAGTTTATCTTTAAATTTTTTACTTTACCAGGCGCCATCTTCAAAGAGCTCTAGCTCCCTTAGGAAACATTTTCGGACTAGGTGAACTGGGTTAAATTGTCTTAAAATTATCTGAGGAATCTCCGGTCGTCGTTTGTCAGGAGAGTTTCTGGACACTCTGTATATACACGGTGGCCAGAAAAATACGGACAAACGCCAGGTAGAACGATTCTTTGTTCAATTCTGAGGCGATAATCTTAATCCAAAAAGTTATGCAATCCTTCCTTAAGGCGCACGAGACCATCAAACCTTAAGATGTACGGCTAAAATTTATCAAAATTCGTCAAATTTATCTATGTAAAATCATTGTGGTGAAATTTAGAAATGGAATTATCTCAAATACATCGATGTAACTAATCGATTAATCTTTGTTTAATTCTGAGTTGACAATCTTAATTGAAAAAAGTAGTACAGTGCTTTCTTAAGTCACACGAGCACCTTAAAACAATTGTAAATTTGGCAACACCTAATCAGACAAGTACTGTGGTAGTAATCATTTTATTATTTACTATAAATCAGATAAATATGCAAATTAGCAAGAATTTTATGTTAACATGGACAACAATTTTAGCCGTACATCTTAAGGTTTGATGGTCTCGTGCGCCTTAAGGAAGGATCGCATAACTTTTTTGGATTAAGATTATCGCCTCAGAATTGAACAAAGAATCGTTCTACCTGGCGTTTGTCCGTATTTTTCTGGCCACCGTGTATATATTAGATATAAACGTATGTAAAAAAAAAAATGAGTAAATTATTTACAATGCAAAGAATTTAAAACACATCATTATGAAATGAATTATGGGTTGGGGGCTAACTAGGGGACTGTGTTTTGGGTATTTAAAAAATTAATAAATTCTGTTTAACAAGACTTTTTTAGGTTTTTTTAAAATGCAGTGATAGAATAATATATTTATTAAAAATGAAATCTGAAGTTATAAAACCATCTTCCAGCTATCAATATAGCATTCGCCTGATTTCGAATGAATGTCAAGACAAGTATTCTATTGTGTGCCTTAATATTAGTATATACTTTTTTTATCCACTGTAGTTAAAAATACCTGGACTGACAATGTTGGGATTAATTCGGTCTGTTTAATTCTATTATTATTGTTTTTATGTTATCACTAATTCAAATGATTCTTAATTAAATACAATTCTTCCAATTAGTGATAAATGAGCACTGTAGTTGTATGTTAATAACAACGAAGGAGGCCGTTTGCACATTTGATAATTGTGTAATTATTTATTAATTAGCATTTATTTCAAATTTTAAATTATCTTGTTTTTCAATTATAAGAAATGTAACAATGTAACGACGATCCTGCTTCCACACATGTCGGCGTAACGTTCTTTTATTATAAAATATTACTTCTAAACATTTAGAAAGGATGCAGAACAAGTTAAATAAATAATAAATGTGCAAAAAAACTATTATCAATTATTGAAAAAGAGTGTCATCTTTGCCATTTTCAATTAATATTGATATTGATTGTCCTCTATTTTTCTAGCACACTGAGTAAACTACAAGAATAATTCCATTACCTACAGTTACAAACCATTAGTACACGTAACAAATTTGGATGGTTACTTTCTGTGGAGATTTCCACATTTTAATCGATAAAGGAAGTGTTACCGATTATTATGTCTAAATGTTATGTTAACGCAATTGAATGCGTTAATAAAGCAAGAATTATGTTTTATTGGTAAATAAAATATTTCAAACTTATTGCGGAGTCAATTTGGAATTTTAAAAAGTGCTCTTAGTATTGTTGAAGTAAAAAACACTTGAGTGGAAGACATGAACCGTATGCAATGATTAACGATTGAATGCACTTCGCTAAAGCGTGAGGCGAGAACACGGAAATTCTTTCTTTTAGAAATCGTAAAAAAGGCATCGCGACGCGAGGTTTTGTATATAGGAATAGAACATTTGTCAACAGCCGTCGATATCATGCGACAACTCTTGAGTATAACGTATTGTGTTTACCATTAAGCTTAAAGTTCGCATTCTAACGTAAACTAAAGTCTTAAGGGTGCAAAAAAACAAGAGTCAAACTCCGATTTGTTGGAAAATCTTTGGTTTATTATGTTTTCTCGACATTATGCATTGTACTACAAAACACACCGTGGGCCGAAACACGAGATTCACACCGACACCGATTTAAACTTAGCTTCCAGCGCAAGAACTGACAGCGCCACACACAATATCCATGTTATTTGACTCGTTCTTTTGTTAAAAAGAATTTAATAACATTGTTGTTGCCTTTTTAAAATAGCAACATTAAAGTTCTTTTAAACTTAAATCTTATTCTTTTTACGCGACGCTTTTTCGAATTTTCAATAATAGTTTCGATTCCGTGAAATTTCGTAATTAATTACTACGGTTTAAGAACAGCCCCGCTGTTTATTCTGTGTTTGTGGCAAGGAGCAGCTTCGGTCTTTATAACTTCAGTGTTTGTTTCTGTTTAAGCAAACCTCTTCGTTCCTTTTGATTTTCCATCAGCAGTTTCATTTGGTGAATAGTTACGGGGGTTCAATACTAAACCAGAGTTTCATTACCAGGCTCACTTGCGATTGGCTGTAGAATTCTTCTCTTATCTTAGACTTATTTACATACAGGAACTGCTCGATTGAAATCCGCAGTTTGTCTTGTAACTCCATCTCCGATTGATTATACTTTTTTAAGTTTTCAGTGCCTGCGGTTATTGGTTTTGGAAAATTCTACCAAGGCTTGATTTTTTTTAATTTGATCACTTAGTTATTAACGTTGATTAAACTATCCATCACATTACATAAATTTTTTATAGGTATATAACATCTAAAAATAATATGGAGTCATTGCTGAATGTCAATTTCTAAAAGTAATGTAACTCAGAATACTACTACGAGAAAAATACACTCAAAATTCCGTTTCTTTTTATAATCATAGTACGTAATAAAAATATTTGATTATTTCAAACATTTACAAAATCATTGCTTTCTAAGTTAATATTTTACACACAATCAGTTGCGTAAATGTAGAATAGGTGTTGAAATAGCAACAATTTGAACTAAACAAGATTAAAAAAAACTGGTTAATTTTAAACATTTACTTCACTACTTGAAATAAATTTGTTAATTTATATTTATATTGTCTTTAAGTTCGTAATAATAGTTATACAACCTTGTATTAGTAGATTCTTAATGAAGAAAAGAACAAAGAACTTAGTTTTACTAAAGAATTAGTTTTTGTAATATATAATTGGTGATCGGTAGAGTACGGTGTAGACCTAGGTGACATATTTGTTAAAAATTTAATCAAACAAAATATTAAGGCATTTAAATACGTGCTTGTAACTCAAGCTTGAACTTTCGTTTCTATTGTTTATTTTACTTTTCTCTTGCATTTTATGTTCTGTGGTCTGTTTGAAGCGTCGAATATTAAGTAATCATTTTTCTAAGCCGATGAGCATCTAAAGAAAGATTTAAGGAATAGAAGGGTCAGCTTACGACAAGTATTTTACCTCACCTGTACGGGTCAAACCGGGTCTTGCGTTTAACAAAGCCAGCTCCCGGTCGCAGCACAGATGGGCACACAATAACCCAGCAATTGTTGATAGAATAATAGAGCAGTCTGAACAAACATTGAGGGGAGGTACATAAAATATATTTCGGTAAACTATTGTAAGTCTTTGTTCGGGACGTAAGTTCATGTAAGTGTTGTCTTTCGTTTGTCCTGAAATAATACGATGGGCTTTTAAGAGTTTAAATATTGTTGAAAAACGATTAAAGTAGTCGCTCAAACCTCACTTTCATATTTAATAATAAATGCGGTAGCTGAAAGAAACGTTTTCCATTATTAATATGACTTCGAGGTTATAAATGGATTTTTCTTTACAACCCTATCCCCATAGTCAATTTTGTAAAAAACGCGATCGCTTAATTTGGTCATTAAAAAGGTATTTCCTGAGATATTCCATCTATCTCTATCACTTGTTGAATGGCAGGTACGAATAAGGTCGGTGTGAAAGCCGATATTCAGACTATGTATTGAGGTTGGTATTTCGTTGGTATTGTATTCTTTATTGTAATACCCTGCGGGTTTTACATTCTGTTAGTACCTGAATCTTGTTGATGTGTATGAGTGTATATGTGTACGTGTGTGGGAACGTAATTTGATTAAAGATTTACATTATTAATGCTAATGCTTATGCACATTAGCTTCGACAAATTCTATTTTTCTTTCTCAATAGATATTATATTCTAACGAAACAATAATCACATTTATTATTTTTTTTAATGATAATCGAGATCTACTAATTAACCGCTTAGTAGTATTGCAAAAGTAAGTACATGTTCACCAGATTAATACCTTATTTGTTCAAAGAAAAATAATTATATCATAACACTTAATTAAAGTACCGTTATTACAGTAATATTACGTAGGTAGTAATTTTATAATCAATTAATTTTTTGCAATAAGTTCTCATTCTATAGTTTCTAAATTAAGTTAGAAATTTTAAAGTATACTGCCTAAAATCAATTTGATAAAAACAAATCATGTATAACGGCAACAGCAAGTTTATAATTTCATCATTGTTATAGTTACTTTTGTTGATGTATTATCTAGATTTGCTCAGTATAAGAAAAATTCTCTATTAAACACCAGATTGTGTGATCTACGATGTCCCAACTGAGGAAAATATCCAAAAAGAAAGTTGTATTTTGGAAACTGCTTGTTAGATTCAACAGAACTGGATCAGTAGCCTTAACCCGAATCCGGAAATATTACTATCAATATCATAATTTTTTTATAAAATCTTTTACTCGTGCCTGTCAATTTTTCAATTGTAAGAAGTTGTTCAATAGAATATTTCCTGAAAATGAGTAAGTCGGCCAGCGCAAAATAACTGTCTAAAAGGATATCCGAGTATTTATTAGAATGAGTACTTCAGTGACAATTTCGGAAATTTTACTACCCATTTTTTTTTTTTAAGAACTATCAGAAATAGATCATGCGAGGCAAATAAATAACTACAAGGAAAACTAAATCAAACATCAGATAATAATAAAATTGGGATCAAAGGAATGGAACACTAAACTCCAGCGTCTATTTAACAAACAGAAAACACCAAAACTGCACCAAAAAACTTTACCGGTTCGGTTCGCTGATGATGATAGCTTAGCTATTGAAACAAGTGTCAGAGTAAAGTTTTTTGGTGCAGTTTTTGGTGTTTTTCTGTTTGATAAAATTGGGAGTAACAAAATGTGGAAAAACTAAGTTCACTCTTTTTGGACAAAATTGTGCTAAAATTTGATTTTCAATTGTTTACTAAGAACCCATATTATAATAGATATCTATAAGCTTCCTAAAAATCATAAAATGGAAAAAACTAGACAAATGTGCAATAGATAGGTGTACTACATCCTGGATGCATCACTATACATTTTTCATTTTTATTTCATTAAGAAATATATTTTGGATTTTGTAATATAAGTCAGGTTCTTGCAAAAGCAAGATTTAAATAGTCCGCCATAAAACACAAAACGAAGTTGGCAGAGCATAAAATGGTAAAAAGCTTACCAACAAAAATTACGTTGAGTGTAATGATTTAAAACAAACCAACAAATGCTATTATAAATAATATTTATATAATTTTGATAAAATTAATAAGAAAGCCCCAGTATAAGTCTTAAACAAAACAAAAAAAAATCTAAAAACAAAATCTTTGGTTTCAAAGATATTAATTTCTATCTGGTGCTTCAAAAAATATAAAATGGTTTGAAATCTTAGTGCCGTTTTACGTTACGCAATTTATTGTACAAGATCGTGCAATTCGTTATACACAAATTGAATGAAAAATATGTTTTTTAGATTGCATAAAAAAATAGAACAGGTTCTACTTTCAACACAATCCAACTAAGCAAGTCGGCTGCATTAATCACGTGGTCCCAATCGTCTAAATTTGCGTTTACCTCTGACAGTTATAGCAAGACATTTGTCTCTCGACACTTCTCGCAAGTATCTGATGGTATCAGCGACTGTTTACATTTCTATATCAAAATATTTGACTGTCAGACACAATATAAATAAAATAAATTGCGTAATGTAAAACCGTCTTAAGACTCTTGCTATGGTTAACAATCGTGATAGGTACTCGAATTCAACAAAAAATTCGATTTCGTAAAACATGATAAAAACTACTGTGCTCTTTATTTATTCATAATAGTAAAGAATGAGCAAGCATTTATTTAGTACCTGTAGAGTATACTCCGCTTTTGAGCCCTAAATGATAATGATAATAGTGTTAATTCCACTTATACATTTACAAGAAACATTCTTTTTCAGTTTTAAATAGTTTTTGTGTTACATATTTCTACAAATAACTAGTAGCAATCAAAAAGTATAAAAAAAGTGAAAAGTGGAGCTGCGTTAGAATTACCCATATTATCCATTTGGTTGTTCTTTTTCTTCGCCAAAAATAATTGGTAGTAGACATTTTTTCATTTTGGTGCCCACCAAATATTTTTTGTATCCACACGCAGAAGTTACTATGACAGCTGCTAGTATTTGAAATTAACCACATTTTTGTTTTTTTAATTCTTAATAGATGATTTATGCGTTGAGTTTTGAAAATATCATGTTTATATAATATAAAACAGAAACATTAACTTGCAGTTATGTCTGCTTTTTAGCTTTCATAATCCTTCTTTTGGGTTGAACTAGCACCCGTTTGTCTTCTTTTTTTATATATTTTTTTCATGGTCTTTGCTTTTTCTGCGATTTTAGACCATTGTTCTCTATTCTTGCACTTTATTTTCCAGTTTTCTATTTCTAATTTTTTTAGATCTCCCACTACATCATCAACCCACCTAATCTTTGGTGTGCCTCGCTTTCTATTTTCTGTTGGTGTTCAATTTGTTACTATTCTTATTGTTTTGGTATTGTTCTTTCTCATTACGTGTTCTAGCCATTTTATTTGTTAGAATTTTATCTAATTGACGATATCTTACTCACTGCATTTGTTCCTTTATCTCATAATTCATACTTGGTCTGAACTCATTTTCTCCTGTTCGAAATAGTCCTAATATTCGGCTCATTATTTTTGTTTCAAAAATTCTTAGATTTTCGTCTTTTCTTGTCATTGTCCACGTTTCCTATGCATATACAGGGTGTTTCAAAAACGACTTTACAACTTTAAAAATTCATATAATGTTTATCAAACAAGGTACAGAGCTAGCTGGTTTTGGTGTTGTTTTAAAGGAAAACACTTCAAGACTACACTACACTACCTTAAACTACAGATGTTCTATGTGACTTCCGTTGGTTATTCTGCAGACATCCCATCGGTAGTCGATTTCTTCCCAGAGTCGCACTAGCATTTCAGGTGTAACTTGCTCAACAGCAGCGCAAATTCTTCTTCTAAGTTCAAGTAGAGTGGTTGGCAAAGGAGGTACGTACACCATATTTTTTATGAAACATATCAAGGTACACTATGCCGTTGATGGTTCTCTTGGAAAAAAGGGGCCGTAAACTTTCCTCTTACTCAACGCACAAAAGACGTTCACTTTAGGGCTATCACGAACATGTTGCAATCTTTCATGCGGATTTTTACTGCCCCAAATTCTACAGTTATGTGTGTTCACTTTGCCACTTAAATAAAAAGTTGACTCGTCAGAAAAGATTATGTTGTCCAAGACGTGTTCATCATCATCCACTCGACTAGCGGACTACGCGAGTCAAAACTTGAAGTGTTCTCCTTTAAAACAACACCAAAACCAGCTCTGTACCTTGTTTGATAAACATTATATGAATTTTTGAAGTTGTAAAGTCCTTTTTGAAACACGCTGTATATCACTACTGGTCTTATTATTGTCTTAGATATTTTGCGTTTATGCTTAAGTGTTTACTGTTGATATACAGGGTGATTCATAACTATTGGGACATAGGCTAAGGGCGAGTTATTTAGGCTAAAATATGACCATAGGACCTAATATTTCTTAATAAAATTGCTGTGGAAAAAGATACAGAGCGTTAAATTATGTTTTTTTTTTATTTTTTGTTAATAATTTCACTGTAAATTTATCAATTCTTATCAAAGTTGGCAGAGAGGCATAACTTTAGACCAAGAACATTATTTTATGTTCTATTTTACAATTTGTTGTCGTTGGCGCCACGTAAATGATAACTTTTTTTGAGAAAACTTTTTAGTGATTTTGATTAGAGAATATGACGTAAACATCAATTCTGCACAATATTGGTACTCCTGTTTAAATACGATAAATTCATTTGTTTCCGAGAAAAACCCAGATGAACAATTCGTAGTGTCAGAAGGGAATTTTAAATATTACTTCATTTATTAAAGGTACGTTTTGGACTGTCAAATAAATATGCTTTTCTGTAGATTTTCATAAAAATTGATAAATTTACAGTAAAATTATTAACAAAAATTAAGAAAATTTTTTTTTTATGTAACACCTTGTACCATTTTTCGCAGGAATATTTTATTAAGGCATATTGTGTTTTATGGTCATATTTTGGTCTAAATAACCTGCCCTTAGTCTATGTCCCAATAGTTATGAATTACCCTGTATTTTTTATTTGTATAATAACTTTTGTTCCGCTTTTGTATGCTGGTTGTCTGCTTCCGAAGACGTTTTTTTGTGTAATGTGAACAAATTTCCGATGCCAGGAAAAGGCGCTTTTATATGGGCACTGTCAAATAAATAATAATATTTTAACAACCGTCAACGATACGAAACCAAAATAATTCTGACAAATAAAACGAACAATTTGAAAACTTTCTTCTTTCTTGTTAAATTGCGCTAATGTTATTAGTTCTATAAAAAAATTAAAATCATATCCCTGCAAAGCGCATCCATACGCTTAGAAATTCGAGTAGACTGCTAGTAGGCTAAAACACAAAAAAATAAATATATTTTTAGAACTAATATAAATAATACTTATCTTAAAAAATAAAAACAAATGAAAACACTTGTTTTTAGAAAAAAAATATATATATTTCAATAAAATTATAACATAATTTTGTTACAAATGGCGCCTCATAGTGTACTACTGTGCCTAAATACTTGAAATTCTTTTTTATGCTTTTCTTTTCCTTATACGTGAAGTTGGGGGTAATTAAACCAATGTTAAAATATCGGGCAACGTTTCACCTCCTATGTGGGGTTCGCATGCTTCTTCATATTGTCGATCGTACCATTATTTACTCTTATCTGATTGGTTTTTACCTATTCTTTCTTCTGTTGTTGCTATGAAGATTGCCAGACTTTGTGTACTTTACATTTTCTTCGTTTCTTCTCTGTTGAAGTTTCCGTGTTATTCCTTTTGTAGTTCTGGTTGTATTTTAGCTTCTTAATTTTTTCTGTGTTCCATGTTATTTTCTTCTTGTTTTTAATATTATCTACGCTTTTGGTAAAATTCTTCTTTCTTTTCGTTTGTATCTGTTTCTGTTGGGGCATATACACATGTGAGTGTAATATTACTTATGTTCCCTCTTATTTTAAGTTTTGCTATCATGTCGTTTATTGATTCAACTTGTTTTTTCCTTCAGCTCCAAAATATGGTATAATTGTGCTTGTTTATCTCTCCTTTTTGTGCCCATCTCAGTTCTTGTAATGCTATGATATCAACTTTATATTTTTCTAATGTTTGTACAATATCTCTCACTTTTCCTGGTTGTAAGAATGATCTTATATTCCATGTTCCAATGTTTACCTCGTTTTTATTTTTGTTTTACTTTTTATTTTTCTTGTTCATTTATTTTTGTTTTTATCATTTTATTCTCTTGTGTAAAAGGCGTTATTATTTGATTTATAATCTCCTTTATTTCACTGAATTGCGATGTTACGTTTATTTGTAAGGCATTTATGAATTTCTTCTTCTTTTTTTTAGGTTTCACTAAATGTTTAAGTGTGGGTCTGCGTTTGTTTACGTTATTTTTAAATGAGTGACTTTTACATCAGTGATGATATGAACCCGTTCCGTTTTTCTTCGGCCCTTTCTTATCAATGTTGATTTCAATAATGTTCTGTTTGTTGCTACTATTTATTAGTCCTACCTTTACATTTTTAATTAACTGGTTATATTTCACTTACCGATGGTTAATATATTACCACTTTATTCTATACTTCACTAATTTTTATGTATTTTTGTATAAAATTCGGATCGTTTTATCTTAACGTACCTTCTCAACACTAGGACCGGACTTAACCGGAAAAGATCATCTACTTTCTTTATAAAACATCGGACATTATCTGCATTTCAGACGTTTAGCTTTATTTTGTACAATTTGTCTGTGTTATATAAATTATAAAAGTAAATTCCGTATAAAATAAAATGAGTGCAGCCGATATTGTTGTTGCTGTTTATTTAATCGTGAATATTAGGAAAAGGAATTTTGGTCATTTAAGGAATAGCACATGTCGAGTTGAAATATATTGTTGACATTTTCCAGATGGAACCGTCATGGACGGACTTCCTATACGATACTAAGATTTACTCTTGCCTTTTTCTTCTTCTGGTACGCCAATTCGGCTATACAAAGTTTATTCGCTGCTGCAAGAAGTAAGCCTACTGTTGACGTGTTAAACCACGCTCGGAGTTTTTTTAACCATGAAATTTTTCTTCCTACACTCCTCTTATCTTGTATTTGGTCTTGGAGTATAAGCTATAAAAATCGATAACTTTCACGATTTCTCATGATGTGGCCAAGGTATTCGAGTTCCTTCTTAACTTGATACAGAATTTCTTTCTCTTTCTTTGATTCTACGGAGGACCTCATGATATGATATATCCATGAAATTTTTAGAATCCGACGGTAGAGTCAAAGGTTTAAAAAGGATATTTGTATGGCCAAACTTACTGGACGTTCAAAGCTACTACGAGGTTATTGAAGATTGAAAATAATTTGTACAAATCTGTAGTTAGTCAGATGTAGACCATGAAATTCATCAACATAGCAAAAGAGCGATGCTCGCATTTTTTAAGCAAGATATCCAATTCCTATCAATCGAATAAACAGTAGCCAATGATAATTGCAAAATGTATAAATCTGTAGTTCGTTATTGATGATGAAATCATGGCCGACATCTGACTAACAATAAATTTCTAAAAATTATTTTCAATTATTGAATTAATACACATCCATTGGCAAAGAGTCTCGGAGGCTTTATAGGGTGCCGATACCTGCAAAGCAATAAAACTCTGAGAAACCTCACTGATATAACAGCTCTGCCAACAAATCCTACTTCCACGTCCACGAAGACATCAGTCACGTGATCCCTAGGCAATGCAGAACATTAAATGTTATGTAGCAAACGGAAGAGGGTGAAGGGAGAATTTCTGACGCCCGTAAATAACCGGAACACATCGGCTAAGAGAAGAAAACTCCAACAGAAAATCACCCAATTCCGCCAGGTTAGCAACGGGCATTGGTATATATTATATTGCTCACAGAACCACGCAAATTAGCCTCCGATATGGACAGGATGCAACGATGACGACCCGGCTAGCAAACAGGACACGCAATAGGAATAAGCGACTGAGAAAGACAAACATATGGAGAATGGGTGCATGGAATGTCATGTCTTGGAGCCAAAGAGATCAAGAGATAATTATGGAAATCTCAAGAAAATTGATATATGTTGCATCTCTGAAACAAAAAGAAGGGAAAAGGCACACAAGCAATAGGTAATTACTTCCTGATATATAGTGGAAGGAATAAAAACAAACGAGCAACTGCTAGTGTGGGTATGCTCCTGCATAACAAATTTGAAGAATATATTGACGATATTGACTATGTTAACGAAAATATCCTAAGAGTGACGCTGAAAGTCCACGATAAGCACTTCCACATACTAAGTGTCTACGCTCCTAACATCGGAAAGCCAAGAGAAGAAAGAAGAAACTTTTATGAAGATCTGCAGTTCCAGGTTGAAAAACTCCAAACGAATGACAATATAATCGTAATGGGCGATTTAAACGCAAGAATAGGGAACGACCCCATACCGGGCGTCAAACAACGCTTCAACGAAAGCATACAAAACGAAAATGGAGAAATGCTAATCGACTTCTGCAGCCAAAATAGGTTTAGAATTAACAACACATTCTTTGACCATAAATGGCAGTATAAATATACTTGGGGAAACACGAGGGGTCAACAGTCCGTCATAGACTATGCCATAACCAATAGACATATCACACCTAGTCAAGTCCTAGATGTACGTACACTGAATTCAGCCAATATTGGAAGTGATCATGACCTGCTCCTATGTAAAATAAAAATACAACACCAACCAATGAGAAGAAAGACAGTACAATATACTGAAAGGTTAAACATAGAACTAATGGAAGATGACGCAATTAAAGATCTGTATGCGCGCACATTAAAACAAGCAATAGAGCATTACCCAATAGTGGAGGAAGATGAAGTGGAAGATGCATGGCACAAAATAAAAACTGGCATTGTTCAGGCTGCAGAAAAAGCGCTTGGCAAGAGAAAAGTGAGCGGAACATCATCACAAAACAAAAAAATCCTGGTACAAAAAAGAAGTTAAAGATATTGCCGCAAGAAAGAAGGAAGCATACATGAAATATAAAAGAACGATATCTAGTGAAGACAGAGACAGAGAAATTTAGCAAACATAAAAATAAGGCAAATCAAGGAAGAATATTGGGAAGCGTTTACCAAAGGTATGGAAAGAGACATGTATGGTTCGCAAAGGAAAGAATGGAAGATGCTTAGATATAGGAAGTGTGAAGTAAGCAATATGATAAAAATAAATAAGATAAGCGTGAGCCAATGGAAAGAATATTTTGCACTATATAGACAGAATGCTGCACAGAGAGGTAACCAAAACAAAATGAAAATTTCAGAAACGGAACAGGGTAACATTAATGTCGAAATAACAAAAGAAGACATAGAAAAAGAAATTGGATTGTTGAAAAACCGGAAAGCACCCGCTCCGGACGGCATAAGTAACAAACTACTAAAATATCTTATTAAACAAATGACAACACTATACCAAATTATAATAAATCGAGGAAAAATACCGGAAGAATGGAAGTGCAGTACAACGATCCCTTTATTTAAAAAGGGAGACAGAAGAAATCCCGAAAATTATAGAGGAATCACTCTACTTAACTGCACTTTGAAACTATTAACCAAGATCATTCTTAACAAAATTCAACCCTTTATAGAAATAACCGAAGAACAACAAGGATTTCGCCAGAACCGATCCACAACAGACGCTATCTTTATAGTTCGCCAAGTAGTTGAAAAAGCGATTGAATTCTCCAAGCCTGCTTTTATGTGTTTCGTAGACCTAACAAAAGCATTCGATCGGGTACAACTACAAGACATAGTAGAAATTTTAGATGAAAAGAATATACCACCGCGGCTAATACAGTTAATTGAAGAAATAAATACAGAAACAAAAACGAAAATAAAGGTGGATGGCAGACTTTCAGAAGATATAGACACACAGTCAGGAATTAGACAAGGCGACTCCTTAAGTCCGGTATTATTTAGCTTGATTATGGACAAAATAGTTCAAAATGTTAAAAAATTACCAGGGTATAGATTGGGAAGAAAAGACATCAACATAGTTTGTGCGGGGGTTCATCGCAGATACGGAAGATAAACTCCAATACATGCTTTATAAACTGGTCACAACAGCAAAGGCCTATAATATGGAAGTGTCTGTAGAAAAGACAAAGACTCTAACAATATCTAAAGAACCCATTAGATGCAAATTGGAAATTGAAAGAAAAATTATCGAACAGGTCATGACCATAAAGTATTTGGGAGTTATCATCTCCAGTGAACGCAATCTGAACATAGAAGTAAAACATCACGCAATGCAAGGATCGAGAATATCTGGTTACCTCAAAGACGTCACATGGAAAAACAAATATATGTCAATGGAGAGTAAGACAAAAATATATAAGGCAATAATAAGACCGACAATGACATATGGAGCTGAAACTCGCGCAGAAACCAGTAAAACAAAACAAATATTACGAACAACAGAAATGAATACCCTAAGAGCCATAGTAGGTAAAACCAGATTAGACAGAGTACGCAACACCGAAGTGAGACAGGTATGTGGCATAAATGACGTCATTAAGTTCGTAAGATATCGAAGAAAAGAGTGGAACGAACATGTAAACAGAGCCAACAATGATCGACTGATCAAAATCGCAAGAGACCTGAAACCATTGGCAAAGCGAAACCCTGGTAGACCACCTAAGAGATGGGTAGAGAGCTGGGTGTCCACATCACATGAAATGTAAAGAAGCAAAAAAGACGTGAAGAAAAACAGGCTGATGCCTATAATAAATGAAGAAGAAGAAGAAGAAGAAGACATCGACTATCAATTGTTGTCGAAGATGTTCAACACTTCATAGACGAAATTCGTACAAATATAATTTGACACCTTATTAAACATAATTGACCTAGCCGTTTCCACGTAATACGGGTTCCAGTGTTTTTTGGAATTCTCCAGAATTTCAAACTTGCACGCATGAAAATCAATGAAATCGCGGCACTGGCGCGTAATTTAGTTCTGGGTTTGATCTATTCTTTATTCAAATTCCTGGGCTATATAAATGTTAATAGTTAATGTAACTAAATGTAGCTTATGTTGAAAATGTATTTGTCGTTTTAGTTCTAATCATTTATTTACTATAAGATCTCTTACTTTCAATTAATTAACTGGTGGAACTAGAAAAGTTTCACTTAATTAAAAAATACCGCATTGGGAATAATATTATTTATTAAAAATTTAATACTCAAGTCGTCAGTATTTTTAACAATTATTTTACCATAGTTACATAAATTGTCATTATATAAAAAAATTATCGGATAATTGATTTAGTTTGTGGATTTTATTTCAACTTTCACTTACTTTTTTTATTATTTTCTATAACTTGAGATTGATTTGATCACATTCTATAGTTTCTAATTGTTTTTGTAAATCGCGATTTGCGTAAATTCTTTGAGTTAATTACCTATACGGATTTATGTATTTATTATTATATTATTTTTGTAAAATAAAGAACCTGTATCACATCAATTAGCTTTACAAACATTTGTTATATTTTGCCTTCAATTATCTATCAGACTAATTCTGTAGTTTCTATTTCTATAAAGTGTACGTAGTAATCCCCTACGGAAAGCTTAAGAAGTATCTGCAATCAAATGTGTTTTGCGTATACATAAGCAATATTTGCTTTGATGTTATGTTATCAATTCATTTTAAATAGGATTGTATAAACTGAACTATACAAATCACACCGTCTCAATTACTTATAATCCATTATAACAATAATATAATGCTTATTATTTATCAAATACAAACAAAACCCTTGATGAATTGATAACTTTACGATTCCAACAGGTATAAGTCATAATACTTTTGGGTGGAAGAAAATTTTCATTGTCCCTTTATGCGCAATCAATGTTTTATACATAATACCTCTATACACTATACTAACCAGTTGGAATTCGTTGTACTTTGCTTATAAAAAAAGTAATAGTAAAAATGCGGACATTGAACAAGGTAAAGAAGATGGAAGAAGCTGAATCGGCTAATTAATCACGGTGTGACAAGCATTGTGTGTTCGTATCTTAGCTCACATCTGCTCGCCGATTCACATGCAAACCTGCTGCTATTGTTATTTTTATCAAGACCCCTCTCGCGAAATCAGACGTGCTGCAGAATTTAACGATTCGATTCATTGTCCACCAACTGACACTGTCTTGTCTCCACTTTCGCATCCCCTCATTGTTTATTGCGAAATAGGGTCTATTGTCCAACTGGTTTATTTTAAGGGGATTGGAATTTTGCAAAAAATTGCGTCTTTATAATAAAGAGTACTTGAAATAAATGATAGTTAACGGTTTCACTTTTCAAATTTCTTAAGTAATATTAAGTGGAAAATGCACCGAAAGAATAAGAAAGTTCTTATTTCTGGAAAAGCAATTATGGGGGATACGGTTTATACAATTATTCAACGAGGGAAAACTAAGCTTTTTTCTGTACCCGTTATAATCTCTACGTTAATTCTAGTTTAACATTCATATACTTTAGCAATAAGATAAAATGTGATTTAAAGATTACAAACTGAAACAAACTAAACCAACTTCAAGTTTTCCCAAAACTGTGTAAGTGTAATTTATGTAGGTACATAAATTAACTAAATTTCATCTCCCTCCGTAAGTAATCATTGGAAACTAAACATTGTTTAAAGGTGCATAATTAGATACATAAGTTTATACAGAAACTAAAGGAAATATGTTTTATTTAAAAAATCCTAATCGTCAGTGATTGTTCAGATCATTGGTCAAATTTTTATGAGTATAGCTATCAAAACATTGAAAACATGTAAGAATATTTCGGTTTCTCACCTTATTGAAATATTGGTACATAATGTAATAAACAATTGTTATTTGGCTTAAAGATGTATACGTTTGTAGTTACTGATATATGTTTTCTCTGCTTATTTTATTAAGTTTTAATAAACTGCGCTAGTTTGTGAAAAGGACAATTCAAAATATAATTATCGTTTAATTATTTAACACCTCAGCAGAACGGTAAATAACTGTTTGCAAACACTAGTGCTAATTGCCTTTGGCCTCGAAGCACTAAGAAATATTGAAAAATTTTCATTTTTTGAAAAAAGAAAGTTATGCCGCCAGCGTATAGATAAAGATAAACAATGAGTTGGAACAAATATGGACGGATAGTTTAACGTAAGGTGTCTGAAATAGTGGGTAATCAAACCAGTCATTTAAAACTGAAAAAACCACACCAGCCGAATAACGGGCTATCTCTTGGATATGATTTACTTTTCCAATTTAACATGGTTAGCAAAACAATGTAAGAAGATGATGTGGATCTGAGAAGGTTTGTCAATGCCAACCTCGAAGCAGTTTCATTTTTAAAATGTTTGTTGCTATAAAGGAGGAACGAATATTTTAGAACAGTATTTTAACGTCTTTGGATTTTTGTACGGCGTTAAGGACTACCAGCCGCTTGAGATTGGAAGTTGTTCAAAAAATTGCAAGAGAAGAAAAGTCATAGAAGCAACTGATTTATTGGATGATATAACTCAGATCATCAGAAAAATTAGGACTGAAAACATGACTCCAACGGAAATTTGTAATTTAATTTAATTTCATCAATCGGTCACCGTTCGTCAGTACAAAAAAATATATTACAGAAAAATGGAGATAAAAAGAAGATAGCAAAGTTAACCACGAAGACCGTATATACGATGACCTAACGCAAGGAGATTAAAAATACAGAAAAAATTAGAAAATAGCTAGAGAGGAGAACAAACCACATCTAAAGAAGAACGGATGGAATATGATGAGGGGCAAAAAAAATGGCGCAGTCGATAAAAAAAATTTTAAAAAGGGTGGGTAAAAAATGAAAAAAGTGGAGTTGGGTTTATACACCAGAAAGAATACAATAAGATTAAAAGGCTACAAACGAATATAATCAATGTAGTACATACTCTTATTGATACAAAGACGGAAGACGCAAAAAATAAATATTATGAATACGAGAAGATTCCAAACCTGTATGATGCACAAATAATAATAGAAGATTGTAACTATTGTAGAAAAACATAGCAAGCATCGAGTAAAATTTATGGGACTAGAACATGAACAGAGCGATAGGCAACAAGCATTTCGACACAAAAGAAATTTTGAAAAATATATGGTAGATATCAGAGGAACCAAACCAGATCATGCAGAATTGATTAAAAAGCTGTAGAGAAAAAGAAGAAATACATGAAGGAAAACGAAAAGAACAAAAAAAATGAAACAAATTAAAACAAATACAAACTGATAAAGAAGTATGCGGAAGAAGGAAAGTAAAACATGAATAGATAGCGTAAAATAAATAGAAGAGAATTTCAATAACAAGAAAGTTACAAATATTTACCAGTAAGCTAAACGAACAAAATGTTGCAGAATATTGGAAGGACAAATACGGGCAATTGACGGGACACGAAAATAAAATGTTAGGAATATTTGGATCAAATACTAAGCAACAAAAAGAATAAAGTAACAACAATTTATCCCACTCAAGTATCACCAGGAACAAAATAAAAGTTAACGATAAAATTTCAGAGAGTTTCGAAGTTAGAAAGAGGTAGGGTTACTTGCCATCACCCAGAAACCATACACCATCCTCAAAGTTACACTAGTTATGTAAGAAGCAATTTCAACATTCATTTTATAATTTCCTTATTTAATGAATATTGAATAATAATAAGTATTCAATTTTCAAACATTTCGTGATTTATTCACAATTCCTTAATAATGGTCAAATAAAAATTAACTGTCTTAAATATGTAAAATGTTTACGACAAACGCGTTAAAATTTAATAAAAACCCATACAAGATCATAATGCTTTGAAAACCAGTACAAATAACAAAAGTTAAAGTTCTCAGACAAATTAAATTTCGTAAATATCTTAAAATAAATAATCTCTGTTGAGGGAGTGTAATGAAAATTGTGTCTGAAAATTATACGAGCACTTCAATTTTAATGAACCCAGTCTATACACTATAAGAATTCATTATAAAGAATAATTCACACAAAGCATTCCTTCCATTATTATAATTACAAACGCTCATTATTTGCGAGAAACACATTTTCAACGTTAATACTCATTTTTTCAACGACACAAGAGGTGCGAAAAATTCTTTTCAAATGATCCCAACATTTTAATTAGATTTTTGTAAATTATCTTCTTGCACAAGTGCAAATGCTTAAGAATAGTTAACTTGGTATATGAAGCATTCCATACTTTTCAGATTATATATTACAAACGCAAAACTATATAGTTACTTTGTATTTTGTAAGACATATAAACTGGTTTTCAAGTATACGTGTTAGTTTGATAATGTTAAAACTGAATTAAATCGGGCAGGAAGCACTAATCTTCAATTAATATCATTACAAAGAATGCAAAATATGTTCTACATAAATATAGTTCTTTTTAAAAGCTGAAAAATGTTTGATTGTAATTATTAAATTTATAATATTTATAATATCAACAATAGTTTTTATCGACAGTATGTGCAAGAACGTGCGACAAGTTTTCGTAACATTAAAGAACATGATTAATAACGATAAAATATTTCACTTTCGTTCAAAAAAGATTAAAAAACAATATTGTAATTGTAATGTAAAGTAATAGTCATTTATGATACGACTGTGTGAAGTAAGGTTTTTCTACACGAATTGCGAAGTATAAAACAAAGCTGCGGGTGAGTATTTTAATCGCAAGGAGAGCATAAAATTCTTCCAAGATCTACAGAACTAAACTTTTATTCTTTTACGCACGATTTATTTAGTAGCGTTCATGCACAATTATATATTATTAATGTATTTGGCATAAGCGAAAGATACACAAATATTTTTTGGGTATTGTTCATTATTCACATAAATATTTCTAAATATTTTATATTAGATTTGGTGTTAATGCAGTACTGCCACGAGTCAGTGTATAATCGTAAAAATTTTTTTAATCATCTAACTGAAAAATGTATTATTCGGAATAAAACACTGTAATAAATGTAACAATTGCAAGACATAACTTATGGTAATAGTTACCCAATTTAGAAAGAAAATATAAAAATTGAGTCATATATTTTAGTACTGCTTTACTAATCACCACAAAGTAGTTTGAAATCAGGAAGGACAATTTAGAAGAAAGATTTTAAAAACCCTCATTGATTGGGATTAACTATATTGCTATGAGTAAAATTGTACAGTACAGCTGAAGCTTAAAAATTTTTTAAATTTTATAAGAAATTGCTTAAATTTAAGAACTTCTAGTTGAGAGCCCAGAAATAACCATGTCCTTAGCATATATAAAAGAATTAGATTGTAATATTGGCCTTAAGGATAATATTTACCTACGTCTGAGTGACTTCTACGACAAATTAAAGAATTACGGTGAAACGCCTTCAAATACAGGTTCCAATCCCCGAAAACATAGAATATTAACCCGTTGGACGTTATCTAGTGATAATGATGTAAAAGAAACCCTTTCCGTGAAAATGACCATGTATCTGAAATTTTGAATTTATTGAGAAAAGCAGCGTGTAAAAAATATGAAATAAAGAGATAAGATAAATGAAAAGATCAGCGTAATTTTCTGAGTCGTTTAAAACTAATTACAAGTCAATTATTTGTAAAAAGGTAGTTCCAAATTCAAATTTTAAAAAGGATCCAGGACTGTTGTGATAAGACATTATAAATATGACCGACGAAAAACCGTTGCAGAAGTCGTGTAATTACAGTCCTAGAGACTACGTCACTTTACTCTACAAACTTTCGAAAGTCGGTAGCCATCGACGAATAAAACGTCAGATTACGTAAAAAAAATGTAAACATTGATAGTAATGGTTAAAATGTACCTATTAATAATTAAAGACGACTGATAAATCGACACTAAAGGCTAAAATTGAAGAATAGTGATTATTAAAAATTCGAACCATAAAATTAAATTTTAAATAAAATAAAACTTACCAAAAGGGAACGTTATTGCAGTGCAAGTGGTCTGCGGTATTCACTCAACAATCAACCGAAGAATCCACCAGGAAGCGAAGAAGCATATGGGAACCCTGAAACGTAATTAAAAAAAGAAACAACGGAGCGCATAAAAAGACTTACCGCAAACGAATAAGGTTAGAATTTAAACTAATAATAATATTTGTAATCGAAATCCAATTAGTAACGAACCATTTTTTATTCATTCCGTTCACAATAAAATTTAAGCACGAAATAATTTCCCTGAGTTATAAACGTACAAGTTTTCATTTTGACAATCCGGTGCGCAAACTTAGTGTAAATTAAATAAAAATCTTCCCCAAAGTCAGTATCACGCGGTATAAATTTATTTTGACCT
Source organism: Abscondita cerata (assembly GCA_030710515.1). NCBI lineage: Eukaryota > Metazoa > Arthropoda > Insecta > Coleoptera > Lampyridae > Abscondita > Abscondita cerata. Next base: position 428,937 of record JALBCR010002248.1, read on the forward strand.
ACATAACAGAGGTCATTGAACGTTTTGTAAGATGTTGTAAAAAACATGATTTTGTTTGTAAATAAGTTAATAAAGTCTTATGATCAATTTTTATTATTATTAGAAATTAAATTTATGAAATTTATGCAAACGAATTGGGGTGGTTACACAGATACTAAACATAAAAGATATCTTTATTTATCGCAATATTTTGTGACAATTTTAAAACCTTGAGGACGTTCTAAAAATCATTTCATTACAATTCACTTTTATAAGTGTTTTTATACGTATAAAAAAATTGATAGTTGTTATGGTACTAAATTTTTAAATATTGACTATTGTAATTTAATATAATAATATATTATATACAAGTGTGTAACAAGATCCTTAAAGCACTGCGCCGTACTATTTGTATTAGCGAAAGTGCATTAAAGGTTGATGTACACTCATGAAATTTAAAACTTGGACACCACAATTTCTGTAAACAAAAGTTTGCACATTGTGAAGCGGGCTTAAGGGTATCATTTACAATTCTAACAGCAGGTAGTCTCAGCAGAGGGTTATCTTACACTAAGCACGTTTTAGAAAATAGGTAATTTACGTTGCTTACTTAATTTTTTCTTTAAAGAATATATTTGAAGGTATCGCTAATTAAACACCATAGCTCGATTAATTATCGAATCAAAATTTTGTTTAGGAAATGTTTACAAAATAAAATTAGAAATAATTTTGATTTAAAAACGTCTACAAGCAATAACTTTTAAATTAAATCAAAAACTAAACATGGTTATTTGGGTTGACTGATTATTACTTATTTTTAAATAAATCTAACCTACTAATTATTGTAAGTTATTAAAAAAAATCATTAAACTCTCTATTCATAATATTTAGTCCTTACAAAATGTATATTTTATGACGTTTCATTTTTTTCTGTAGTTAATATAAAAAGTGAAAATAAAAACTAAGGCAATTCTTATTGTCAACGTATATATTTAGTTTTTGACAAGAATTTATTACATAATTATAATTAAGATACCAAGTTATAGTTTAAAATTAAATGAAAACTTTTTTTTTAAATAAAGGTATTACTATATAAATAAATATAAGAAATCAATAATGGGTGTGACCTCCATTATTATTGATACATTCTTGGAGGCGTCTGCTCATTGACGCTATCAAGGTATCAATATAATTAATATTAATCGTTTCCCATGCGGTATCAATGGCTGCAATTAGTGCATTACGGTTTACTGGTATAAAATTTGGCCCTTGTTGTCTTCGGATAACAGCAAGTATTCGAGCCCAAACATTTTCGATAATGTTAAAATCTGGGCTTTTTGCTGGCCAGGGTAACAGCTCCAAGTTATTTGCTTGTATCCAGTTGCGCACAACCTGCGAAGTATAGGGTCATCATATCCCGATAGTTAATTATCGAATGTTCCAAGAAAATATGTGTAAATAGTAAATGGAATCTACTAACGTAACGTTAAGTCGTTAATTATAGTTACATAACTCTCCTTTCATAAGATATAGTTCATATTAATATGCTTATTGTAAAGCTTCGTACACACCTGAACAACAAACCGAGGAACAAACAGAACAACGAACCGAACGGCAATCGGAACATTAATTTGGACGGTGCTACGTACGAATTTTAGAACAGATTCGCAAGTCCTGATTGTTCCACGAACGGTTTGCGGCGTTCCCGCAACTTGTCGGTTTTTCTCCGACATCAAAGAAAATGCGCGCGAATGCGTTTGCAGGTTTGGACGAATCTAAACAAAACGGCGAACAAACTTATGCGGGAGAATTAAATTATTTATTTTTGTCCTCCCTTTTGTGGGTTTGTTGTGTTTTAGGTAATATTATGGAGTTGACAGAAGAAAAATGTTTTAAATTAATCAGTGTTTAAGAATGCAAAAAAATGATGTCCCTATTAGCATCATTTGGGCGGGAAATTTCCAAAATAAAAAAAGCGAAGTAAATTATAATTTTTACTCTTCTTTGTGCGTAAAAATTTGGTTGGCACTATCTTCTTGTTTTCCGCAATTTTCTCTTCTCAATAATAAATATATATGAACTGAAAACTACTGAAAATAATTATGGGAACAGCACAAACGTTCCGTTTGTTGTTCGGATTGTGGAAATCATAAAAGATCGTTTGTCGTTCTGTTTGACTTTCGGTTCGTTGTTATGTTTGTTGCTCGGTTTGTTGTTCAGGTGTGTACGAAGCTTTACAACTTAAGCAACAATTTTTGGCGAATAAAGATTAGTTTGTGATGTAATATTAGAAACACAAATTTATATCATATCAAATTTATGACAACTTAAAACCAAGAACGTGTATGTTATTGCTAAGAAATTATTAAGGAAAAGCGCAATTGCAGTGTAAATATTTATAATTAGATATTTTCGAAAGTTTATAAGTCCTCTATTGTAATCTTAATACTTAAAAGAAAATCCTGTCCATTAGCATTATAAGGAAATGGCTTTTACTTTATGAATAAGTTTCAATAACAATAGAATATCCTTGCTTGTTTAATTTACTTCCTTTGAGTCATATTGCTCTAAGGGTTGTTACATTGGTCATTAGAAGTATGTAATAAATAAACAATTACCTACTGTTTGAGAAGGGGTAGTGTGAACCAATAAATAAAGTAAGAAATGTAAATTCCATTTTAGTTTAAAATTTCAAGTGTTGTGAAAATGCCACCTCATCTCGGTGCTGATTTGAAAGCGCGGATTGTTTCGGAATTAGCGGCGGGCCGTAGCGTGCGTGAAATTTCACGTATGTTAGATATACCAAAAGCACCGTAGGGCATTACCGAGTAAAATGGAATCTTGAACACACTTTGGAAAGAGCCATCGGAAGTGGTAGACCTAAAGTATCTACACGTGCTCAAGATCTCGAGTTGTTTCATTACGTAACAGAACAACCATTTGCTACATACTCCAGGGCTATAGCAGATACACATTTTCCCGGATGCCGTATAACTGCACAAAAAGATTAAAGGAGATGGGAATAAAGAAGTATAATGCTGCTGCGAAAGAAGTTCTCAGTGACGAAAATATGAGACGTCGTCTGGAATTTGCAAGGCGATATGTGAACGAACCTTTGGAATTTTGGAATCGAGTGATTTTTAGACGAAAAACGTTCAATAGCCGCAACGATGGACCACTAAAAGTTTTTAGAATGGAAGGAACTCGTTACGAAAATAATCACATATGTCCTAAAAACGAAGTGGTTATTTTTCTGTGAATGTGTGGGGTTGGGTTAGCGCGGGGTCCAGGAGTTTGTTGGGCTATCGATGGACGTCTTGATTCTGCTGCGTATTTAGATATTTTGGAAACTATTATGAAACCTTCAGTCGAAGTGTTTTATCCAGACGAAGATTATATTTTCCAACAAGTAAGTATTCTTATTTCACTATACTTTCTCCAAAAAATAGTTCGGGATCTGTTGAATTAACATTTTCATAATGTATTTTTGTTGTTAAAGGACAACGCCCCTATTCATACTTCGCGGGTTGTGCGCAATTGGATACGAGAAAATAACTTGGAGCTGTTACCCTGGCCAGCAAAAGCCCAGATTTTAACATTATCGAAAATGTTTGGGCTCAAATACTTGCTGTTATCCGAAGACAACAAGGGCCAAAACGCTATAGACGTTTTTAAATCAAAATTATTTCTAATTTTATTTTGTAAACATTTCCTAAACAAAATTTTGATTCGATAATTAATCGACCTATGGTATTTAATTAGCGATACCTTCAAATATATTCTTTAAAGAAAAAAATTAAGTAAGCAACGTAAATTACCTATTTTCTAAAACGTGCTTAGTGTAATGATTCATTCTACAGTCCTTCTATAAGATAACCCGTGCTGAGACTACCTGCTGTTAGAATTGTAAATGATACCAGTAAGCCCGCTTCAAAATGTGCAAACTTTTGTTTACAGAAATTGTGGTGTCCAATTACTAAATATTCATTTTCCTCATTTCCGGTAACCGATTTTTGTTGTTCGAGTTTAGTATAAGACACACTGCCTGATCTTCGGAAAAGCTACAAGAACTTTTCCAATGAACGCTTATTAGAATGATGCTTGTTAGGGTACCTTTGGGCATATACTCTTGGCGGTAATGAACAGTTTTCTTCACACTGACCGATTATCAAGATCATATCAATTCGTTGTTCCTGAGGGTAAGTTCTCATTTTAAGTAATGAAATATAACAATCTCAAAAAACAATTTTAAACTACTTTAAACAACGATAATGGTTTGACTAACACGTAGTCTTACTGTTACATTATTTTTTTTCAAAATAATTAACGCCATCTTGGGCAAAGTAAATAGTAGGATAGGTATAGCATACAAGATAGGTATAGAAAACCCTAATATAATTTTAAAGGGAATCTAATTTTGCGTCAAAATTAGCTACTAAATATGGGGTGTTCTATTTAACTTTAAGAAGTTATTCAATAAATTGTGTGCTTAAGCTTTGGAGCAATTTTTTTACCACTCTGTATAATATTGAAATAAAAATTTTATATGGTAGTACACCTTAACCTTTCAGCTAACCAGTAGATTTAATAATGAGCAGCTCGTGCCATGTTACAAGGTGTAACCAATTTTTAAATTACATTATGTATTTTATATTTCTCAACATTTCTCATAAACGATCAGTTTTAGGTATAGAAAGTGTAACAAAACTTACCTTTATTTGATCTAAAGTTTCTAAAAATATAAAAAAATATAGGATGTTCCATAAGAAAAATATAACTTTGATATGTACTTTATTTTTGTGCCACCCTATATATTCAAAAATAATTTTAGAATATGCTCATCAAGAACCCACATAATACTACGCTAAAAATTATTTTCCAATCCTTTTGATTTATCGTAGAAAAACAGTGACGAATGTGGTGGACCACCCGGTATAAAAGTGTCATCATAAATTTAGGAATCGGTTCGAAGTTATTAGCCGTCTATCTTCAGTTGATATAAACTAAACGTATTAGAACTGTACGAGTAAAAAATAATAAGTGTAACTTGATCCCCTGGTTTATTAATCTTGCGATAACGAAAACAACCAACGATAAAGTTCGTAACAATATTGAAGTTGAATTGAAATTGAAACTTTCAAAATTAATTGCTGCAGTTGTTGAAGAAGAGAGCAATATTGAAACGCTGATTTTTTTTATCGCTAACCGGCAAGAAAGATTTGAGGTAGTATTTCTACCAATTACCAATTAAATGTAAACTGTTATCGTTGTCGGCCTTTGTAGCTTTTGAAACGTCAAAAGAATTAATTTAAGTAAGCAAGAGATATGTTATTAACCAACAGAAAACCACCAAAAACTTAACTCGGACACGTGTTTCAACAGCTAAGCTATTATCATCAGCGATACCGATGTGCAGTTTTTGGTGGTTTTCTGTTGGTTAAATAGACGCCGCAGTTGGTGTTCCTTTCCTTAGATATGCTATTAATAAACGTCACCTAAGATAAGCAGTGAAAATATTAAAGTAAAATGTAAGAGTACAATGAAAAGACAAAAATTGAACAATAAAGCAAATGAGATAAAAATCAACGCAAACATAAAGTATGAAAATATATGGATAAATTTGAAAATAAAAAGGGAAAAAGAAAATTAAGTAGAAACTGAAACGAAAGAGTTCACCGGGAAAATGAGAAATTGGAAAAGAAAATCGAAGAGAAATAAAAATTAATTAACAAATAGATTCGAAAAATTTAACTTACTGAAGAACAAAAGGATTAGTTTATTGAAGCCAAGATAAATGCAGAAGTAAGAAACAAAATTAGATTTATTTAACATTTTGAAATTTATTAATTGAAAACAAAAATTAAGATTTAAATATAAAAAGTGCGGGGAATTATTTTGGAATAGTTTTGAATATTTAAAATTTGGATTATTTTTTTTAGTAAGACATGTGACTATGTGCCTAGGGTAGTAAAATCTAACTGCAAAAAAAATAAAATGTCAAATATAATAATTTTATTTAGAACAATTGCAAATTTAAAGAAATATAATAAATAAAAACAAATAATATTTATATGTATTGCAAAGGAATGAAAAAGTAAATGATTATTGGTCCCATTGACAAAATTAGAGCTGACAGTATCTGATTATAAAATTTTATCAACATTACTAAAAATTATTATTCTTTAACAACTGAATTACTGAAACATCAAAAGAACAATTGTAACTTAAATAACACGAAATGTGAACAGTAACCTACGACTCTACAACTAGTTGTAAAATTAACATCTTTTGTAGAAATGTTTTATGTAGCAATTTAGATTATTGTTATTTTAAATAATTTCATTTGTTTCATTTCGTTTGACAAAATTTGTTTTTATTTTATAATACTACTTTATTAACTCGTTATCTCTGAATGTCTTTTTTGGCTCTTGGCGAAGCAACAGTATTGGTTAATTTATTAATTTTGAAAACACGTTTTTTAATAGGAAGTTCTTTCTATAATTTTTTTTACCTCTCATTTTTTTTTGGAAAATTCTCGTCATACTTTCCGTATAACGAGCAACACTACATATTTGTTTACAGTTATTTCTATTCATTACCTTAGAACTTCTAATCATATTTTAAAAAAAAGTCGTTAACAAAACACCGTACAATTTTATATACGTAATACGGAAGTAAAGCGTACCACTCGAAACAAAAAAAAAAGCTCAAGGACCGGTATTTTTTAAGTAATAAATTAAAAGTCATCGTTTAAAATTCAATGACAGAAATTATGTCTATCAATATTTAACTATTAACGCATTTGTAGCATTGGCTATCTAATAATTATATCTATTCCCAGAATTTATTAGTTCAAAAAATTTACTCGCGATATAATTATATATGATCAAGTTACTTATTAATAGTTGTAGTTCTAATAACGAGAATAGAGAGCAACATTTATATAGCAGACGCGAGGTTTGTCGCCCCAGGACTGGGCGGACGGCGTGACTTGCACGTGGGTTTAGGGCTAATCGTCTGCTACCGTTCTCTGAATCGACATAACACCAATGACTCGAGCTTTGAGCTTTATTCCGGTAGTGAGTGTAGAATCATAAATCATGCACCGATAACACTGCTTCTAAATGGATATCAATCCTCGTTTAGTTTTACACGACATAATCAGATTCATTGTGGTTGATGCATGCTTCCGACAAACCTATTCACTTATGAATATCTAGGTATTTTATGACCTCGTTTTATAGCAAATACCACCGAAGATTATTATTATGTATTATTATTTTTATTTATTACATTTTTAACGTCGAAATTTAATTATACTTACGCGGCGCGCTTTCTCCTACGAAATAATTGCGTTCTAAAACAGTGACTGGCAAAATTTGCTAATAGCGTACATACTAATTTTTTTTATCTGATCAACTATGGATAAAAGAGGGTTGTACTAATGCGTTAGATTAAATAAGCGGAACGTGCTGAAATTACAAAAAGACAAAATTTCATTTACACTTGGAATTGAAACAATACAATAATTCTCCATTCTTCTGTGTTCTAATAACCTAGCGTAATTTTGAATGCTGAACCAGGTTTCCGTTTTGGGCATATATTGAACGAAACCTTTATTGAGATTTATTTATCGTAAATTTCGTAAAGACTGTTCAACGAACTAACCAGCTTGACAAAGACTAAATCGTAAATGAAATATTGCTACCTTATGCTTTTGTTTGTATACATACTTTTTTCTGTATTATTATTATTATTATTATTATACGAAGTTTTATCAAACTGTTGATGAGACGTCGTGACCGGCTTCTGAGACAGGAAATTTTCTTTTCGTTATATTTCATTCTTCAAGATTTGATTTCCATATTTGTCTATTATTTTCAGTCCGCTGTTGTTTTAATCATCCACCCATCTCATTTGCTGACGTCATCTTGATCTTCGGTAATCGTATGGTCTCTATGATACGATCAGTTAATTTCATTATAATCTAAAAATAATTTTGATTTGTTGAAAAAATGAAAGAAAGGTTCTTATCGTACGTATAAGATGTGGAGTGAAAACAAATGTCTTATGATATCGATAGGTATATGTGTAATGTTTTCTGAATATTCAAGTAAACATGTTTAAACAATCAAGGAATGGAACACTAAACTGCAGCGTCTATTTAACAAACAGAAAACACCGTATCGATATCGCTGATGATGATAGCTTAGCTATTGAAACACGTGTCCGAGTAAAGTTTTTTGGTGCAGTTTTTGGTGTTTTCTGTTTGTTATGTTTAAACAAATAAACGGTTTTTCCTTTAATTACTTTTTTCATAAGAATATTAAGTTAATCCACATACATAACAAAATATCTTTGAGACTTTTGTAGTGAGTAGAAGTAGTTGATCGGTAAAATATTGTAAGTTATTCTACTTTTTCTCCTAGACTAGATGACTTCTATACTTAATACAGGGTTGGACAAATGTGTGGAGACCCCTCATTTCTGGTTAAACTATTGATTGTATCAAAAAAAGACCTTAAAAAAAGTTAATGTAAATTTTAAGATCTATTCAGTGGCGTACTAGGATTTGCAGCAGCTACGCCAACTTTCGAGATATGACGTCATCAATGGTTTTTTTAAATGGGGACCTTGTATATTTTTTCTCATTTTCAGATATGCCGTTTTTCTCCAATTATAATAATATCGGGTATGGTAGGTATGCGTCTTGTCGTTTTTTAAATAATAAATAAAGTAATAAGATAAAGAGATCGCTGTCGCTGAACTATCTAATAAAAAATATTCGTTTTTGTTTTTGCCATGGTTATTTCTTTAACAGATCTCAAATATTTTGTTACTGTCAATTCTGTCAGATAATTTCGGTGTAAAATATTAGATAGTACAGCGACAGCGATCTCTTACCTTATTATTTTATTTAATATTTACAAAACGACAAGTCGCATACCTACCAAACCTGATATTATTATAATTGGAGGAAAACGGTATATTTGAAAATGCGAAAATATATAGGGTAACCCATTTAAAAAAACCATCGATGACGTCATATTTCGAAAATTGACGTAGCTGCTGCAAATCCTAGTACGCCACTGAATAGATCATAAAATTTACTTTAACTTTTTTTAAGGTCTTTTTATGATACAATTAACTGTTTAGCCAGAAATGAGGGGTTTCCACACATTTGCCCAACCCTGTAGTTAAAAGTAACTACATGGGGATTTCGGAAACGGTCTGAGCCCAATCAGATGCTGTATTAAAATTGAAAATATCTACAGGGTTGTTCAAAATATCAAGTAAAAACTAAAAATTATGGTTTTTGAAAATTTGAAATATCTTTGCCATCTTGTGAACAAATTTGATGAAATTCGGTAATTTTGTATAAGCGACTATGGTCAATCCAATGGCATCAACGAAATTTTTCTAGGCCTTCTAGTTTTATTTGCAACTATAGCCAACTTTGTTATTGCTTATGGCTGCCATATTGGATTTATACGCCATTGAATAGAATATAAAAAAAGCTCTTCAACCATGTATAACAAGCTTATCTTTGGATGACAAAAAATGTAAAATTATTTGAAAAACCGTTTTTCACTTAGTTGATTGTGAAATAAATGCCGTAATTGTGTTTGTTGTTATAGTTATGTAAGTATCTGTCAAAACTTTGTTGTTCATTGAATTTATCGGTGAAAACATTAACTCTTTTTCACCTTTGAAAGAAAAATATTTCTTAAAAATTATCTTTTATTTGTGATACTAAATTTAACAATTGAAACATTATTTAAGAATAAACTCAAAACAAAACAGAAACGAGAAATCGATGAAAAAGTGTTGATTAAATTAAATTAAAGTAAATGTTTGAAAATTCTGACGTTGTTATTAATTCACGTCCTGCATCGATGAATTAGAGACATACATGCATCTTTAACCATTTATCCAGGCATTTCTTCTATGGCTTGAACAACGGCTGCCTCAAGTTCTTCTACCGTATTATGAAGAGTACAATAAACTTCATCCTTCAAGTATCCTCAAATGAAAAATCAAGAGGCGTAAGGTCTGGCGAGCGTGCAGGCCAGGCAACCGGACCTCGATTTCCGATCCAGTTATTTCTATGTTGCTGATTCAGATAGTCAGTTATGATTCTTGCATTATGTAGAGGTATTCCATCTTGGTGGTACCACATGTTAGTTATATCTTGAAAAGGCAAAGTTTCTAAAGTTTTGTTGATATAATTTTGTAATATTTCAAGGTATCGAGTGCAGTCAAATTATTATGATAAATGTTGAATAAAACGTGGCTATTTATGACTCCTAGCCATACATTCAAACCCCACCTTACTTGATGGTGCACCTAGCGATTTAATAATGGATTTTGATCGGCCCAATGCTGTGTCTGTTAAATACCCCGCAGTTTATAAATCTGCTTTCGGCGGACCATAGAGCCTTAAGCCGAAATTGAGGATTTTCTTGCCTGGTTGATGTCTTTCTGGATATCGTTGAAAGTACATATCTTGATCTCGTTTACCGTTTCTATGGCACAAAATGAAGTAATCATACATGTCCAGTTTCTCTATATTTGAAAACATTTCCATATTAAATTCAATTGGTAGTGTTACTCAAAGATAGCACAATTATTTAAAAAATTTCAAAACTTTTCACTGATAAATCTAATAAACAACAAAGTTTTGACAGATAGTTACATAGCTATGACAACAAACACAATTACGGCATTTATTTCACAAGCAACTAAGTGAAAAACGGTTTTTTAAATAAATTTACATATTTTATTATCCAAAAATGGGCTTGTTATACATGGTTGAGAAGCTTTTTTTATGCTATATTTAATGGCGTATAAATCCAAAATGGTGACCATAAGAAATAACAAAGTTGGCTATAGTTGCAAAAAAACTAGAAAGCCTAAAAAAAATTCGTTGATGCCATTTTGAGAGAGAGAGAGAGAGAGAGATTTATTTTCATTTGCCAGTGGCGTTGAAATGTACACATTTGAAATAATATAAAACAATATACTTAATTAAAATTTTAACAAGTAAATAAATAAGTGTAAATATAATATAAAATATAGTTTATAATAAAACAATAATACTAACTATAGATGAGTATAATTTAAAAAAAAAAAAAAAAAAAAAGGCTAAGTTATTGACTCCAATATTCCTCGAGCGAATAAAAACTGTTTTGAGTAAATTAGACTTTAAAGAAATTTCGAACTCTTTATAATTGTTAATGTTTTTGATTCAAACTGGTAATTTATTAAAAATTTTACAGAATTGAACATAAATGATTTAAAAAAATATGCAGACTTTGCAGAGTTTGATCTCAGATTGTTATTTCTAGTTTGGTAGTCATGCACATCTGAGTTTTCTTGAAAAAGTTGCCGATTTTTAACGACAAATAATGAACTTTCATATACAAACAAATTGTATTAGATTGGGCGTAGTTGCTTATACAAAACTACGAAATTACATCAAATTTGTTCATAAGATGGCGAAGATAATTCAAATTTTCAAAAACCATAATTTTCAGATTTTTACTTGACATTTTGAACACCCCTGTAGATATTTTTAATTTTAATACACCATCTAATTGGACTTAGGATAGCGCAACTTTTTTCCCATTTAACCAATATTGTATCTTTACAGTTTCGAAATTCCCATGTAGTTACTTTTAACTGGCACACCCTGTATATACAAGATGTTTTATTGCTCCGTATTGCTTTTCTTACGATCTAATTTAAAGTAGTTCGGTTGCTAAGACTTGGTACTCAATACTCTCTGAGTAAATCTAAATTCATTGTAGTACCAAAAATAAAAGATCAGAAAGGCGTTAAAAAATAAACAATGATTTATTGTCCACTAATAGAGCAGATTATGCAAAACTATGTGTAAATATAAAAATATTCAGATGATAACTTGACTACTTAGGTGAATTGCTATACAGAAATACAGACGCGTTCGTCTATTCTCGGCTCTCTCTTTCCCCCGAATGACGGCAACCATTTTCATATGATGGCAGCTTGCTTGAATTTAGTCCCGCAATACATTCTTTGGGTTGGATAATATTGAAGTTTATGAAATTAGCTTTCAGTTGATCAGTTTTCTCATTACTTTCACCTGAAAATAAGCACACAGTTTTCAACTTGGACTACCTGTGACCCGCAAAATCAATCCTATATAAGCTTATCTAACTGTGAATTTAGCTCGATTAATTATCGAATCAAAATGTTGTGTAGGAAATGTTTACAAAATAAAATTAGAAATAATTTTGATTTAAAAAACGTCTACAAGCAATAACTTTTAAATTAAATCAAAAACTAAACATGGTTATTTGGGTTGACTGATTATTACTTATTTTTAAATAAATCTAACCTACTAATTATTGTAAGTTATTAAAAAAAATCATTAAACTCTCTATTCATAATATTTAGTCCTTACAAAATGTATATTTTATGACGTTTCATTTTTTTGTAGTTAATATAAAAGTGAAAATAAAAACTAAGGCAATTCTTATTGTCAACGTATATATTTAGTTTTTGACAAGAATTTATTACATAATTATAATTAAGATACCAAGTTATAGTTTAAAATTAAATGAAAACTTTTTTAAATAAAGGTATTACTATATAAATAAATATAAGAAATCAATAATGGGTGTGACCTCCATTATTATTGATACATTCTTGGAGGCGTCTGCTCATTGACGCTATCAAGGTATCAATATAATTAATATTAATCGTTTCCCATGCGGTATCAATGGCTGCAATTAGTGCATTACGGTTTACTGGTATAAAATTTGGCCCTTGTTGTCTTCGGATAACAGCAAGTATTCGAGCCCAAACATTTTCGATAATGTTAAAATCTGGGCTTTTGCTGGCCAGGGTAACAGCTCCAAGTTATTTTCTCGTATCCAATTGCGCACAACCCGCGAAGTATGAATAGGGGCGTTGTCCTTTAACAACAAAATACATTATGAAAATGTTAATTCAACAGATCCCGAACTATTTTTGGAGAAAGTATAGTGAAATAAGAATACTTACTTGTTGGAAAATATAATCTTCGTCTGGATAAAACACTTCGACTGAAGGTTTCATAATAGTTTCAAAATATCTAAATACGCAGCAGAATCAAGACGTCCATCGATAGCCCAACAAACTCCTGGACCCCGCGCGCTAACCCAACCCCACACATTCACAGAAAAATAACCACTTCGTTTTTAGGACATATGTGATTATTTTCGTAACGAGTTCCTTCCATTCTAAAAACTTTTAGTGGTCCATCGTTGCGGCTATTGAACGTTTTTCGTCGCTAAAAATCACTCGATTCCAAAATTCCAAAGGTTCGTTCACATATCGCCTTGCAAATTCCAGACGACGTCTCATATTTTCGTCACTGAGAACTTCTTTCGCAGCAGCATTATACTTCTTTATTCCCATCTCCTTTAATCTTTTTGTGCAGTTATACGGCATCCGGGAAAATGTGTATCTGCTATAGCCCTGGAGTATGTAGCAAATGGTTGTTCTGTTACGTAATGAAACAACTCGAGATCTTGAGCACGTGTAGATACTTTAGGTCTACCACTTCCGATGGCTCTTTCCAAAGTGTGTTCAAGATTCCATTTTACTCGGTAATGCCCTACGGTGCTTTTTGGTATATCTAACATACGTGAAATTTCACGCACGCTACGGCCCGCCGCTAATTCCGAAACAATCCGCGCTTTCAAATCAGCACCGAGATGAGGTGGCATTTTCACAACACTTGAAATTTTAAACTAAAATGGAATTTACATTTCTTACTTTATTTATTGGTTCACACTACCCCTTCTCAAACAGTAGGTAATTGTTTATTTATTACATACTTCTAATGACCAATGTAACAACCCTTAGAGCAATATGACTCAAAGGAAGTAAATTAAACAAGCAAGGATATTCTATTGTTATTGAAACTTATTCATAAAGTAAAAGCCATTTCCTTATAATGCTAATGGACAGGATTTTCTTTTAAGTATTAAGATTACAATAGAGGACTTATAAACTTTCGAAAATATCTAATTATAAATATTTACACTGCAATTGCGCTTTTTCCTTAATAATTTCTTAGCAATAACATACACGTTCTTGGTTTTAAGTTGTCATAAATTTGATATGATATAAATTTGTGTTTCTAATATTACATCACAAACTAATCTTTATTCGCCAAAAATTGTTGCTTAAGTTGTAAAGCTTCGTACACACCTGAACAACAAACCGAGCAACAAACATAACAACGAACCGAAAGTCAAACAGAACGACAAACGATCTTTTATGATTTCCACAATCCGAACAACAAACGGAACGTTTGTGCTGTTTCCATAATTATTTTCAGTAGTTTTCAGTTCATATATATTTATTATTGAGAAGAGAAAATTGCGGAAAACAAGAAGATAGTGCCAACCAAATTTTACGCACAAAGAAGAGTAAAAATTATAATTTACTTCGCTTTTTTTTTATTTTGAAATTTCCCGCCCAAATGATGCTAATAGGGACATCATTTTTTCTTGCATTCTTAAACACTGATTAATTTAAAACATTTTTTTCTGTCAACTCCATAATATTACCTAAAACACAACAAACCCACAAAAGGGAGGACAAAAATAAATAATTTAATTCTCCCGCATAAGTTTGTTCGCCGTTTTGTTTAGATTCGTCCAAACCTGCAAACGCATTCGCGCGCATTTTCTTTGATGTCGGAGAAAAAACCGACAAGTTGCGGGAACGCCGCAAACCGTTCGTGGAACAATCAGGACTTGCGAATCTGTTCTAAAATTCGTACGTAGCACCGTCCAAATTAATGTTCCGATTGCCGTTCGGTTCGTTGTTCTGTTTGTTCCTCGGTTTGTTGTTCAGGTGTGTACGAAGCTTTACAATAAGCATATTAATATGAACTATATCTTATGAAAGGAGAGTTATGTAACTATAATTAACGACTTAACGTTACGTTAGTAGATTCCATTTACTATTTACACATATTTTCTTGGAACATTCGATAATTAACTATCGGGATATGATGACCCTATACTTCGCAGGTTGTGCGCAACTGGATACAAGCAAATAACTTGGAGCTGTTACCCTGGCCAGCAAAAGCCCAGATTTTAACATTATCGAAAATGTTTGGGCTCGAATACTTGCTGTTATCCGAAGACAACAAGGGCCAAATTTTATACCAGTAAACCGTAATGCACTAATTGCAGCCATTGATACCGCATGGGAAACGATTAATATTAATTATATTGATACCTTGATAGCGTCAATGAGCAGACGCCTCCAAGAATGTATCAATAATAATGGAGGTCACACCCATTATTGATTTCTTATATTTATTTATATAGTAATACCTTTATTTAAAAAAAAAAGTTTTCATTTAATTTTAAACTATAACTTGGTATCTTAATTATAATTATGTAATAAATTCTTGTCAAAAACTAAATATATACGTTGACAATAAGAATTGCCTTAGTTTTTATTTTCACTTTTATATTAACTACAGAAAAAATGAAACGTCATAAAATATACATTTTGTAAGGACTAAATATTATGAATAGAGAGTTTAATGATTTTTTTAATAACTTACAATAATTAGTAGGTTAGATTTATTTAAAAATAAGTAATAATCAGTCAACCCAAATAACCATGTTTAGTTTTTGATTTAATTTAAAAGTTATTGCTTGTAGACGTTTTTAAATCAAAATTATTTCTAATTTTATTTTGTAAACATTTCCTAAACAAAATTTTGATTCGATAATTAATCGAGCTATGGTGTTTAATTAGCGATACCTTCAAATATATTCTTTAAAGAAAAAATTAAGTAAGCAACGTAAATTACCTATTTTCTAAAACGTGCTTAGTGTAATGATTCATTCTACAGTCCTTCTATAAGATAACCCCTGCTGAGACTACCTGCTGTTAGAATTGTAAATGATACCCTTAAGCCCGCTTCACAATGTGCAAACTTTTGTTTACAGAAATTGTGGTGTCCAAGTTTTAAATTTCATGAGTGTACAGTACAAGCTGGACAAGCTACCTATGCGGCTACGCCTAAACCTGTATCTATCTCCAAAAATGTATTTCAAATTTCAAAAGTATCATCCCCAACATATATTAAAAAATTATATAAGGTCCTGCCCTAACAAAAATTGTATATCTCCATTTTCGCGGCTTATTTTGAAAGTAAAATCCATTTCGTCAATGCTAAGACGAATTTCGTGAGAAATTTTTAGGCAGTTCTGCTAGTGGTCGAATATTTTATAATATCTGTCACCGTCATCTAAAGTATTGTTACTGAAGTGTATATAACGACCTATTTTTGGTACTTCTTTATGACATTATAGACGCAATTGGTTAATAGCAAAATTTTTTCGACCAATAGTCGATGTATACTAACAAGTCTACGATCCCCATTATGATATTTATACCAATAAAGTCTTTTATGTAATCAACTAAAACGTTCAAAGATTTACCAGTAACTTGTGTGGAATAAATATTTTTGTGTTCGATAACTTGATCGAAGATATTATCTGAGAAAAATAAGAACTCATACGGAGTTTTAATTGGCGATTGTGGAACATTTTTATCAAAAATTTTGGCAAAGAATTCAAATGGTTACCTAGACCAGTCACGTGTTACTGGTTTACTTTTTGGTACGGTTTAACTTTCATTTTCGGTACCTCAGAACGGGTAAGAACATTAATTTGGCGAAGCAGCAGGAGACGAATTATTGTTCTGTATTTGAAGAACAAGAGGTTGTCTTGATATTCCATTGCTAGTCGTATTCTGTAAAATATGAGTAGGAGATTGTTTTGTTGTTCCTCTTGGTTAGAAGAGTTTCTTTAACTTTTTCAAAGATAATTCCTCTTCATCAGACCATATGCTCAAACTTTCAAGAGGAGATGGTACCAATGGAGCTGACGATGTGTCATCTTCAAATAATGTAGGTTGGAAGTTCAACAATTTACCATCAGATGAGTGGTTCGCTTTATCTTTGCATTTTTTTATTAGCTTTGTTCACTAAAGCTAATATTTTTCATTCTCTATTGATTCGTCAAACTAAAGAAAAATATATCTAAATCAGGGCAAAGTGTATTCTTAGATACGAAATTCAAAACAACTATAGCACTTTTATCAGTGTGCACTAAGGGATACGTACATGTTTACATGCTTTTGAGACAGGCAATATTATGCCACTACTAATGATTTCAGTCATAAAATAAATAATATAAAGGAATATGTTGATTATATTATCGAAAAAGTTGCACCTAAAATCGGCCTACTTGGTAGAATATCTAACAAACTATTCATTCAAGCAAGAATTATTATTTATAAAACCATCATTTCGCCACACTTTGATTATTGCGCTAGCATACTATTTTTATCTAAAGATTATGTAACTAAAAAACTGCAAAATCAGCAAAACAAAGCAAGGCGAATAATATTAGTGTTCAAAATGTACCAAAATTACTGAAATGTTACATACCCAATAATGGCTAAGTGTAAAACAAAGAATTTATTTTATTACAATAAATCTAGTATTTAAAGCGTGTAGTGGTCTACTGCCATCATACATGTCTATGCCCTATGATTTGTAGAGACTTTAGGTTACCTAAGTTCTTAAAAACAAAAACCCAAAAATTCTTTTATGTACAAAGAGCTACAATTATTCAACAACCTTCCTAATCAATTAAAACAGGAGAAAAACAGTTATTCATTTAAAAGGATGTTAAGTAGTTACGTAAAAAATAACTTTTAGTTTAAGCAATATATGATGTAACTAGTTTATTAAACTAAATAAAGATTATTATTATTATAAAAAGTCAGACTTCTTCTAGTTTAGAATCTGGTTTGGTTGACAAGTTGATTACCTGACTTTAGTAGTCTTAAATTCTCGTTTGTTTGTTTTAAGTTTTTCGCCTTGATGACGCATCGAAGATGAAATCATATTAATGTGATTTTTCAATTAGAATGTTTTGATTCGTTTATGTAAGCATTTAAAATATGTACAGTGTCCATATTTGTTCTTATTTTTGTTCTATTTTTTTATGAAAGATATTAGGGCTCATAGATAAATAAATGTATTACATTTTTCTATTCCGATGTTACACCGACTAGATAGTGAAATACGAAATAGCGTACGGTAATGGATCCATTTACGCACTTGTACTTTGTAGCATACTATCTGTTATTTGTCTTGATGAAATTAGGATGTTTCCTTATTGTGACAAGTAATCAAATTGAATTGCTTATATTATCATCCGACATTAGGTTATTTTAAAAAAACGGATGGGTATCTGAGTTAGCTCACCTATCTATCTGTCCACAAAATGGCCATTCTTACAAGTTTAGTGATATGGCATTTTGTTTTGCGTGTATTATGCGAGATGATCACAATGAAAATTGTTGACCATGATTAACAGAGATATGTAAGTGATCCCGCGTCTTCCCTTGTTATGTGTGTTACCTGTGTTGTAAAACCTTCGCCTCTTTTTCTAACTAGATGTCTCTCCAATCTTACTTGTAATAGGTATTATGTTTTTTACACTACTAGATAACAATCCTCGAAGAGTTTATTGTGTAAAGAATACAATTATCATAAATAATATATTGCAATGCCATGGATCATTTGGACCGACAACATGTACCTTTAAAACGAAATCCCGGTGTTGCTGTATTTATGTTCTTAAAACCTATTAGGTAAACAACAAATTTTTTTTTGGGTGAACATCCATTGCACTGCAACAGTAATTGTAGAATTAAAAATACTCCGGTTTGGATGGTTGTTAGTGGAAGTATTATTCCAGTTTATCGTCAACACTTAAAAACAACATTTCTGTTTAATGGTGCTTCTTCACTTACAGTCGGCCTGCAGTCCCGAATTGTCACATTTCTGGACTGCAGTTCAATTGAGGACATACATACACAGGCGATCGACAGGTCTAGACCGGCAGTTCGTCGAAACTGACCAAAGATTGTATGTGTATGTTCGTAAATCGGCAGGCCTTGACTGCAGTACACAACTTTCAGCCAAATTGAAAATTTGTGTGATTTATGGCCGGTTGCACCAACACGACTTAAACTTAAGCTACGCTTGAAAACAATCGGTGGTATGGTTTTTACAATTGTATATAAGTTTTAAGCTTTACTTAAGTTTAAGTTGTATTGGTGCAACCGCCCATTAGTGCATCAGTTTAATTAAAATGAATGACCAGACAACGCTTTCTGGATTTATTGATGTATATCGTCATTTGCCCGCTTTGGGGAAAATCAAGTCGAAGGTGTACAGCAATAGAAAAGAAAAATCTAAAGCTTATGAAACATTGGTGGCCTTTTTGCGGAAAACAGACAAAGAAGCCAATGTAGATATGGTTAAAAAGAAAATTAATAATATTCGCCGCGCATTTCGTAAGGAGCATAAAAAGGTGTTAAAGTCAAGAGGAGCGGAAAAAGCACCGATGAAATTTATGAACCCACTTTGTGGTATTTCAAATCGCTGCTTTTCACTGCATCCCAGGAGGAACCACCTACATTAGTTTCAACTGATAACATAACATCTGATGAGGAACAACATGAGGAGGAAATAACCAGCAATGATGTAAGTAGACATGTTATAATTATTTCATATAATTAACAATAAATGAGGGGCTACACAAAATATTACAGGACATAACTTTATTGTTTTCACCGTCTACTTACAAGGTGCTCATGGGTAGTTAGCACAATCTAAAAGTTCTTAATGTCAGAAATGTCTACATTTGGACACCCCAAACTACTTTTGTAATATTAAGTAAAATTATTTTGCAAAGAAACTTTTCCTGCGGTATTGAAATAATTCTTATAAAGTTCTCTGTTTCCTTTAGCTTCACATGATGCATTGCGTCCACTTCCCGGTCTTAATCCGTCTAGCGTTATTCCCGTTCTCCAATCGCCCCGTATTATATCGCCCGTGTCTAAAATTTCTCTGTCGACGTAATTACTTGATAAATAATTATTTTTTGAGTGCCGCCTTAAGAAATTGTGCAGATCACAGGCGGCCAATACAATTTTGTCAGTTTTTCGAGGCTGTATATTAATAGCTGTATGAAATACTCTAAACCGATTTGCTAATATTCCAAAAGCATTCTCGACCATGCGACGTACTCTGCTCAGTCTATAATTGAAAATTGTTTCTTCAGGGGTTACTTTCTTTCCTGGAAAGGGCTTTAAAATATTTTCATGTAACGCAAAGGCATTATTTCCGACGAACACAAAATTTTTGTTTTCTTTTGTTTTATTATTTGACGGTATTTTTAATTTCTTTTCTTGAAGTTTGTCATAAAACTTAGTATACTCTATAACTCCTCCATCCGATACTCACTCGTTGCAACATTTACATATATAAATTCATAGTCTGCATTAACGAGAGCCATGACCACAATGCTGTGATACTCTTTATAATTGAAAAAATATGATCCACTATTGGATGGCTTCACAATTCTTATATGTTTACCGTCAATCGATCCTCCGCTGTTGGGAAATATCCATCGATTCTCAATGTTGCGACTTATTTCTTGCCATTCCTCTGAAGTCCTGGGAAACTAGAATAGAATAAATTTAAGAAACAAAAAACTATTGCCAACTATTTGGTATTCGGTGTGAGTGTATCTTTTTTATTTTTTAATAATAAATTAATACTACTTTTTGTTTTAGTTTTGAAAACGTATTTGTAACTGTCAAATCAAGCAATTCAACTAATAATCCTTTACAACTGCGCTATGTGTTCAATAACGTGACTTATTTTTTATTATAGGAAGAAGATAATACTGAGGACTTGGTCAGTATAAATTCAGTCACTGAATTCTCCTGCAACAAATAATGAATTTCTACAATCACGTCCATCAACATCCCTGGATTTACTTTCTCCATCAACTTCGAGAATGTCGTCATTATCTTCTAGAACGACTAGCTCCACTGCAAAACGTAGCCAAACTAATAAGCAACAAGCGGCTATTGCTCAAGCATTAAATTCAGTGAAAGAAGACGAAAATGATGTAGTTGGATGCAATGTAGCCTACAAACTACGTCGTATGAACGATCATCAAAAATTAATTGCTGAGCAATTAATCAACAATGTGTTGTTTTATGGCGTAACAAATCTCCTGAGTGAGAAGGCACATATATCTCTTGGTTTAGGGCATGAAAACCAGAGTTCAGCGAATTTTTTATTGCAGAATACTCCCACCGTTTTTGATTTAAGTAGCGGTGGTGTAGATCAAGGAGCTGCCACAACATTAGGGGGATTTTTACAGTTTCAAAATACACTGTAAAACTATTTTTGTATGTTTTATTTCTGCTATTTTTGTATTCATTTATGTGTGTTCAGGGTAAATATAAATAAATTTCGATAAAACGTTAAGAGACTTTTAAACCTACCTTCATATATACCGTCTTTAGAACCTCATATATGTGGTGGCATGTTTCTGAAATGATTATCCCAAGTGATTGAGAAGAAATGATGGCGGAAACTTTAAATCCTCAAAAGAACGGCCAGTTGCTAAATACCGTAATGTTACGATTAATCTCTCGCGCCCACTGATTGCTCCCCTCATTCTTGTGTTTTGTCTTTGTATATATGGCTTGATCATTTTCAATAATTCATCCATTCCGAGGTAATTTTTTAGGTCCTCACTGCTACTATTTTGCAGACATTTCAAAAGCTTCATATGCGAGAACTTTTCGCTATTCAGCAACCAATGCTTCACCCAAATCGTTTTCGATTTTTGCTATGTTCGGAGTGAAGTAGCGTAATGTGGGGCGTGTTTCAGTCCGGATCTTCAGTTCAGAAGTGACAGTTTCAGGACTGCAGGCCTACTGTAAGTGAATGGGCACCATAAAGCTTTCTTACCGATACTCCACAAAAGAGCAAAAGATGAAGAGGTGATGGACATGTTTTCCGAAAGAGATAAGAAAAATATCTATATCTAAGTTTATCAAAAGGGAAGCAAAAAATTATCATATATTTGATACGGTATACTGAAATAAATTATAAAATATTAAAATCTTTTACAAGATATCATAAATCATCTTAGAGTAATAAAATTACATGGTAAAATCTAAGAATTACTATTTATCACTGTATTACGAGAGATTCTAAGTTAAAGTGAAACCTCAATATTTTTTATAAAATATTCATTATCACAAAAACCATTGCATTTGGGTATAGCACTTTGTTATTAAAACGTATGCAGAATTAAATCAGCAATTGAAAAAGTTAAATATGTACAGGGTGTTTTATTTAAAATAACGAAGCGTACATGACGTACAACTGGAAGTTGCAGAAAGTCATACATATTTTCATTTGGTAGACCAATCCCGGAAACCTCTAATTACAAATTTTCAGCCTTTTATTCTGATAGGTTTTGGCATAACGTCCAATGTTCAATCGAAAAAAATTACCCTGTATTTAGGTACATCCTACAATTAATCTCTTCTTCTTCTTCTCGTTAGCAGTCCGCCTGTTTCCATATCTTCTCGTCTTTTGCCTTTTGAAACTATTCTCTTCCTAATATTTTTTTATGTCGTCCACACATCTTTTCCGTACTCGGTCATCTTGTGTCGTTCTGTCTCATACAATTTAGATCAAATAACAAAATCCTAATGATATCATTTCTTAATCAACTATATTTGTATGCGACAGTAGAGACCTTAAAAGATAATGAATTTACCTATAATTTACATAAAAATTAATCACTTTGAACAATAAATGATTGTTTTTAGACTTGAAGTGAAATGTATTTCATATTTAATTTGACGATATTATTAATTCGTATTATGTGTTTTAGTTTAAGCAAGTTTGTATAATTTTTTTTCAACTCTAAAATCAATTTTCGAAATTTTTATTATTTCTTTTCTCTCTATAAAAGTATTGTATAGTCGTAATTGCGAGAGGTGTCTTATGATTCGTCGCATCTATCTTTTTTAACACCAACAAATAAATGAAGTAAGCATATACATCTCACTTATTTATTGGTGTTAAAGAAAGATGAGTGAGATGAATCATAAGACACCTCTCACAAGTTACACTTTAATAACGAATACTCTTTTTTGAAACATCGATAAAATGTTTTAAACGTCATTTGTATTTTGAACAATTTGCGTTATCCAACGAAAGGAGGTAACAAAAAAAAAAGAAATCGAAACCTACGCGGTAATCTATTTACATCATTGAAAAAAGAAAAAGATTCGTTTTGCGCTTATCTTTTTTATAATCTTATGTAAATAACAAATATTATGCGCAACAGGTTGTTAAAGTTGATGATTTTATAATGACATCGGGAAATAGGCGTGATTTTAAATACAGTCCAACTTTAAAACGTGCATATTTGCATACAAACGCAACAGTTGGTAAAGCAAATTGGAATAACAACATCTAACAACTTTTTGAGAAAGTTGGAATCAAATACGAAGACCAACACATTAACGACGACGCTGCATATCAAGTTCTCACGGTTCACAATGGCATTTATTAATGTAATCTACCTCCTGAATTGAATTTTTTTTTGTTTATAGATAGTACGTGTTTTACTATAGAAGTTGTACCGCAATCTAAACAGTATTTTATATATGCCAGTTTATCAAATGGAAACTTAAACGCTGCGCTATCAAAATTATGGTTCACATCATTTTTTATCAAGCGAAAATTAAATCTTATTTATACTCTGTAATTGCTGTGAACGTAAATTTTAATATACGATTAGATAATAATTCTTTTGTGAATCAATGTTATTGTTTCTTTCGGAAGTAAATAGAGCTTTTGTTTCATTGTGGACTACACTTTGAATTCACAAATCAATCTTGTCCATTATTCTCGACGCTAATTTAGTTTAGAACTTGCGCTTGCACGTTTAGAACAAGCATTGCGGAGACAATGTAGCAATCAATAGGGTAATGAGAGGACACTATATCTAATTACTGATGCGGTCAGCTCCACCATCCTCGCCGTCGGGTACAAGACGATGTTTTAATGGAACTTGTAACTCTCGTGACTAGCATCCCCTATCGCTGTCTATTCTTTACCACTTTCATTATCACTTTAGTAATAGTCGCATTTGAATTGTTCGTTAGCACCTTGAGAAACGTCCACACATATACGACGACGACATACTTTAACTTGTCAGTGTTCCATCAGCTTTATCGTTCTATCGAACTCGGTTCTTGTTAATAGTTTCGGTGGACCATTGTTCGAATGCTAACGGGCCCGATTGTGATGAACATTGTTAAGTCAATCACAATAATCGTGTCCCCGAATCTGAAATGAATAACTTTTCTTCCTGCACCAGTGACCGGAGTCGATTAACAGTTATTAAGAATACCTAAATAAACAAAAAAAAACGTCCAACCAAATTGTTTTCTGGAACAGAAGCATAAGGGAAGCCCGCTATTCAAAGACCTGCCTGACGGCCTGTTCTACCTGTGTATGCTTATATGTCCCCCACCGGCTCATTCTTACCTTCATGTGTATGTGATCAGTGTAAGAAGCGTAGTCTTCGGGAGAGCACGCGAGATTGTGAAAGTGAATTTGATGAATGGAACTAATTAAGGGCTGTACACCCTCGAAGGGCTCGCGTGTAGGTTAAGCTAGTGCTCCGTCAGAAATCTCGACACACTGACAGTGACACTCAAGTAACAATTCGAAACTGTGGTAACTTCAATTTCAAGTGATTATATGTTAATCGAAATCTAGTGAAAATCTTATCAACGTTTATGATTTTATCGTAAAACAATTATTTCTTGCATCGGGGTATTTATAACTAAGTGCTGTGAATATTACTACAGATGACAACCACCTGCTGGATAATTGTAAACACTTACTAAAAAAAGCAATAGCCGTATTTTAGGATTTTATCTCCCGTTCATGATACCATGCAACGAACTCCAAACATTCAACAGGTAAGATGCGTAGTTTCGATGTGTCAAAGTAATTAAGTAGTCAACACCGTTTGTATACACAGGATTAACAAATACTGGACCAAATTTTATCACTCAATGGAACGAACACAATTTAAGTTTGTGTTTATAGATACGCCTGATTGCGTTTGTCTCAAATGCGTAGCAAATAAACAAAGCGAAAAAATCTTGTTTACAACAATTGTTTGTATGGAAATAAATATACACGCAGTTTCCAATTGGTGGTAGAACAGGTTACTTCGTTAAGAGTTTTTATATATGTATTAACATTATATAAGATAAGCCAATGTGCTTTAATCATCAAAGTTTATTAAAGTTTAAAATTTTTATTTAAGCTCTTATGTTTATTTTCTTACCGTTGTTCTTGAAGTGAAAATTTAGTTTTTTTTGTTAAAGAACGTCATAATTTTACTTTTTATATCATCCTTAACGCATCCTAAGAATATGATGTACCCAAGATTACATTTTCAGTTGTTTTCTTATGATTTTCAAATAGAAACAGAGCTTGCAAAACTAATTTGTAATGGTTTTAGGCAGACTATTGACTGAAATTATGTTATCATTATTTTTAAGAACGAGGAACTTTAGATAAAAGAACAATTTGCATACGATTTCTCAGGGCTTGTATGTACACTCATACTTTTAAACGGTAGCACAACAAATAAATGCCGGCTTCGTTTTGTTAGAATAAAATCTTAAAAATTTCTAAAAGCTCAACTCCAAAGTTAAAGAAAGGCACAGGAGTTTGTTTGTCCAAGATTATTTTTTCGTAAAAATGTCAAATAAGTCTCTATGAAGAAATAGTAATTGCATTTTGAACGAGTAGAATTAAAAATACTGTTTCGAGTAAAACGATTCCAATTTTTAGAATACTGTAGTTCACTCGGTAGTTCATATATAAAAAAAATTCAGTTTGTGGAGGTTCTTACATTAGCTAGGTACGAGTTTATTTTATTTCGAATTTATCTCATTTGTTTAGTAATTATATCTTTCGTGAAATTTTGAGTTTGAGTTCACAATGTTAGTTATTAAGAATAAATAAACATATAATTGTTTTAACGTTTTTATTAAAAGTTGTTTTTTTTATGTTTCTTAAGAATCCATCTTAATTGTAAATAAAAGTTATACCGTTCGTAAGTACATGTCGAAATTAATAATAAAATTAAAACAAGCGTTTACCGCAAAACTCCACATCGCCACGTTAAGCGAAAATAATATTGCGTTTTAGACAAAAAATGGTTCAAACAGAAACTAGTATAGACAATAGAATTTCCAACAATTTTTTTCTAAAATTGATATTGGTGGAGATATTGTTATAATAATTAGTGTCACGTGATTGTTATATATCAATAATTACTACAAAAGTTGTGTATAATTAAATTATATTTTTTTATTTGAAACAAAAAAGTATAAAATGAATATTTTTCTAAATATTTTAAAAATTCAAAAATTTGTGTAGGATAACGGCTCTTTTGGCTACATATATTATGCCCGAAATCTAATTAGATCTTCGGAATTATAAATAAGGTCTTTGTACAAGGTTTCATAAAAGTCGGAGACTGGTTTTCTTGGAATCTTGTTTACATTCGGACGGCCGGCCGTCGGACATACATTTTTTTGTTTCACTATAATATACTAACTCTAATTCGTCCGAAAAAGTGAAAAAAATGGGTGTTAAAATTTTTCGGTTTGGAAACTGTTGCATAACTCCATCTTATTTCATAAGATGTGGAGTAAAATGATATTACAAAAATTCTATCATTCTAACATCTCATATATTCACTGAGGGGAAAGAAACCATGCTTCATTTCATTATCAAAGAAAGTAAGGTGTAAGAATCAACGTTGTTTAAAACTTCATCCTGGGTTGTTACTCAAATGTTTAAGTGAAATTAAGTGACTTCTATTGCTCAACAAATATTTTTCAATACTAAATATTAAGTATTGTTTAACTTTTAATGATTGAAGTTCACAACAGTTCGTTAGCGTGAACGTTGTCATAGAAAGTACGTCACAACTTGGAAAATTTTGTTACAAAAAAAATCGATACGATAAATATCAATCTTTTAACAACGGATAACCTTTAAGACCGGTTAAGGTACCTGATTGTTCAAGACAGTCGTTTTCCTTTTAAACGTTTTCAGACTGGAGTTCTAACCTAAAATTTTGCTCGAATAAGAGGAAAAATAAAATTGCCTTTTAAAAAAATAGTTCAAATAAAAGACAATAAAATTTTCGACAAATTTTATCTCATAACTTTTTTTGTATAATTGATAATGTTGTAGAAGGAATATAAAGTGATAAACTTGGTAATTTTAAGTGCAACCATAATGTAAACATTAATTTTTTTAGATAGTAATGTGACAAATATACCAAAATAAAAAGACTTTGAGATAAATTATATAAAAAATACTTAATTGTTAACATAAATAGCTTTGAACATACACGTATACTATTTATTTAAAAACATTATTTATAAATCTATGCATTCATTTCGTAATTATGGGAAATCTCTTTAAGATAGTGGATAATGTTTTGGTTTTGATATTTCTCATAGAGTTCCTGATATTTCTAACAGTACGTAAATGTTTGTTTAATTTTTTTTACGTTTGTGGTTGTGGCCCCTTATTATATAATTGACTATAAATTGATAGGTATATTTGTAATTAATCGGTTATAATGGGGAGCAGGAATATGTTCGTATGTTCGACTGGCTACCCTGTACAAAATTGTGATTAATTGGTTGAGTGCATCAAAAACAACCCACGGCAAATAATCTTTGCGTCGAACCGCCTTGTTGTCTAAACGTTCTGCGCCAAAAGTCTCGCGTCCTAAGGTTTGCGTCAAAAACTGTACGACAAAATGTTCCTTTTCGTCAAAACCCTATAAAATCTATGATATTATATTCTTATCGACCTATCTGGCAAGTTTCTTAAAAAAGAGGTTTTCTTGATATCGTGATTATGGACCGACGCCTGGCCAGCAGTCAGAAAATTTATTTACTTCATTATAACGTACTAACTCTAATTTGTCGGAAAAATGGAAAAAAAATGGATAATTAAATTTTCGGTTTAGAAACCGTCGCATAAGTGCCAATCTTATTTATAAGATGTGGAGTAAACATATGCTAAAATTCGTTGCGGGTTAAAGAACGTAGCAGATCTCCATCTATTTCAACCATTCCAAAATGTATGGACTCTAAGAAAAATGCCAACAGTTAATTTTAACGACATAACTCTGTTATGTTCTACTTCTTACTTTCAAGAATTTTTATCTCTACAAGTGTGCATGGTTTTCTTTTTAAAATTATATATTTAATCTTTGAGGACCTTTTGTAGTAGGTAATTGCTTAATTTTTTTGTAACTTTTTCATTAAAAGTCCTTTATTTGTCCACATACGCACAGTTTATGAGGAATGATTAATATTCATTTAATCACATACCATAAATATATATAAGCATCATTTTCTATCAACCATATTTTCACGTATGAATTGCCCAAATTCAATTCTTCTTCTAATTTCTTTCTATGATTTTCCATTAAACTCAAACCTTTACCCGACTTTTACTTTATAATCAATGCTTTTTCTACTCAAAATAGTAGCTACTTTTTTTTCAGTAGCTACAAAAGTCTAAAGAAAAGTTTGAATAGGTCTGAGTAATTAAATTCGTGTCTCCTTCAAATCCAGAAATTATGCCAGGGGTTTAACATACTCATAGTTTTATAAAAAAAAACAATATCAGCTGAT
Organism: Abscondita cerata; assembly: GCA_030710515.1. Taxonomy (NCBI): domain Eukaryota; kingdom Metazoa; phylum Arthropoda; class Insecta; order Coleoptera; family Lampyridae; genus Abscondita; species Abscondita cerata. Next base: position 457,641 of record JALBCR010002248.1, read on the forward strand.
AAAAACAACGTGCAAAACCCACAATGAAAAAAAAGCAGTTGCAAGCTAGTTTTGTTAATTAGTTAATTGCCTGACTATTCCAGGTTTTCCAAATTAGTAGCAACCCTGTCGTTAAATTGTTGACAACATTTATTTGACTTGTTAAAACCAGGGGCCGGCAATTCATGTGTCTACTTGTATGGGTGAAATATATACATGATTTTTTTGCATGCTTTCTAATATGTTGCCAGCAATACTGTATCGCTCCAATCAGTAGGATGGTCTCTAAATTTTCTTAACCTAAAAAGGTATGTTGTGCTTTTAGTCAACAAATAAAATGAAGAAAAAATGCACAGTTCTCTAAGTGTCCCTAAAAAAATCAGATTACTGTAGTTATACTTTTTATTTTGTAATGAAACAGCTCAGAATTTGACAAATGAAAAACAAAAAAATAGTATACTCATAAAAATGACCATTAAGTAATATATACTGAACAATTTTATTTTTTAAAAATAAGTGTGTTTTAAGTATCACTTGCTTTTTTTTAAGTCCTTTTAGGAATAAGACCTGATAGTCAAAAGAGAAGACATCGACATCATCTGAATGTTTGGGTGAATGTTTTACTTTCTGTCTATGTTTACATCACCCTCTATTCAAGATATCCTTCTTTATTTTTAATATTTTTCCTATAAGGTTTTCTTCAGTTCCCTACAGCCCGCCGAGCAATGTTCTCGCTGTGCAAGTTATTATTTTTTTATCGATGACTCCTGATACACCAAAACCGAATGAAATGAAACGTTATGAAATAAAAATGATAAGCGTCAAATTTAAACGTTTGTCAATCATTCCCGAACAGTGTACTGTGTTGATATTACTTACAAAATTTCCATTTCTACAAATTGTATTCTACAGTTTTATGAAACATTATTCATCTTAAATTCATGAATATGCGAATACGGAGATACAATTGAGAAGTATTGAATGTATCGAAATCCAATTACATTGTGAAATTTCCCTTCATTATAAACAACTTTTCCAATCTTGTTAATGCAAGCAATTTAACCTAGTTAAGTAAGCAATTAATTGTCGACAGTTTATGATTTGGGAGAAATCGAACAATTAAAAGTTTCTTTTGTTATTCATACAATTCTCTCCGTATTACGAATCGTTAAAAAATGCGAGACACTTCTTATAATAAAAAAATTAGCACAGGTAAATTCTCAAAACATATAATAACGTAATTTCCCAGATATAATGTTATAATCAAATAAAAAGAAAGGAATTTTAATGAGGAACCAATTGACTTCTTTTTTAATGTGTATAAAAACTTGATTGTATGCCTATCTATTTTTTTAACCGTACAAAACGTAGAACAATAAATAATGATGTTAATTATAGAAACATTAAAGAAATGTTAAACGTACAACCGATTGTGGTTACTTCTTTTTTGTCAAGATTGGGATAACTGCATCTTGAAGTATTGTAATTAAAGAAGTTAATGACACCGAAAAAGGAACATTATCTACCAAATTTACGCTGATTTAAATAATCCGTTTTAATTATACATTTAGATTAAGATTTCTTCTGGCCAATTCGTTATCTATTGTATAATTTTAGTTACTTCAAGCTGTTTTAATTATTTACGAAAAACACATTCAACAACTTCACACATGCTAAGACTTTTCTATTTGAATTAATTATTTATTGTTGTGTTTTTGGCAAAGCACCTGCAGAAGATTGATCAATACAATGACTTTCTTAATTGTAACGTTCACCTTGTACCTGTTTTAGACGTATACGACTGCTTAAAGAAAATCGGTGCTTTAGGCTTTTATACGCATATTTTTGTCTACAAAGTTCGAAAATGTTAGCATCTTATCAAACTATTAAGTCGATTGTTATGGAATTAATTAATACACACACACACACACACACACACACATACGATTTGTTGGAGAAATTTAGTTTGTAATTATTTTGATTTCATAAAATTTTTTACATAGTAAAGAAAAATTTAATAGCTGCTATTTTTAATAATTTATTTCTCCCGTGCTTACCCCGAGTTAATGAATTCCTACACATTTTTACTTATTATAACCTTAGCAGATTTCTTTTCTTCGAACAATTCCAATTGTGTGTCATATCTATATATTCAATGACCATACCTTGTTTTCATGTTAGTAAAATCAATTTTGAGTTAACCTATCATAATAATAATAATTTTTTTTATATTTGTATGCTCAAGTTTCATAAGTCGTCCCGACGATGGCGTCTTCCATCTTGAACGTACGACGTGATTTACACAAGTTCACCTGTTCTTCCGCTTCATCTCGGCCCACTTGCCATATCCGGTTGTCCTCTCACTTGGCTACTGAAAGTAAAACGACGTTTTTTCATACATTTCTTCGGGTACGCACCTGCTCTTTTTTATCACTAAAATTAATTAATCATAAATTACGTAAAATTTTGCTATAACTAGTAAGAATCTCTTTAGAAGCTTTCTATTATTTTAAGTGCCACCGATTTTCTTAAAGAGGAAATGAAATGTTTCAGAAGTATGACAAATCGACTTATATAGATATTTTTATTGTTAATACACGCAGAGGCTTATGTAAATTACTTTTTTCAAGCAGACGTTTATGTAACATCGAGAGCGTCGTTCTACTTCTTTATTTTTAATACAACAAAATAAAATGTCGAAACTATTTAGAAAGGATCAAAATTAAGCACTTGTTTACTCGATTACACAATTAACAATCTTTGTATCAACTATTTTTGTATAATTTATTGTTTAAGGCAATAACTGACAAGTTTTAATAAATTTAATGTTGATTGAGATAATGGCGATTTCATAATTATTATTTATAACTACAGTAACCGAATTTGAATAATAAGCTATTGATGGCGTGAGTTCAAATGAAATTGATTGAGAATCAATAGGTATAATTAGTTAAATTTTTCTTTGTAAAATTGCTCGCGTTAAGAAATGAAGCAATAACTTAATATATTTAACTTCAAAGTTGTGAAATCTAATGTTAATATTTTTTTTTTAATTTTTAAAGGTAGTTTATCAGTTTCACTACCAGTTAATTGAAATAAGTAAGAACATGTAATTAAGCTTTCTTAGAAGCGGATAATAAATTATTAACTTCTTATTAGCTGTTTTGTAACTAAATGATCATTGCGCATTGAAAATTCTAATGTTTTAATTATATTCGTCCAGTCATTAATTAATTGCTTTAAAAAAAATTATTATAAAGTTTACGACTCATTTGATATTCTAAATATATTTTCGATGTAATTTTCAAAACAAACTGTTCGTAAAAATCGTAAAAATGCAAATTTTAATTACACGATTACGATAAATATTAGACGTATATTTAAATAAACTTTTCCCTAAATTAAGTTACATTTTTATTTCCATCAGAGTTGGTTGGGTTTTCATTTTCTTCAGTTGGTATGAGTGTAATATGGTTTAATTTGACGTTGCCAAGACATTTCTTAATTATTGACATATATAAATTATTTAAATTAAATTTCATAATTTTGAAGCGCATTTCAAATGAAATACATCAAAATTACAATCACATTCTAAAATTAATCACTATTTTAGGAAACACAACAATGTGGCAAGCATAACCAAAACTTTTAAATCAATAAATAGTTATTTTGTTAATACCAACAAAAATGTCACACTAACGTAACAATCTCTGATGCAAATAAAAACTGATTGAACTATACATTAAGTTTGTAAGAATTTTAATTACTCTTTTAAACTGAAACCGGAACGTAGAACAGATAAAACTTTCGTAATCAACACATAATAAAAATAAAGACTACAATACAATAACAAGATAACAATGGGATGGTCAATTGCAGAATTAAATGTCAATTCAAATTTTCTAAAGTGGAACGTTGTGAAAGACAAAAAACAGCAGCAGGCGAGTGGTTTTCTTAAAGAAAAAGATGTAATAATTGATATATTCATATTTCGAAACATCAAATTATATAACTTTTAATTTTTTCGGTACTAACACATTTAAATATTTATAAAGTATTAGGTAGGTATATGAATTTTAATAATCCGTTTTATCATAAGCTTAATGTTAAAACTCCTGAAATAGTGGCAGTCATTTTTCAAGTTACTTTTAAAGTCCACCTACTAATTTAAATTTGTGCATAAATTGATAAAAATATTATAAAATTACACTTCCGTATTTTTTTCATTAACTTGAAATACACAAGGAAGGTTTATCTGCAAAAAACTATGCAATACACTTTGTTGTTGTGAAACCAAAGGAATCATCTGACATGTCAACTTATCACATATTCTTGTAGATTTACTATTACATCCTTTATCATTCAGCTGTCGGAAGAACGCAACGTGTTTGTAAAAAAACAGAAGCAATGTAACTAAGATGCCAAAAATTTTAATGGACACTTATAAAGTGTGAATCATATTTAAAATGCACAACAGGTTCACATGGCACGTTCTAAAGCTTACTTTTAACCTATGAACCTTCCATATGCTTTGTTGTAAATAAATTACATAATAAAACATTATACTGTATGTATGTAGTTAACATTGAATTTTGAAAAAATTAACCAAGAAAGATATTTTACAGTTATTAAATTGATATTTTATGTAGATATTAATAATTATTGCAGAATTACTATTATGAAGAGACAACAATAAATTTAGGAAAAAACTACAAGGCCCCTGTTAAAGTGAATTATATTGTTCATACATTGTTAATGGATTTTTATGTTTAGTTTAATGTACAATAGGAAAATAATGTGTGATTTCTCATTACCTAATTTCCCATTGAAATTATGTTTTCTGTACAATACAACTATATATTAAAAATTACCAAATGTATATGTATTTATGTAGATACTGTGTTTCGTATATTTCACTTAATACCATATAATTAGTATAAGAAATCGGAGTTAACCCTGGATCTATATGGATTATAGAAATGAATAAAACATACTTCTTGTTCAACGGTTCAAATTGTTTGACTTAATCTGTTTCTAATCTATTTTGCATTTCAAATCGTTACAAAAACCCCATGTCATACTTTTAAATATTTGATTCTTTGTAGCAGTATTGGTAGCTATAACAACTCAATAATAATATAGACGTAAGAGTTACTTTTTCGTTGTTTTTGACATAAAAAAACCCCTCGAAAAGATTTAGTTCAACAAAAAAAGTGTCATTAGACTTAAAAAAAAATATTTTTAAATATTTTGAAAATTCTTCAAAAGCTAATTTTGCTTTGACTGGACTGAAAACCTATTTCTTAGGACTTACCTGCACATTTTGTCATATTAAATTCCATTTTTGAAAATTAATTTGATTAATTGGATCGAAAAAAAATAATGTGGTTGTTCCGGGTTGTTCTGTTGGTCTTCGACAATAATTGTTATAATTGACCCACTACTAATAATAGTAGAAAAAACACATTTGCATGTAGGGGGCTCCTTGCTGAATCTAAGTTTTTGGGATCCCGATTCCCTCTCCCTAAGAACCCCCTCATAATAGCAAAAAGGATTAAATTCCTTTGATCGGCTATAACTCGCGATGCCGTGATCGTACATACAAGTGACTCAAAGTGATAATTTTACGCCCTACAATTTTAGCCCTCTCGACTAAACTCGAAAAATCAATATATTTCGAGATATAAGCACGAAAATGGGTTTTTCAGAAACAAGTAGATTCGGTTACACTGGCGGAATCCACGAGTCTAGGAATCTCGGAAAGACACCCATTCTGTTCAGTTTTTGACGTTCGATATTGTCGATCTTATCCCACGAATTGATTGGACCGACATTTTTCGAGTTATGCTGGCGCGAGGAGGAAAATTTTTGAAATTTTACTCTCGCGGCCCATTCTGATGTTCAAAACGAACAAATTATTCAAAGAGAGAATTCAAAAGAGTCCCGTGTGAACTTCTCCGTTGTTTTCTTTACGAAAAACGCGCCTAAAAATGGAGCAGTTTTTGATCCATATCTCGAAAAGTATCAATTTCTTAAATTCCTGAGTGAATTAAAACTCTAACTTTACATTCAGACGTTTTTACAAACGGAAAATTTCCGCCAATAACCATTTTCAAAAAATTTACCTCTTCGCAACGCCATATCTCGAAAAATATAGATATGAGAAATTCGCACTATAGGACCAAAAAACGCTGAATCTGAGTGCGCCAGCGTAGCTTCCGTCGTTTTGCGCGGGAATGGGTCGCGAGGAGGAAATTCTCCCCTTCGCGACGCCATAACTTTATAAATGTCGGTCTAATTAATTCGCGGGATAGGACCAAAACTATTGGGAGACAAAACAAGCGAATCCATTTGTTTCTGATAAATCCAGTTTCGAGTTTGGTCGAGAGTACTAAAATTGTAGTGCCCAAAATCCCCCGCAAAACGATCACTTTAGTTCGCCTTGTAGGATCACGTCATCGTGAGTTATACCTGATCAAAGGACTGTAACTCTTTTCTCGATTGTTGGGGGAGGGTTACAGGGGAGGTCAGTGATCTCAACAACTCAGATTTTTTCAATTATTTTCATTGACCTCGTTCTTCAGGACAAGATCCCCCCTACTTTAAATGTATTAGTAGTAGTAGTGTATTTCATGTAACACTATTGACCCTCTAATTTTAGATAGTATTTTAGATCTATTTTCTGTGATATTTGATTTCAGGAAAATCTTTGAAAAGTTCATATTAGTTCAAATGACTATTCACTTCAGTATATTCCGAGGTATATTCAGTACAGGATTCAATTCTTTCCCCTTTTCTTTAGATAAAGATTCACGAAATACTTATTTTTTCATTCGACAGTTACTCAAAATTAAGAACAGTTTATAAGATAAAAATACATGGAATTCAAACAATGTTGATAACATCTTTTTGCAATTACAATTTAAAAATGAAATTTCTGGAGAATTTCTTTCGCAGTCTCTTCCTGCCAGAATTCGATGATGCTTCCGTAATGGTAGTGATAAATTGTAAAATGTATAAACAGTTGCAATTTGACTAAAACAATTTGCACTATATATTACTTTTATTTTTTCAAAAAATACGACAATTTTATTATGATTGGATACCAGTTAATAAATATTGTCGCATTTCCATATTTATATGTTATAATTGGCGAATGAAACAAATACAAACCACAATCACATTTTGTAATATTTATTTTATAGATTTTTTAAATTTTTGTTAACCAAACACAAACATACGTGTTAATCGTGTTGAGATAAGATGCATACAAAATAAATCTTTTTTCTTAGACTTTGATGTTATAATTATACCCAACACAAACGTTTTAAAAATAATCAGATTTTATATGTAATGTAACAAAAATATTTATTCAAATTTATTTGAATATATTTTTGAAAAGGAAAAACCCATAAAATTCAGCAATTAATGTCCTTTCCTGAATTGACATTATAATTTACTATTAAAATTTTCGTTTCATCATTGTTTTCGTATGTAAAATGATAAGTAAATTTTAATGGTGTTTTTTTTTGTTTACAATTAATTTTGTTGTGGTTATTATACTATTTCCAAACATGTGTATTTTTTAACAATAAATTGTCGGATTATAAAAGTACTGTCTTTTTGTTATTAATTTACATTTATATTATAATTTAAAATTTGGTACAACGTTATTTACTTCCCAAAATTGTTTATTGTGTATAGTTCTTTTTTCAAGTTGTGAACACGAATAAAACGTACATGTACGTGTAGGTTTCACCATTGGTTTCATTACATACTGTGCTTGTCAACATTGAGTCGAAAATAGTTCCAAAAAGTGTTACACAGAAATTGAGTAAGTGTTTTAACAAAATATTATATCATTATTTATAATATGTTTAATAGTTTTTTATGCAGTTTTATTTCACATCAGAAAGATGTAAGAGTTTGCGATGGTTTCTTGACTTTACAGATTCTAGTATAAAGCGAGATTTATTTATTTATATAGGATTTATGGGGAACAAATTATGAACACTTTCTATCTGAACTATTTCTCCATTTTCCGTACACTTCATTAATTTATCTTCGGTTCTATACCATTATTTTTAATTTGTCCCGGTCCAGTAGTGTATTTATAAAAAGAAAACAAAAAGTATATTATCTTTCCATTTTATAGAAGTCAAGCAAATAATTCCGAAACCGTTGTTTTTACGCAAAAAATGATAAGAACAAAAATTGTAGAGCACAAAATATTCTACAAAGTACATGCCTTACAATTTTTCGTTTCTCTTCTTTACAGACTTTTTACGCAAAAATGCATTCCATAATTGTTACTCGTTTCCACACAACCTATGAGGTAGAGTTGTCGGCGCGTTTTTCTTTATTTTCTTTAATTTTCTTCATGGTCTTCTTCGCGTAACTCTTCTTAAGTCATTGAATTTAAACAACCTTTTCGAGAATTCTGTAAGAATTAGCTTTATGGTATAGAAAGCTTTTTTATGCAAAATTTTATAGCCAATATTTTTAGTCCTATGATATTTTGTCGTCCGAGCAGCTATTTAGAAGTTAAATGAGGAAAACTCCTAACTAGTCCGCGCCAGGGGTTTGTTTTTCGTTCAAAAGGAGATGTTTCACCCACGATTAGGGTTGGAACTTTTTTTCTCTTTATTTCTAGCCCCTTCGAGAATTCACTGTCCAAAAATCAAAACTTTATGAATTATTTCCACCTAATGGCTATTTTTTGTCTAAAGTGACTGGACTATGTGATTTACCATTAGAGATAAACGGTTTCTCAAATTTGTTAGAATTGCTATGGATTAATTGTTTTTTGTTTTGATTATTATTTTCCTATACGTTGGTTGACGACATGCCTAATCTACAGAAAAGATTTGCGTCGGAAAACACTTGAATGAGTGCCGATTGCAATTTAATTCAAGGCCAGTTATTCATTTTATTATAATTAAAAACATTACCGTATTTACAGCACAAATTTTTAATTTTTAACAAAAAAAAACAAAGAAAATAGTTTCATTTAAATGATTTGTTCTTCTTTGAGGAGGGGCACCAAAAAACCACTAAGTCGTTTTTTCAGGCAACGTTTTGTGCAACCAATGTGCATTTTCTCAGGCCTTTTAAACAATAAAAAATTGTCCGTCACTTGAAATAATATGAAAACCACATGGATATTCAACAAATACAAAACAAATTAACAATTAAATGTAAATAAATAAATCTATACGTAGAAACGAACAAACATGAATTTTTGTTTGTCTGAAAAAACGACTTAGTGGTTTTGATGCCCCTCCTCAAAAGAAGAACAAATCATTTAATTTTAAAAAAAAAAGAAAATAGACTTCCGAATCAAAAACCAAATGATGACTTCGTTGTGCGAAATCTAAGCAAATAATCATATTTCAAATGAATTCATATCAGTAATCAAACCTCTGTAACCTTCTTTGGCGTCTATGTACTACTCTCTTTGCTTTTTTCCAACTCCACAGCATCTATTAGTTTCCACCCTAACTTAATCGCTCTTTATTTATAAAATATAATATTGCACCGGTTGACAAATATATATTTTTTAAATATGCCTTAAAAGGTGTTTATGAAAAGTTTCGAAGATATACATAGTGTTACGTCTTTTCACAAGAATAGGATTTGCGTCGGTGTTGGGTTTCGTATCGAATATATATGGTAATTCAATTCCTCGTGTTCATGGCTTTTTATTTTGTTTATTTTTGAGAAAACAGTACTCTAAACCATATACCTAAATAGAATGTTAAACCACTTTGGAGCTACATAAGTCAAAATTATATGGACGTGTGCCATAGGTGAGATAGTGTCAAAAAACACTCTTTATATGTTTAATGAATTCTTGTAAGGTATTTTTTCTTTTCACAACTAAACAAAAGTTATATTACTTTTTGAGAAAAATAATATAGAGTAATTAAATGCCCTTCTACATTATTTTATTATTAGGACTCGTTAGCCATAAAAACAATTGAAATTAGACATTCAGAAGTGTGTCAAATAACAATTAAAGCTATTTGCATCGACAAAGCTTCAGATTAAATTGTTTTCGTGGCAACTAATCGTAAAATGATATATCTAATTACTCTACGCTATTTTTGAAAACCATTTATTATACAACTGTATAATTTTTTACGTTGTTGTATGCAGAAAAAAATGCCTTAAAAAATGCATCGACAAAATAATTTTGACGTATGTAGTTCATTCAATGTGGTTAAACACGCCATTTACAAATGTATATGTTAACGGCCAAACCCGAATTCAGGCCAAACTAGTTTGTCCTAGGCCAAACCGGTTTATCCTACGCGTATCAGGATATACTAGTTTAGCCCAGGACAATCTAGTTTGGCCTAAATACTTTAGGCTTAACTAGTTTGGCCTAGGCCGAATTATTATTAAAATAAATTTTAATGGTTAAAAATTAAAAAGCAATCAATGAGATGAACATTATTTATTCAAACATAATCTACTTAATTATAAAATGCAGTACCTATTAATTAGAAGTGACACAACACTTGTACAAAACTATAAAATAAAAATAAACTAATCAGTACTTCTCAGTTTTAAAGGTTAAATATTTCGAAAATATTTACGAAAATTCAAATGAAATAGTGAAAACAATGTTTAGAGTCAAAATAAAATTAAAAATGAACTTATTTGCCCATACAAAAAAATGTATTCTTTTATTTATTTTTACATGGTGTACTACGGTGACATTTCGAATTACACAAAATCATTTTCTTTTTACACTGGCACCTATTTGTAGCACAGTTTTTGGCACAGGTGCACCTCATAAAACCTTGTCCTGTTTCAACTGAATGTTTGGTAGCTGCAGTCCTTAGTGAGATTTGAACATCCTTATTGACATCACTTTCTTGAAGACATTTTTGAGTACAAAGGTCGAATTCAGTTCTGTAATAAACAAATATTCTATTTTAACCAAATTACATAACATAATAATGCTTTTAAGACCAAACAAAACAGCGGTTCTTTTATATTAAATTGTTTAACTAACCTGCTATAGAGTGCCTGCAATATTCCATGCTTAGTTCCAATTTTGTACAGGCCATCATTGTTTACTTCAAGAACAACGCCAATAACATTTCTTAGTTCGCCCCTTCCTCTATCTACATCAGGAATTGGCACAGTCACATTATTATCGCCCACTTTAGCTGGCGGATGCGATTTGTCAGAAACAGATTTCATTCTTTTAGCCTGTTTCTGAAGGTTTTCAGCAGCTGTTTGTCTTGCCTTTTGGATATCATTACCAATTTTAGAAGTGCTGGCATCATTACTATCAGTGTCATCTCCTAAATAATTGTGATTGTCTGTCTGCCCATGGGTTAAGTCAGTTTTAATAAGTTTTTGAAGGTCATCTTCATCTTGAATGTCCTTTAATATTTCTGGTAGTAGTGATGTCGTTGAAAGACCAACTCTGGGTTCAACTCCAAACATAACTTTGTAAGGCGATTGTTTTATACCCGAATGATAGACCCTGTTTTTCATGAATTGTACATACCTCAAGCCTTCTGACCATTTAGTCGTTTGATTATCTTTTAACTAACAACTAATCATGTTCTCGACGTCTTGGTTGGCTCTCTCAACGGATCCCTGACTTTGGCTGTGGCGTGGTTTTCCATGCACTAGCTTTAGTTCTGGCCAAAGACTCGTCATTTCACATATAATACGATTGACGAATTCTCTTCCATTGTCTGACTGCAAAATACATGGGGCACCTATCGTCAAAAATATGTCATTCAATTGGTACGCTACTTCTTCAGCTCGTTTAGATTCCAAAGCACGGAGTAAAACAAACTTGGTCAAGTGGTCTTGGTAGACCATGATAAATTTAAACTTTCCATCAGGTTGAGTCTGAAAATCAATGAGATCCACTTGGCACCTACTGTTCATTTGGGAATGTAAAATTGGCTTAGAAACTAAACCTTTCTTTTTTCGTCTTCTTTTCTTGACATGTTACACACATAGATAAATACAAGTTAATCATCTGTTTTGTGACATTAGCATATTTTAAAGATGTCTCAGCCAATAATCTGTTACGTCCGCCGTGTCCGACAGCTCTGTGAGCTGCATCAATAACATCATACAATTCCTCAGCAGGAATATAGTACTTTATGTTATCTTCACTACGGGCTACAAGTTTTTAACAGAACCAATGTTTAAAATCGAAAACCTTTTCAATCGCCTGTGATGAAGTGGTGCCTTGATTTGAGCTTTTTCAGCCTCTTCCACTTGTAGGATAAGCTCTAAGTATTTATCCTTTGTTAAAACATTAAAATGAGAAGATTTTATACTTTCATTTTGCACAAGTTCTTTTAAAAATCGCTCTCTCCATTCTAACTGATCAACTTGAACACTACACGATGGCTCATCCATAATAACAATATAAAACCACAGTAAACTTTTAAACTACCTTAAACAATCAAATTAATATGGCTTCACAGATTGCACGTACACAAGTCACAACACGAATGCACGCAATGAGTGAATAGACAACGAAAGCATTGCTAGAAAGGGGCGCGGAAGGGCATTAGCAGGTTCGAACGTGTTTATTTTGTCACTTGCAACGATTTAAACAGTTCGGCCTAGACCAAACTAGTTAAGCCTAAATTATTTAGGCCAAACTAGATTGTCCTGGGCTAAACTAGTATATCCTGATACGCGTAGGATAAACCGGTTTGGCCTAGGACAAACTAGTTTGGTCTGAATTCGGGTTTGGCCGGTAACATATATACTCTATCCGAACAACCAACGGTTGCACGTCATTATTCGTGTACCAAAATTATGATTTTCTCTTTACTAGGAAACTTGACAAAATTTGCATTTAACTGTTAATAGATACTGTTTAAAATGTAGATATTTTGGGAGAGTATTATAAAATTAAGTTGACACCTAAAAACTCGTCTGTCTTTGTCTGATAAATAGCGAAACGTATTTATACATTGACACGCATGTCTTACTTCAAACCGTCAAATTTACAGCGTTGATGTTTACAAGTTGCAGTTTAATATTTGTACGCTTATTTTACATATAAACAATACTTTTCGTTACTACACATTTTCCATTGTGTTCTAAAATGCCGATACCGTTTTCTAAGCAATCTAAGCTTTTGATTGCGAATTTACTTTCGTGTTTTGAGGAAGAACAAGAAAATGGTGAACATTTGTTATCTGTTAACGCTGTTAGAGGGTAAATTCATTTATTAATTGTTCAATAAAATTTTATTCTCTGTAAGTACATTTTAGAGGGTAACTAATGAACAACAAATAAGCATTACTTTGGTACCTCAAATGTCAACTCTTGAAAGCTGGGAAACTACCGAAGGGTCCTAAAAAGAAGACACCGAAGAAAACAGTTGTCATATTACTCCGATCAGGGACTCAAAGAGTAAGTTTTTATCTAAAGTATTGATAATTTTTATATTAAATTGATTTATTGCAGAAGTTTGATGCATTATTAAACATTTTAAAAGAAAAGAAAATTTTTGAAGGCGTGCGTACTGGTTTATCAGTATCTTTCTTAGCATAGGCTTTAAGTGGAAAAAAGATGACAACCGAAATACAATTCGTTGCTTCAGCAAGAGTGAAGTTTTTGAAACGTTACTTTACAAATTTAAATAATAAAAACCCTCTTCAATGAGTCTTGGATTGGAAAAATACAGTATCTCATACAAACGCAGAAATTTTATAGTGGTGGAATAGGGAAAATGTTTTGGCCATGGAAAATATTGCTCCATTTATAATCAATTTGGGAATTTGTAGTTCAGAAGACCAAACGAATCTGAATCGGACTAACCACAAAATATACATAAATAATTGTACAGGGTTATTCACTATAAATTACCCACTCCTTATTATCGTTATTATTGCTCGTAGGAAAAAAAAGTTGTGAATGGAAGTTGTATGGTATTAACAGAATTTTCTTAAAATGCTATCAATAATTCAGTTGCTCGCCGTTACAGGGTAAAACAAAAATATGATGTATTTTTAAATGTAACAATCTGTATATTATTACATGTTTGATTTTTTTTCTGATTTCAAAAGCATTATCATATGTTGTCTTTATCTTGAGCTGTTATTGAGTTATTAATCGTAGAATAACATAGTTACTTAACTACGGATTTGTTAACATTGTCAAAGTAAGCCATGTAAATGACAAATGTTGTGTTTGATAATTGACATTTCATTAATTCAATCACCAAAATGATTTATAATGAAGCAGACATTCGTTATATTCAAAATAATAAACTGTAGGTAATTTATAGTGAATAACCCTATACATAAATAAGTAACCATAATGAAGAATTATTTTAATTGCTGGTTTAACTTAGATTACAATTTGTAAATTTATCATATACTTCACTATCAAACCGAATGTGCATAAATGAAATTAATAAATGTCATAGTTTTATTACTGTGTGCCCTTTAGCATCGTTTACTGTGTATAATATTTTTGTGCTTTAACTTGAGCTGGAGCCAGACATGCCGTGTTCGTCAAATACAGCAACTGGTTGTTGAATGCCTACTAGTGTGGATGTGTACTTACTATCTGACAAACACTGATTGTAGAACTTTGTCAGTGTCCTCTGTTTCTATCCATTGTCAGTCTTGTTTAACACATCAAAGTCAATGAATATTCACTGTCACACACCCAAATCTTTGCTATATGAGGAGTTGCTCGATGTTTGCCGAACACCGCATCTCTGGCTCCAATTTTCTTCTTCATTAATTTATTAATCGGGACAAGAAGTACTAAGCAAAAGCACAAGTTTACATTAAAAACTATTTTTTTATTCCTTTCAGTAATATTGTACATGTAGATCACAAATGCCGAAAGGGTTGTATAAACATAATGATTACATTTGTAAATAACATTTTTCTTAGTTATCTTTGCGACTACATATTTTAAATTATAGACTAAATATTGTGGGTGTCTACTAGTGTATCACTATTTAGTAACTTTTTCTATTAATGAACGATTTTAGTATAAGCGACCAGCATATATAATATATGCAGTACATCAAGTTGCCATTTTATTTGTCAATCAACAACAATATGAAAATATAAATAAAAAATCTGTCATAATTTGTAGCAAAGCAAATTTTAATATTAACAAATGGACATTAATTTACAGTTGTAAATCGTTAATTTGTTCACACAAACTTTGAGACATTTTTGTATTGTGCGAAACATTCCGATGATAACACTTACAATATTTAAGGGTCTTCAGCTCATCTATTTTACAAACTATTGTCTCACGCAGTCTTTTAATATTGTTTACTCATTGTTCAAAAGTTAAATTCTTCAAGCAGGTCTATAAGAGAAAATAAAAACTATAAAAAAGGTAGTCCAATAAACATTCCGACTCCTAAAAATATCTTTTGTAGGTGTAATGGAACCACTTTAACAAAACGTTTTTTTTATAAACTCTACATACGCATGTTGTGTGAAATACTGTACTTGGGTTTTGTCAACCACTTCTGGTGTGGTCTTTGTAGGTGCATTACTATTTTGATTAAGCACCAATCCGTTCTCACAAAAAAATTTAATACACGTTGTTTCGCTGTGATGAAAACTATTGTATTTCGACGCAACAATTGGAATAGAAAACACCGAAAAACTAGACTCGGACACGTGTTTCAATAGCTAAGCTAACATCATCAGCGAACCCAGTTATGACCGATGAGGCTATTCCATAAACCTTTTGCTACTGATTCTGAGACAAAAGTTTTTTACTCTTTTAAGTATCTATCCACAAATAACGAGACTGAAATGCCTCATTTAACCAAACACATCTGCTTAAGGGATAGTTTTAGGATTGAACGTATTTTAAATGATATTGTGAATTTTTATCTTAGTTTAGCTTATCTGTTATATTCTGAATTTTCTCTTCTACCTATATAATGCAGAGACAAACCATAACTGTATAATAGTAAGCACGTATACTATTTACGGAAAGATAAACAATGCTATAAATTATGACACAAAAAAAATTTGTATAATAGAAATGGTAGATGATAGTTAAGCGGAATTTGCACTTGTGGGTGAAAAGTAAACATTCCAATCTATCAAATAATAATGACCAACCGATTTGGAAATATCAAATAACTTCTCAGTGTCTGAAGCAATAAAAACGAAATCATCACTATAAAAGTTGGTCGTATGCAAATTCCAAATTCTGATTTATCGAAAGTAAATGTTAAGAATTAGGATTGTAGTGTTTGATTTTGTATTTTAAAAATGTAATCAGGCTTATAGATAAAGATAGCGTTAAGAATTTATCTACCTTTCGCTGCCTACGTGAAGATACTCGACTCCAAATTAGGATATCGATATTTTCACGTCGTAAAATTAAATTTTTATTTTACATCAAAAACTTTCTTTGTGCACAACAAAAATTAAACAAATCAAAACAATCTCATTGATTTATGGTGTTCTTTGAGATCGAGAATAGATTAGGTCTTATTTTATTGCGAGTCCAATTGAAAGGAGGATGTACGTGAAAGAGTGTCGCCATTTATTTTGTACGACTTGTTAATTTTTCGTGTTTTATCGCTTAGTACAGCAAGTTTAATAATAATTTATTGACAAGTTTGAACCGCAACCCGCTACTTTTAAAATTATTTGAATGTATATGTTTGGGGTTATTGATTTTTGCATTGAAATTTTTTTCTTTCAATAAACTGTAATACACATCCTACTTTTTGTCATATCATCGGTTATAATATATGTTAAATAAATAGTAGGTACATACCCATTTCACTCTTACTAACGTACAGATCAAGTACAATTTATTACATAATTTTTTTTATTCAAATTTGATTTGGTTTTTAATACAATGGTGTGAAGAAAAATTAATCCCAGCGTGTGTTATCACGTATTCATAATTTATTATATTATAATAGTAGAAGAAAAGTTAACATCTATACATTTGTAGTCGCATATCTAATCAAGGGTACATACATCAAACCGACTTAAAGGAAAGAAAAAAAGTAATCAAATTCGTCCGTGTGAATGTATTTAAATGATCAGTTACGAACTGTAAATTTTTATATACTACTTAATTTGAACTGTAAACGTGACCATATTCAAAAAATCACAGTGAGTTTAGTCTGGCGATGCGTGATGGTTTCAACCTCCTACTTTGTCATGATGCAAGAAAGCAACCGTTAGGTTATACACCTGATGCAAACAGGACGCTGATGACCTCTGTGACGTCACACTTGTGTACATGTCCACTCTTCCGGGTGACCTTGAGCCTCTTCATCTCGTATATGACCGCCGAACTCACTTTTACCTGACATTTGATTTCTGACGTTTTCTTTCACCCGGAGCATTACTTATTACGAACATTATAGAAGTTGACGTTATCTAGACTTTTAATAAAAGTATGAACGCAACACCGTTAATGAACGATTTTATAATATATTAATTTTGAAATTTAAAATTTTCCTGACGTATTTCTTATATGGCTGCATTTTTTTATTTGTTTATTTCGATACGTACTATAACATTATAGGGTAGCGGTATAAATCTATAAATTTTATATATAATTTTTCTGAAACTTAAATACATTAACGTAATCGCCACTGTAGGTGTCTACATTTTTCATGTTTATTATTCATCCTGCCATCCAATGAAACTTGTATCCAACTTAGTTTTTTTAGGAAACATAGGTACGTTTATATTTTAAATTAGGATTAAATTGACCCGCACTCATTGGATTCATAAAAGTGGGTCAAAGATACTTATGTAAGGAAAAAATAGAATTAAACCGAATTGTCTTTTGTAAATGAATTTTTGTTGTAACCAATTTTGAATGATTAAAATATACTACAATGCCCACAATTGATAATATCAATTACCTCATATTGTAAACAAAAACTTTTTTTTATTGCTGTGCAGTAAAATAAGATAAATAATGCGGTAGAAATGAATATATAGGGCGGTCCGTAAGTAATGGTACATAAAGATATGCAAGAGAGCCATATGCTATGTTAATGATGTAAATGTAAGCTAAATTTTTTTATCCTTTATACTAACGCTTTTTTAATAAATAAATGTAAGTAAAAATTGGAGCGGTGGTTTTTGATATCGTGTTTACATACGGACGTACATCTTATAAAACGTGGAGTAAAAAAAATGTTTTCCACATATTGGGTGTTTAGAAGCGAAGTGTTTGAAAAGTTAGCACAAAATATGGAAGGATTTCATATTGTCGTTGATACTGCAATAGGTAGTATGTCAAAAATTAGCATTTATCAGGAAATGAATCAAACTTGTTGCTGTTTTTGTAAAAATGTATTGGGGCAATATTATCTAGATACGTTTACGTAAATTCTTATTGGTTGTTGACAAACAACTATTAGCCGCGATATAAAACACGTTACGGCACTTACTTCGATACCATAAACTCAAAATGATATTGTTTGACATACTACATATTGTAACATCAAGGAGGATATGGTTGCATTTTTTCGTTTAATATACACAAGTTTTGCGTTTAAAAAAATAAAGAGCATCACTACATTAGTCCATTAGTGCAAGGAAGGTGGATATCTTGGAAAATATTGGGGTTAGAAAAAAACTTTCGCAATGAAAGTTGTGCAAATCAAGGAGCTGTACATTTTAAAAGTAATTTCGTTTATACCGGGTGTTCCATATAAGCACGACTTACCAAAGTTATGTATTTTTTAAATGGACCTACCCAGTTTTTATTACAAATTTGGATTTCTTGAGAAATTCTGATATAACTTTAAGCATTATACATAGTGTCTAAAATGGAGGGTTTTCGAATTATTTCACTTTATTGACTTTTCGAAAAAATTAAATAACTCATATATTCTGGAATTTATTCAACTGCCATTACATGTGCTAACTACAGCTGGTTGTAGACCTTTCCAATCTCGCTTGGTTTTGAGTAATTAGTTATTTACTCCCTAAATTCATGGATAACGTGATTTTATCAAATAGCACCACGTAATTTTTTATGTGCCGTTGAAATCTCATAAGCTTTCTAATGATAAGATTGTAGGTATCTAACTCTTACTCAAAAATCCGCTTATATTGGTAGAATTTTTGGCAATATTTTGTACCACTGAACACAAATCTGACTCTGAGATTTGAGAATTAAAATGTTTATGAGAGGTGTGTTGTTTTAAACTATCTTTGTGTGTACAGTGTTGATGAGGTGACCCTTAATTGTTTTCTTCTCAATTTATTATTCTACTCAAGCGGTCCTTGTATCCTTATCTTACGTTCTTGAACCTTTTGTCGTTCATAAAAAATCTTATAATACTTTCTGTGGTACTGATCATCTGCTGAAACCTGAAACTAAATCTATGAACTCTATTCGTTCAATCGAATTATATACAGGATGGGCAAATAAGTGAGGTAAGCGGCTATATCTCAGAAACCACCCATTGTATTGACTTGCGGTAAAAATTTATATGATAAAAGTAGCCAAGAAAAAATGCTGGAAATTATTTTCGAGTTTCTAAAATAGCCGCCAGGGAGGATAATTGCCATCTTGAAATTTAAAACCCGTTTTCTGAAAAATTTCTTATATTAACGCTAGGTAGAGTGAATATTGTTTTAAAGCTGAGATAATTTCAAATCTTTTTGGTTAAATACTTTTTGGTTTATCCCTGAAAGGAAAGTGATAGAGAGTGTTCGAACATTTTCGGAAATAAATGTCGATAACCTCAAAAAGGCTTAATAAATTTTAATAAACTTGGTTTCTTAAAAAGGTTTTTTTCTTAGGCTATCAATCGTTTTATGAGTGATTACGATTGCTTACCTTGCCACCAGATAGTGATTTCTGACATATTCGCAAAGAAAATAATTTTCTGAAGTAAATAAATGCAATGATATGACTTTTTTACGTCATTAGATAGACAAATTAGAGCCTATCAACAACCCAGAAAACCTTATCTCAATATCTTTATCCTACCCTAAAATAATGAATAAAAGAAGTAAAAAAAATTGAATTTTGGAACGCATTCCCACTTTACATTTTGTTATTAATGTCTAATTATCCCTAATTTGCCAAATAAAACGCAAATTTATTATTTAGAGTGTCAAATGATTACAAAATGATTTTTAATAAAAGAAGTTTACACTCCTCTTTTAAATATATATAATTAATAAGTCCGGTCGAAACGTCGATAAAACAAAAGACAATGTGTATTGAGCTCTAGTAAACCTCGTCAACTCCTAGGGAAGGCCCAATGGACAATTATTAATTTGGGAAATAACTTATTAAAATTATTTTAAGCTTCATGCAGCCCAGTTATGATTTACTTTATCGCACATTTTATTAAATAGACTATATTATCGAAATGTTTCTTTAGAAAGAAACATTTGGACTTCAAATAGTTGTAGTACTACAACGCTATATAGTATCAAAATTTTGGTTTATGTTACCAAATCTCTTCTCAGGTTTGTTTTTATAAAATATTTCATATTTTCAATCTTGGCATTGTTATTTATTAGAGATCTCATTTTGTCATTAACTTGATGAATCAGAAATGGCGATCTAGAACTTATATGAAGGTACAACGCCAGCTTTTTGCTGTGTAAGGTCTTAATTTTTCGCGTGTCACCAGAAAGTAAAAAAGTTTGGCGTTTGAATGGGATTTTCAATAACATATAGACTGGCATCTATAATGGTTTTTCTTTTTTCGGATTTTACAATCAGATTTAGGTTGTAGTTCTGTAGTTTTGAAATGTGAAATCGTATCGTTAAATGGAAAAAGTTCACATGTCATTAAACTATTTTAGAATCTGCTTCTTTTACAAGTCAAATAAGGCAAATTTTTGAGAACAGTGTAAAAATGCCTCGGTTCAAGAGTGCACCATTGTATTTACTATTTTGTTTTTCTAGGCTGATTTTAAATAATCAATCATGACCACATTCATGAGTTGTGTAAATGTATTGCATTCGAATGTAAAGCAACAAATTCTAAGTTTTTTCTCTTAAAGCCGCCGTATACGAGTCACATTTTTGCACCTTAAAAAATTGAAACAAGGTCAGATAACCACCGACCACCAATTGTGTTCAAAGTCAACCAAATTTTTGCAGTTTGCTTGTGATTGCACTGACTTCATTGTGCAGTCGATTGAACCATTACAGGACACCAAAGAAAATTGACAGTTTTAAAATTAATATCGACGAATTCTTCACTAAGAATAAGAATGTTCTGGGTACACCCATTTTTATTTTTCAGGTGAGAAGATGAAAATTTTATAGTTTGTAGGTACCAGAAGCTCAAACAGTATGATACAAAATTACACAATTCATTTTAGTATGCCATGTGCTTACTTTAATGAATTGACTCAAATTTTAAAGTGTAGCATTCAACGTTCCAACACAAATATAAGAAAAAGTATTTCGGCTAAAGAAAGACTTACTATAACATTGAGACGAATTTCTGTTTAACACTTAAAAAAATTCTCAACGTTATTTATGTACCAAGGCACTAAAGTTTGATTTTCCATGACGAATGTGTTTTAGTTTAATGCTCCACAAAAAAGTAATTTACAATTTTGTCGTCTTATTGGTTTTACCGTAGTCCGGGACAAGTAAAAATGCATTTTTTTTTCGAAATTTAACAATTTTTTGAACTGTTTTAATTTCCCCGATATAATTTTAGGCACAAAAAAATTTGTTCAAGCATATTACAATTAATGTAATCGACTACAAATCGACACTGACATAGGTATTCGACTGCAATTTTGTACCTCGTGTCGGCTTCAGGCAACGTGCTGCGACGACCACACGAACTGCTTGCCGACTGCAAACGCCCGTTTCGACTGCACCGTAACGACTGCATTTTTGAGGAAAAAGTGAGATTTTCCACTAATCCAGGATATAAAGTGAAATATTAAAAAATTAACATGGTTGCAATGCTCCAAACAAATGTTAAATACATTTTTGTTTTGGATGTAATTTTAATAATATTAAACCAGTTTTTTATATTTAATTCACTTACGATTAGGTCACCTCGAGTTCTTGTTAAATTATGAGGCACTCTTTGTATGAGACCTGTAGATATTTTCGTGGTCGATATCCAGAAGATGCCTTCTGGAACTATAAAACCCATTTCCTTCCAAGTTTTTCTCTTTCTCCTCACGAAGAATGGTGAATGTACCCATCTTCCTTACTACAGTTATTTGAGGCACTTTGAATTGTATTGGGGCATCTCGAATTCTTATTCCGTGTTTATTTTACAGCATTATATGCTCTCACCCGCCCTGAATCTGAAAATTGATATCGTGACATCAGAATAAAAATTAAATGTTTAGTTATTATATTCATATCACCAGTAAAGCCTATAAATTTTCAAATGCATGGTATTTTAAAATTAATTAAAATACAGAAGTAATATTAATAGATTTATCTATGGGTAACATTAAGTCAAATTCAAATAATATATCATTCACAAAAGTCTTTGTCATCCCTGACGAACACTGAACCTTCACAACTTATGATGACAAATATTGTAGTTTTCATATGTTAGTTTTTTTGACGCAATCTTCATAATCTGATAAATTCAAATAGAATTAAATGTAACTATTGATTTTAACACAACATTAAACATGTCTTAAGATCGTTACTGATAAAAGAACACACGACCAAATAGCCCATGCCAAAATATCCCCTTCTAAAACACCACCTATAAATTAGCTCCTACCAAGAATGCAAAATTATTAGTACAGTCCTCGGTACAGTCATTAGCTTCTTCTTTGAATGGTATTCCGTAAATATGGTGGTAATACATAAATAAGAATCTTTAATTAGTATATGATTATGGGATATGCTTCAAAGCGACAAAGTGAAAAATATATTATAATAAAAGCAATCTAACCAGAGATTTCCTTAATATCAGGTGTGAGCATTGTGCTACATGTTAGTTCTGCAAAATTTGTTGCCTTCTATGGTCGTGTAACGCATACGGAGAAGGCCGGAGCCGGCGGTTTGACAGACCTTTCGTTTATACCGGGTGATAAAGTTGTGTTCGCGTTCTTTTATTTTTTTTAAGGAAAAACTAGTAAATGATATACAGGGTGGTCAATTAGTGCGAGAAAGGTAGATATCTCGGAAAATATTTAAGTTAGAAAAAAACTTTCGCAATGAAAGTTGTGCAAATCAATGAGCTGCACATGTCAAATTTATTTTCGTTATACCGGGTGTTCCATATAAGTGCAACATACCAAAGTTATGTTTTTTTAAATAAAACTACCTAGTTTTTATTACAAATTTGGATTTCTTGGGAAATTCTAATGTAACTTTCTGCGTAATACATAGTGTCTAAAATGGAGGGTTTTCACATTATTCCACTATTTCCGAAAATTGACGTTTCGAAAAAATTAAATAACTCAGTTATACTGGAATTTATCTAACTGAGATTTCATAGCTTTAATATGCATTAGGTACATGTGCTAACTTAAGCTAGTTGTTCACCTTTCTAGCCTTGCTAAGTTTGAGTTTGGTATGTCGCAGTTTTATGGAATATAAACGAAAATAATTTTTAATTTTGAAGTTTTTTTCTAACCCCAATATTTTCCGAGATATTCACCTTCATCGCACTAATTGACCACCCTGTATACTTCGAAAATGGCATGTTTAAATCACATTGGATGAGTTGTATAATCAAAATTATATTGACGTTTGTTAAAGTTACGATAGTCAACTTCTTTCAAATGACACCCTGTATATTTTTTGATGGATTCTTGTAAGGTATTTTTTTACTCCATACAACAAACGAAAAAAATAATACAGTTGTATTATACATTTTTTGAAAAATATTCCGTTAACACTGGAAATGATTTAAATTTGGCATATACATACCTATGTCAAAAAAATCTATTTAAAAATATAGACGTGCGTGTCCGAGTCTTCAATTTTTTTCTTAAACAAAATTGAAATAATTACCCGTATTAGCGCCAATAATCACGATGAACGTAAAATTCTTATATCAAAAAATGTGCAACAACTACCTCTTATAACCCACCAAATTTCATTTACATATCTTGACCGGTTTCGGAGCAATAAATAAATCGTCAGTTTTTAAGAAAAACCTCGTATCTCTGAAAATGAAGCACTTACGAACATACGTTTATTTAATAAACCGTCAATATTTTTCATTCCCAAAGTTTGTAGCACTTATTTACTAACAACCCGCGTTGATATATTAATACTTATTTAGTTGGGCATTTGGGCAACGGCTATTTTGTATGTAAACTGTCGCGGGAGTATTCTGACTGAGTACCAAGAGTTGTAATAATTCCATATACAACTTTGTGCCTGCAATTCAAAACAATGTAGGTACTTACTTTTACGGAAGCTCTAGTAATTAACAAATACAAGACACTTCCAATGCAAAGAGATTACAAAAGATATTGTTGCCAAACAATTAGTGAACATAAAGGTGAACTCAGTCAAGGTCCAGATAACATATCTCCTAAATTTTTAAAAAACAGTGCTCTAAGTTTAGACAAACCGATTTCAGAAATAATGAAATTATATTTTAATCAAGGATTACCTCAGAATGGAAACAGTCAATTATTATATACCTATTTTCAAAAAAGGAAACAAACTCTCACTTAATAACTATCGATCAGTAAGTCTCTCTTCTGTTATTTGCAAATGTATGGAGAAAATTATTGCTAAAGTACTCACAACATTTCTAATATGGAACTCGGTCATTCCTAACTGTCAACATGGCTTTTTCCTAAGTAGATCAATTCTCTCGAATTTGCTGCTAAATTTAGATTCATGGACTAAAGCTATCGATCTTGGAATTCCAGTAGATGTTGTTTATTTAGATTCGATAGAGTTCCGAATCAAAGATTACTGTTAAAACTCGAGCATTATGGTGTAAGGGGAAATTTACTAAAATGGATTAAATCATTTCTGTCAGATAGAACATTTTAAGTACGAGTTAGTGATTCTCTTTCGCGATCCTATTCAGTGAAAAATGGAGTGACGGAAGTGAAAAGTGGACTACCACAAGGATCAGTTCTTGGTCCGATTTTGTTCCTAGTGTACATAGCATATATAACTTCAGGTATTGAATCAAATTCTAGTGTGTTCGCTCATGATACTAAGATTTACAACAACGCTCTGCAGAAATCGGCTATTACACAGTCAGATCTTAATGAAATAGGCTCTTGGTCGAAAACATGGATGCTAACACTTAACATAGACAAATGTACCATCTTGCACATTGGCACAAATAATCCCAGGATAGACTACACTCTAGAAGGAAGATCCTTAAAGAAAGTTTTTGAACATACCGATCTCGGAGTACTTATTAGCAACGATTTGAAATGGTCATCCCACATCGCACACCTTGTAAAAAAAGTTAATTCATTGTTGTATATGATTAAGATAAACTTCAAATGCCTAAAACCGAAACGTCCTTAAAGTTAGTAGACCAGTTGAGGCAGATCAATAATTTTGTACATTAGAAGTTAAGTGTCCATTGCTAATCAATGAGTTATTTAGAAATTTTTTTTTTAGTGCTTCTAAGATAGTGAAAATGAAGCATTTAAATAGCACTTAATTTTTTGATCAATTTAGGGATTTTAATCAAACTCCAAAACTATTTTTAGATACTTGGTCTGCTAACTTTTTTTAAGGTACCAGATCATTGGATATCTCCAGAACTAATGTAGCAATTAAATCATAATTGAGGTACTTAATTAGCAATTAATGAGCACTTAATTTCTAATGTACAAAATTATTGATCTGCCTCAACTGGTCTGCTAACTTTAAGGACGTAAATTCGAAAGTGTTTATAGATCTATACAAAAATTATGTGCGACTCACACTAAAATTTAGTACTAGTGTCTGGAACCCTTATTTAAATAAAGACAGAAATTCTCTAAAAGGTACAACGTAGAGCCACAAAACTAGTTTTCGAACTCAGAAATTTACCGTATCATCAACAACTCTTGCCAACTCAAATTATCAACGCTGAAAGAAAGGCGTGATCGTGGGGATTTAATTGAGACTTATAAAATAATGCAAAATCACTATAACTGTCCGCTATGTGCATAAACGCATTTAAAAATCAAATAGACGTAGTATTAGGTTTAAGCTAAGTAGTGCAAATTGGTTTTACTTCATAAGTTCATAAATTTTTAGGTAAATTAGTGACCATTGCTTAAGTTAATTATATACAGGTATGTTCTGTAATTCTATTTTGTCATTTGCTTTGCGCGAGATAATCGGCTAAGCCGCCTCTCGCTTGAAAATATAATAATAATAACATTTCTAATATCCAACTATCGTTTTATTACCTACAATTTTATAACGCAAAACTTCGCTATGACGAATACCGGACTAGTAATCGACTGTGGAATTTTACCTTAAATATTTAAATCAATATATTTCGGCGTTTTGACTTATCATAAGTAATCATGCCAGTTTGAAAACAAAAAGACACATTTTCGATTTGTGCAAGGTGGCGTTATGTATAGATAACGCAAAACTAGTTTTATGAAAAATATACAATTTTAGTTTGCTGTTGTCGTTGCGAGAATTCGCGTGATAGTAATGTCGAACCCGTGTTGGATTCATGTTTAATTGAGGTAGGACACTTTTTAGCGCGAGCTTCTTTATGAAAACCGGCATTTTTTTATATTTAAGTCTTTTATAACGAATTAATTGTTAATATTAACATTAAGGGTTTTTTGTGGTAATTCACTAGTTAGCGTAAGGAGCTGACGACGAACTCGAATAAATACATTAATTACCACGATCACTAAAATTTCAATTTTTTTATTTCTGATTTAATTAATTTTTTAAATGTTACAATTAACAATTTTTTGCTGTATAAAACAATTATAGTTGTGTAGAAGATCTATTAGACGAATAGACCGTTAACTGTCTGGAGTTGTTCCATATCGTACGGTTTTTGCTCTTTTGTCTTTAAAGTTAAAACATGTTTATCGGTGCTGTATAAGGAATGGAATGTTTAGAAGAACTATATGAACTTGAAAATGTATTTAATTTCACAATTAAGTAATTTTATTTGGCTGTACTAGTGTGTATTGCATCTTTGCAAGAATATTAACAAAAATTGTGAAAACTTATGAAGTTACGCCCATATTAAATTTATGCAAAGAAAACATACAAGGATTGAAATATTATTAATACTAATTGAATATTTTACCCATAAATAGTTGTTAAAGACTTCTACATGTAAAAATTTATTAACTCGACGTGATTTATATTCGAGTTTACTTATAAACCGAAAAGAAAATTTGATTACAACCTACTTGTAATTTCGGCAATCCGCAGAGTCGAATTTTTAATTAACCTGTTACGATTTATACGTGTTAGTATTAGGCAGGTGCATTTGCGTAACATACCTATTGCAACACAAATATGTGTCTAGTGTCTTAAGATTATTTAATATAATTAATATAAATAAATCCTTGAGTGCAACCGGTAAATTGCAGGAAAATGGCGCTTGCTTTAGGCAAAATTAGTATTTTCCTCAATTACTCATACATTCTATTATTTTCACTTTGTCGTAATCATCGAGAATATTTTATTAATCAACCAAACTTACAGTTTGGTTACTAGGATCGCTATTCTGTACGTCGTTACCGTCGTCGTTGTCCGTTACAGGGTTCCCGTTGTGATGGATTCAATTTGACATGTGAATTTTAACGCTGATTCCGAATATGCCCCTCATTTTTCGATATTTCGAACATTTTTGGAGAAAAACTTACAGTTTTTTGGCTGTAAGTTTGGTTATAGGCCGTACATTAGCGGCTTTTATAGTTTTTTTTAATTCATCAGATTTTGCATTGATTATGATTCAAGTCCAGTTGCTAATGTGTTGTACTGTTATGTGTATACAAGTATTGCGTTGCAATTTCGAATATGATCATTAATCAATCAATAAGTGTCTTGCCAATATACAAAGCTATCCGCTACATGAAAAACAACAATACAAGGCAACGCACATATCTCACACTGCATGTAGTAACAACACAAATACATCACAGTCTTTGTAACACAACTAATCGAGCCCCCCCGACAAGAGATTGATAATTTTTAAATGCACGGTGCAGTCAACGTGCGTTTGTTTGCTGTGATGTGCCCTGACCTTTATCACCTGCTGAGCTATAAATCTGTAGACTACTCGTATGTATGCAAAGCCCGTTAGAGAAACGTCATGTACCGCCAGATTGAGTTAGACTTTAGAGTATTATTTGACTTTGATTATGTTACATAATCTTTATTCAACCAAAGATAATTTACGCTTCACCAAGAAAAGAATATTAAGAACAAAAGGATTCTCACCGGGAGATCTTCACGTTTGGAGTTTGTGTTGTGACTTGGCATTCGAGTCTCTACGGATAACTAAACATTTTGAGCACTATTACTTCAAAAAATCTTGGCATCACTTCATATCATCAAATTCAATTACAATTGACGTGTTCTAGTTGTTCTAAAAATATTATTCTCACCAGTCGTAATCAATAACGGTTATTAATTATCGTGTGACAACTAAATTAACTAAAATCTTAATTAAAATTGCTTTATGTGTCATGTATTACAGTGCGTCATTGTTTACTTTTTAATTTTCAAAATCGTGACCATTAAATTTTTTTTATCAGTTTTTTAATGAAAATTTTATTGTAGAAAGTAATTTAAAGAAGTTTTCGTGAAAGATATATTAGCATAAAAAGTCATAAATGTGGGAATTAAGTTGTATGTAATAAATTATTTTTAGATCTTTAGATAAATTTAATAAAATGTTAATCCAGAGTAAGATGATTAAGTACGTGATGACCGTTGACGAATTGCCTTGTCGTCTTATCCGACGAGACGTAAAAAGAAGTTAATTTAACATCTTTAATCATAACCCGCTTCGACTTTCTTCAAAATTAAAAAATCTATTTATTGACAATACTCGTAATAGAATGAAAAATATCTTAGATTTTTGAAGATGATCTATATACTATGGGGCATAATATCATTACCTGCTACTTATTAAAAACTTTATTCTTTTGCTTACATAATTAAAAAAATATTAAATAGGTTTATTATGTTTTATAAATAATTTTTTTTTTTTTTTGTTTCACTTGTTTTCTTGTTTCTTGAATAATTAAGTTCTTCGGGTCTTTTCGATTGTTCGTACATTAAAAGCTTACTTACCTAGCAATTCCAGTTTTAAGTATTGTTCAATACTTCAATGTATTTTTATCTTTCTTAATCTCATAATCCTTTAAATGCACAGTTACGTTAGGCGACAATGTAAATGCCCCTACCCGTTTTGGTTACCTGTCCGGGTTGCAGGTACTCCACGAAAGTAAATGTGTTTAGGCATTTAACGTAAACATATAGTATGACTATTTGATTATTATTTTACTACTAAAAAATGTAAAATACAGGTTTTTTTTACTTTTTTAAAAACGAAATTATGAGATCTAAAGAAAGAAAGAACAATTATCTTCATTCGTTACAATTATGTTAATTTATAAAATTTCTCCATAGCTCCGTAGTCTTTATTTGTGGGCTACTGACTAATTTATACACGGATGCTGATATGAACTAAGACTAACAAATAATTACCTCAATTGTCATTATTGCCAATTGCCTGTTTTGGGACATTAACAAATCTTCATTTCACTTACCATAGTAGAATATCGATCGGGTACTAGATGCCCAGACTTCCTTATTCAAGAATGGAGGAGATAAACACCGAATTCTATAATTTTGTGCGGTTTGTCTGTAACGCTAGCACACAATTTAATAACACATCTATTAAATAAATGAACAAATTTAATAATCTAACAAAACAAACATAAACAATTTATAAGATATAAACACAAATGCAATAAATGCGATAAAAACAAAAAGAAAAACTACAAATTCTTAATCTAAATTGAAATTATTAAGATCAGATCTGTCTTTCATTACCTTATGAACTAATCTATTTACATTAAGTTACTTTAACAATTTAGATTTAACTATCAAATGCAAATTTTATTTGTGTTTTCAATTTTTCAATTTTTTGTCAAACGCAATTTCTTGGTTTTTTGAGTCAATCAAGGACATGACAATGATAAGGAATACGATATCTTCAAACTTATGCTCAACAAAATAAGAATTTCATACCTCTGTATGCGAGTTTGGATTTGCTAATATTTTCCTTTCTACAATACCAATTTGGAATTTTATCAATCTGTAGACGATTTGAATTCTTCCAATACAACTACGATAGCGAACGATTTGTAACGATAACGGCGGCTTCCATCTGTGCTACTCAATATTTTCAATACAATAACGATAACGATTTGTAGCGATAACGGCGAATTCAATTT
This sequence comes from Abscondita cerata, assembly GCA_030710515.1. Taxonomy (NCBI): domain Eukaryota; kingdom Metazoa; phylum Arthropoda; class Insecta; order Coleoptera; family Lampyridae; genus Abscondita; species Abscondita cerata. Next base: position 487,997 of record JALBCR010002248.1, read on the forward strand.
ATGCTAGTCAATATCTGAAATAGGTTGCGACATCCTTAAAAAAAAATTTACTAATATGACAATTTGTCTATACAACGAATTCTTGACACCATTTTTCCTTGTCTTCGAAATGATCATGAATTTTCGATGTACGACCAACGATACGTATGTTATCGATCCATTACGATTTTTGATAACCAAACCTTAAAGCTTTAACCCTTTGTTGCCCAAGCTTAAGAAAAAAAGGTCAAGTTGTTGAATGAAGTATACAGTATTTCTTTACAAACGTGTAATATGTAAAATTTGTTTTAATGTTTAACATCGTGATACAGCAAAAACAATTTTTCTTCTCATTAGAACATAAATATGTGCCACAGGCACTACATTTACTATGAGGCCGTGATTGTATAGCGTTGGCACTGCAATACTCACATCGACCCCTTTTTTCGTCGTATATAACCCAATGGCTGCCCCTGTTGCCTAAACGAATATCGTTAGGCACACTGTAATTATCTTTGCGGCGTTTTGGTACTGCTTTCAGGTGTGATTTTCTGCGGTTTCCCCCAACCGCATTCATATTTATCAATCCTAAAGCGACAGACCGTCGAAACTCCAGGGTACTAATTTTTTCATATAGTTGGCAGTAGATTATATAAGCATTGACGAAGGCTATATCAAGAAAGCTCCAAAACAGTCGGTGCCACCATTTTTTTGACTTGTTCTACGAAGCCTTTCCAGCAATGGAATAGACGTAAAGAAATTATCGAAATAAACGATTCTTTGTTGGCACCAGTACATTTTCGTTAACGATAGAACGACAGGCTCTCTAAGACCAAAACTACGGAATTCTTCTTCTAATTCTTCGTTTTTCTCTTGGTAAACTTAAAATTTGGATATATAACCATTTTGATCTGCAAGGCTCCAAATTTTGTATTCCCTCAGTCCCTCTATCGGTTTCATGGGATTGTTTTGCTTGATAGATGAACGTCCTTTAAAGAGAATCATCCACGCTAACTTTTCTTGTCGGCTTGTATAATATTTTAAATCTTTCGTTTAGTGCTGTCGCCACAAGTCGTACTTTGAATAACTTGTCCTTGTTTATCGTTAGGTATTTATGTATTGTCATTGCAGTGTAAGTTGGACAGGATCTGTTCGAATCTATTGCGGGACATGACGTTTGATATGATTGGTATTGCGAGGTCAGGACTACCAATCCAGTAATGCTTCCAGTTAGGTAGCTGGTGGTACTCATCAAGAAGTTGATGCCAATAAATGATAGTAGTTCATTTTCTATCAAATTTAAGGGTTTGTTTTTCTGAACAGCATATGAAAAGTGATATGTTTCACCACGTCGCCAAGAACTTCCAGGAAAATTTCGGTTGCGGTTTCACAATGTGCAAAGGATGCATCAATGGGACCTTCAGGTTCATCGTAGTTTGGCAGTACCGTGTCCATTTGTCTTTTCTTCCAAGTACGTTTGGGCATATTTGCTATTTCTGTATCATCTTGTTCTTGTGAAAAAGTTTGATCAGTGCCATCTAAGTTTTTATCCGTAGATCTTAGACATCTCTGCGATGCATTACTAGGTACATTTGTGTTATTAAATCTTTCATTAGGCGGAACAACAACTACATTTTGCAAAATGTTAACGGCGCCTATATTGTTGTTACCAGAGGTGTTGTCACTAATACTCTCTGTTCGAGAGAATGGTGTCTCAAAATTATTTTCGTCATCACTTTCTTCTACATCTGTATGAACATTATTGTCTAACTGTAAATCCTCCAATAAAATTTGGTTGGCTATTTGTTCCAATTCTTTTTCAGACAATGGTCTGTTGTAGTGCCATTTTATACTACTCGACATTTCCTGACGGTACTTTTGCGGCGTCTGAAAAAAAACAAATATTCATGTAACAAAACAACAAGATTACCTGAAAATGGCTCCTTCATTTTCTATCGTTTCTATCTCGAGGAAGTGGCGAATCATTCTTTTCAAAATACACAAGACACCGAAGTTTAATGTAATAACAAGTTTTTTATCAGGTGTATAGAGTATAGATTTCTGTTATATGAGTTCTTGTAGATGAGAAACAGACTGTGTTTTTTGCTCTTTTTACCCTATATGTTAGAATTAATATTTGCTCGTCTTCCAGCTCCTCAATAAGAAGAAATTTTAATAATAATCTTTTACGTCTCCTCACCTTAATTATTCTGCAATAACAGTGAGATTGCAAATGAAACACGCGAGTAGTAAATCGTAAACGCTCCGAACAAAATCGTAACTAACAATTGTCCTCCAACGATTAATAGTTGTACCATTGGTTAAATGGTTGTACGATCATCGTTGAACGAGCAAAACACATCTTTACAGAATATTTTACTCAATATTTACCTACGTCCGGTAAAATTTCTACTGAATATAAATGTGTAACGTTAATCCAAAATCCATAAACTACTAATTCAATTGAAGAAACCCTCCAAAAGGAAAGAAAAATGGATAATATAGTATATTGACAAAAAGTGTCACAACGAGACTTTTTACCGCACATTTGCAAATCGGTTGAAAGAATAAAAAGACAAGCGCGATAAAGGTCCAAAATTTGGAATTAAATATGCGTTAAAATAGTTACAAATTCTTTATTTAAGTTCACAAGAACTTTCGCATTAAATTATATGTTCTATTTCCTTCCCGTAAAAAATTTCTTGGTGTGATGTTGTGTTAGTATGCCAACTAGAACGAACTAAAGACAAACAAACTTCTCGTTACAATTATTGATGTTGATTATATGAAATGAAAACCATATATAAATCTTGTTCCTGATCTAAATTTAGAATGATTCATTGCGAAATTTATCAATCGTAAAGGTAAACTTTCGACTTGCCAACACTAGTCGAAGCATCGACAAAAGACTAGACATATAGTTTTAATCATTCCTCGCCAGTACTACTCCTACAAAGAAGGTTCCACTGTTTGGGAATATCTACAATATTTCGTTGGATGCTTTTTAAAAAAAATAGGAGGCGCATACTACGACCATCATTCTATAGTATTTTATGGTCAATTTTGGACTTAGGTTACTAAAGCTGGTAGGTTTTGTATTCTATTCTAATATAACACGAATTCGTAGTGGACGTGATACTGAAGTATAGCTGTTTTGGAAAATACTTTTATACCCTCCATTGCTTCTTCCTTTCTCTAACAAATTAATGCAATCGAAGAGGACTATATTAGAATAGTATTATAATTATTAATGTCTTTAATGTTAACATTTTCTTAAATATTTTTTTATCATACACTACCCATGGGTTTTATTTGAATCAAAGCTTCCATAATTATTTTACAGTTTTCGAGAAAATTAGAAAATGAATGTTTATGTTAGTTTCACTTGTTGAGGTGCATTTGAAAAAAATTAGGGAGGTAACATTTAAAGCAAATGATATTTAGGTACATATTATGTTTCCAAAATAAACCAATTTTGGAGTTACCTCTTTTTGCTTCAAACTCTTGCCATATGAAGCAATAAGAGCATTTTTGGTCGTCAACTGATAAATAGTCAAATTAAAATTTGATAGTTTTAGATTCATTTCACTTGTTCGTATGGTAAAATCGAGGGTAAAATTTGATCTAAATACTGCTGCTTAAATCAACTCATTTTTTAGGGACAATTAGCGTTATTATGTGAGTTGCCTGTATTTGATTTTGATTTCACATTCAATGAACCCAACCTACTTCCAAAGAATATACCGGGTGAGTTTTTAAGACGGGATAGCTTGATTACTCCTAGGTTTATAAAGTATCAATTTTTGGTATAGCATATGTGTTATAAAAAGTTGTAAAATGAAATGGTGAATACGATTTAATAATAATATACAGGGTGTGCAATTTAAATTTTTAAAGTTATGCAGGTTTGAAATGTAACAAATTAAAAAAATCACAGCAGCGTAATCTTTTCACATAAATGGGTGTTTTTATGATAACAACTTACTTTCAAGTATTGTGTAATAATGTACCAAATTTCAATTTGATATAATAAAAGGCACGAGACGACACAGATGTCGCAACTTATTGATTTTAATAATATCTTGATCAGAACGAGAGTATAAAATTTAAATTAAATTTTAGTAATTTTAAAGTAGTACCCGATGAGCTTTATAAAATAGTATTAGTTATTTACATAATAAACAACAAAAGTAAGAAGATAGAAAGTAAAAAAACACCGAATGAGGAAGCTTTTAAATTTGTTTCGAAGAATAATTAATTATCGTAACATATTTTAATGAAAATTTTTCATCTTACACCTACACTTATCTTAAACAATTTCCTTTCTTTAACGCTTTAAGGATAATACTTTGATTAATTAATTTAAAAAAATTAGTTGCGAAGGGTATATTTTCTAAATGATGTTATTTATACCACGTTCGTGAACGATCGCCAAAAATCCGCAACGTTAACAATACAGAAATTTAGCTGCTTAGACAAGAATTGCTTCAAGTCAAACTTGAACAGTAACATTATTGGATTGGCATGGAATCGTTAGTTCGTGACGAGAATGTGCTAGTCTTACCTTGCCCTCAGATATTACTTTAGTAGGCGATCAATTTTCGGTGTTATTATTAACATTTACTTTATAAAGCGTTTAAAAACTATTAGTAAATAAAAGTATATAAAAGGCGAACATCGTAGTATAATCTACTTGAGCATCTGTCTTTTTATCCTTAACTGGATGAAGTTAGAACAAACGCCACGGGACAACGTTCCAACAACATTTCGAACAAGTTCTAATAATGCTAACGTATACCGTAATTGGCTACCTGTTATTATATAATTGGACAATGCCAGCTCCAGGTATTAACGACGAGACTGTTGAATGTATGTTGGTTTTTGATTAATAGTTGAAGAATTTCAATTTTAAATTTAAATGTATTAAACCGTTTAGGTATAACATGTAATTGGCGGCGTATTACGGTACAATGAACCTACAATAAACATGAAACGATGTATACGGCGATTATGTTATTATAAAGGCATTATATTTTATTCCCCTCTTTTTCGTCAAATTATTATTTATTAATCTCCGACGTTTACATTTCACTTTTTCTGCATCTACGACAAATTTGGACATAATGAAGACATCACAGATTTGAACAATTTCAACAGGTATATATGTAGTAATATGTAGTAGGTAGAGTTTTATAGTACAACTATAGTAATTTTCGAAGTGTCCAAATCAATTTTTGATTAACAACTAATTAAATTGAATTTATCTAATTTACAAATTAAATTAAAAATTGTCTACCGCCATGTAAACGGCTTCCCGTAAATACAACCGCATTTTCTTTACTTTGTTTTTATTAATTACTCCAAATTGTTTAATTCTTATGAAGAAAGTAAATAATGTGCTTAGAAATAAATCGTTTAAAATTCATATTTCCAAATTGAATTTAATTAAAAAATACAACAAAATTTTACACGTATGCAAAACTTAGTCGGTATCACCACCTTCAGACACATTGATATGCATCAATCTATAATTTGAAAGTAAAATTTCTGAAACTTACGTAGCTTTGCAATCTGTAGTTCTGTTCTGTTCCCAGTCAACTTTGTAGACTTACGTGAGAGCTACCCTACACTGACGACCCTCACAAAGGTCAAACACGCATATATAGGTGATGTAAATTTTTAAAGCATTTCTAACACGAAACAACGAAAAGTTTGCAAACTCTCATTAAATTTCTATTTATTTAAAGATAAAAAGGTGTCAACCCAGAATTGTGTTATTTGATGTCAACGCATCTAGAAATGTGGGGGATTTTCGAATGTATGTTATTCACTTTATGATTTGCAAGAAAGTCTTTAATTAATTTAAATCCATGTCTCATTCTCATTTTTTTTGAGAAGCTTTGCAACTCTTGACACTCGATGACTTTCTTGATTTGAAATCCAACAGAAACTGTCCCAGTTTTATGTGCAAAGTGGCTTCCATTTAATTATTCTTTCCCACAGAGAACTAAGTGTATTAGGGCGTTTATGGTAGCGGCTCTGGTATCCCACAGACAAATCCTTCTTGAAATAGAGTCTGCAATGATACAACCCCCTTCATACTTCAATATATCTCACATTGTAGTGATTTTCTTTAATATGTGTTGAATGAGCAACGATAAACTGCCAGTGAAGAGTCGCACTCATTAGGATGAAGAGGAATTTCTTGCGAACTTATTCGATTCGAGATTTTTATTTTTGCTAACACTTAGTTGGCTATAATTATCGACAGATTGACTTATGTAACTGCTTTTATATATCTGTCGAGATAATTGTTCAATGTGAATGCATTTACGTACGTGATCGTTAACACAAGTCGGCACTAGGTGTCGCAAAGCTTATTGTTATCTTCAGCTCTGTAATCAGCGCCTAAAAAATATTCCCCACTTTTCAATCATCACCAGAATTTTCTCTCTGTGAACAATTAGGTACAGAAAGTTTATGGTCGTGTGGCACAGGGGCGATGTGTAATAATATGTTGGGATAGATGACTACAGGCTCTCTATCCAGCTCGGAGTTTATAAGAATGTACCAAGCCCAAATAGCAGTTCGTAGAATTAGGGAAAACGTTTATAGTCCTTTTACCCACAAATACCATCCTTCAGACTATTCTTACAGTTAGCACAAGTTATACTGGATGATTCAGTTTAGCGTTTTATTTTTTATTCTTTAAGAGAAAAGTTCTATAATCCATATATATTAGTAAATAAACCGCATAAGTTAGAATTATATTGACTTAAGCCAAAGTTACGATATTCACCTTTTTTTTTTCAAATGACACCCTGTTTATTTTTTGATGAATTCTTATACGAATTTTTTTTCTCTATTCAACTAAGTAAAAAAATATACAGCTGTGTTATAGATTTTACTATTAGAATAAGCTAGCCATAAAAACAATTGAAGGTTTTCATTTTTAATTTTAATATTTAAATTTTTTTTAAACTCAAGAAAACTTGAGAAATAGAATTTCGCTAAAAAGATTGACACAACAAACTTTAGTAACCATAAGAAGAACGTGGTAAATAAATATGACATAAATCATATCAATCTTTCGAAAGTACAAAATGACCTCCGTTAGAGTTCAAACAAAGCTCTATTTTCAACCTCTTCAAAGTGCACACTTTGTACGAATTTTTGTATTTAAGTCTTCCACGTCATGCAATGCTAAAAAATAAACTTCTTTTTTCAGTTTGTCCAAAGGAAAAAGTTAATGAGGGTAAGGTCAGAAGATTCAGTAGACCATATAACCCCTTCACTCCGGTATTTAAATGATTCGTAACACTTTGCGCATTATGTGGTGGTGCACTATATTTTTGAATATAGCTCTAATTGTTATTTGACACAATTCTAAATCTCTAATTTCAATTGTTTTTTTATTTTATATTTTATGCTTTAGAAAAATCCATCAAAAAATGTACAAGGTATTATTTGCAAAAAAAAGAATTGATTATTGTAACTTTGGCATATTATGGCAATTTTGACTTATGTAGCTCACCTAATGTGGTTTAACACGTTATTTACAAATATATGGTTTATAGTACTTTTTGCTTAAAATAAAGAAATTAAAAGCCAGCGAACACCAAACTAAATCACCCCGTACATGGAGGTCACCATTTTTCTGTTTTTAAAAGGCATCCCGATAAGCCTTGTACGCTTCACATATTTTAACTAACGATTAAATGAAGATTTTTTTCTTCAGATTTAGTAAATTCGTCAAAAATATATATCGGAATACATCTGGATGTTTGCAATTTCTTGAAGCTATCTGTGTTGAATCAACAGACAAACAGCTATAGGAAAGCCCAGTGATCACCGTAAGCTATCTTTTCCAAAACCACCGCTGAACCTCTGTTGAAATTTAACTATGAAACAATGCTGCATTGAATGTATTTTTGTGCTGTTTTCACACTTCTTGACGTCCATCAGGAGAAAATAGGCAAACTGTTGAATTGACTGACGCACTTTGCTCCACTGGGCAAAATTGCAGCGCACATGAGGGGCTCTCTCAGAAGTTCTGAACCATTAATAAATCTTAGAGCCGTTAGTCCGCCGTCTTCCAACTTTCTCCTAACTGCTCGTTCACTAGCATGCATCCATAGAACTTCTTTCAACCGATTTCTTTACTACAACTTCTGTTACTTGCCGATTGCGAAGTACAGTCATGCACAAAAATTGATCATACTGGAGTTTAGTGTTTCATTCCTTTGATGTCATTACTAAGTTATTTCGGAGACAGATTTCATTAGGTTGTTCCGAATTAGTATTCAGTATTTCTCTCTTTATTTCGCTACCACATCACTCTCTTGCATTAGATGTCATGTTGTTATAATATGACTATCCGCATTTATTTTCTTTACAACCTTTTGGAAAGTTCTATGAAACAATTCACTTTCTTCGTCTCGTCCTTCTTATGTTATATAATTATTTCATTTTTGACCGTACATGTGTTTTATAGTCTTCAACCTTTCTGCTTTTTGTTGTCTACATATCATTATTTCAGATGTAATTGCTTTATCCTGGGCAATATCTTTTAGCTGTAATCGTATGAATACTTCTAACTTTTCATATTGCTTCAACAATCACATTAATTTTGTCTTTTGTTCTTTCTTCCTTCAGTATTCTTCTTGGTGAACCTTGGTAATTCGTTCTTTCTAAAACCACCTATAAAGTTTTTTTTAATGGAACGATTACTAATCATATTACAAAACCTTATCCGCTCTGGCAACATCACTTCCGTTCTAGTTAATCTGAAACGGAGCGAACTCTGTTTAATTTTTTTTGTTTAATAAAATCGTTAATTCTAGATAAAGTTAATTTTACAGGAAAAACGTAAGTTTTGTGTAACCTTGGATTTCATTAGTCGAATTGTTTGGGTTAGTCTACGTTCTTCATTAGCAAATGACATTCACGAAACCGCTTATTGAATATTTTCAATCCTTCATAAAAGTAATTCTATTAGTATACGTCGTGGTCGGTGGTATTAATAAATTAATTAATTATAGTATAATGACGCATTAATAAATTAATACCTAAATTAAATTTTATTAAATGTCATTTTAACGATGCTAATTATAAAATGAACACAAAGTTATATTTTAAAATTAAGTTAAACAAACCCTTTACAATTTTTTTATTTAACTTTGTACCTACTACATTGACTGATGCCACGAAAAAAAAATAATTATTTATGCGTTAGATTGGAACATGTGAAATTTTTTGCTTACATAAAGGATGAAAAAAATGAAAACCTTTAATGTCAATAACGATGAATTAATTAATCACCAGTTGTAAATAAGTTGTTTAAAATTCAACCCTGAAATTCTTAAAGGGTTAAAATGATTTATGCGTATTATTAGCACTTTTAAAATTATGCTTTAAATCGGGACTCTTTGAAATGAACAATAAACCGAAAAACATACAGGATTTTAAAAACTTGGACCAAAATCATAATTTTGCTTCATTCGTATTGCAGATAATATTTTTATATGCATTTCACTTTCACAAGAAATTATAACAAGAATTATCACTTGCACTAAGAGGACATTTGTCATTTATTCAGCACATAAAGTGAAAGGTAAAATTATATATTGTTTGTGTAGTGTAGGTATATCGTTTTGTATGTCTTTTTTACAGGTTTGCATATGAGATTTATGTGCCTTCTTTGTGACTGAAATATTTATATGGCTTCTGTACGAAATAAAAAGTGTGAAAGTTTTAGGCATTTGTGTTTGTTTGATTAAAACAATAACTGTGAATCTGTGATTGCATATGTCACCTATGTAGAAACGGTAAATTAAAACATATTTCAGTCTGAACTAATGTTTAATCCATAAAATGGTTCAAATAGAAAGATTTGTTGCAGATCATCTTTACTTCGATTGCTTTGCATGTCTATAGAAATTTGCTGAAAGGGATTGAGCATAATATTCAGTGTTTTAGTGACATACATACAGTCAACTAGAAAGCGTAAGAGTTGTTAATATAAATTACCTACGAAAATTATATTAAATTTAGATTTTGACTTACTGTTCGGCAGTTGTTTTCTCTTAATTAACATTGTATTACATACTTACTTATTTCTGTCACATGTTAATTATAAATCAAATCAAATTTTATTGTTCTTATATAATTAAACAAAGGATTCGTTTTATGTATTTCAATACAATCCTTAAACCTATCTAACTGTTCTCCCTCATTCCCCTCTTCCTATTGTTTCATTATTTTCATTTCTTCCCGTCCCATCCTTTTCCTTCTTTCCACTACCTTCTTCATCCATTGTACCCTTCCCCTTTTCTCCCAATAACCTCTTCCAATACATTTCCTCTAGCTTCAGCTCTTCACATTTTTCCATCATATGTTTGATATTCTCCCACTCTCCCTCACACAATCTACATACCCTCTCTTCATCCCCCTTCCGGTATTTGCTTTCTTTTTTTTCGTTTCCTGTCTTAAACTTTACTATTAACCTTTTTTCTTCTAACCCTTTTCCCGATGTCAAATACTTCGGTATTTCTTTCGCGATCATTTCCTTGTATTTTCCATTATATTTCCTTTCTTCTATTTTTGTTATTCTTCTGTCCTTGTGTATTCTTATCCGTCTTATTATCTCCTCTACGAAACTTCTTTCCTCCCCTCTTATTCTCTTTATCTCTTCTCTCGCGTAACCACCCTGTTTGATGATATTTCTTTCTTGCCTCCTGCCCATGTATAATTTTCTGCATTTCTATCTCTTTCCAACATTCATATAGTACCTCTTTTTCCTTCCGTTTTCCATCCCTTCTTCATACTTTATCGCTCTCTTTCCTGTTTGTATTCTTATCTTTTTCTAGTTTATTTCTTCTTCCCATATATCGGTGTTTCCTTTTCAGTCCCAATGTCCACTTCAATATTTTCCTGAATCTTCTCTAGTTCCTCCCATTCCTTCCATCCCAAATCTCTGTTCCTACACCATAACGCTTTTACTAATCTCTCAAAAACCCATCTTCTTTTCTCTATGTGTTTCTTCTTTCTCCTAGCCCCATGCTTCTCCTACTATTCTATTTCCCTTCCGTTTCAGTTCTCTTATTTGGTCCTAAGATTTTCATACAATGTTCTTCCCATTTCTCTACTTCTATTCTAGCTTCCTTGCTTTTTTCCTGCTTTTGTTCACAAATTTCCATGCTTGTCTTTCATTTTTATTTCTCCTATCCTCTTCTCCATGTGGTTTTTATATTACTCTTTTGCTTTTGTACATTTTTCTTTAAAATTGGCTTTAATATTTTTGAATTCCTCTATTTCCATCCTACCCTTTTCCATTTTCTTTTTCCTTTCCTCAGCTCTCGTTTCCCGATCTCACATTCCCAATTCCACCAAACTTTTCCTTTTCCTACTTCTTTTCTTTTTCCTACTGTATACTTTCTTTTTACTGTGGACTGCTCCATTTTTGTTATCATCCTCCGCATCTCGTCCTCCACTTTTCCTTCCATTTTCGATCCCTTCTCCATTCTATCTTTATACATTTTTATATTTTCCTCTGTCCAAATTTTCATTTCTCCACATTCTCCTCCTTTTCCTTCTTCTTCCTCTTTCTCTTCCTCTCTCCATATGCTCACTTCTAGCGGTTGGTGGTCTGATTCCATTTCATCCCCTATTTCCATAGATGTCATGATGACAAATTTCTCTCCGTTTTCTGTCTTTATTGTTGTTTTCATCATTCCTTTTATTGTATCTTTTTTTTCTTCTTCTTCCTTCCCTTTCTGCATACTGTATTTCCCATATAAACTCCTCCGGCATTTTTTCCTTCCAATATTTCGTTTTTCCTTACACCTCCCTTATCTCATCTCTATTATTCTTCGCCAGGTTGTCGTCTTTGTCCTTTTCATTTCCCCTTTCTATTAGTTTTTTGAACTCCTCCTTACCAGTTTGTCTTCATCTTCATTCCATCTCATTTCCTTCCCATCCACGAAGACTTTCATATATCCTACATTAGTTCTTTTCCTTCTTCTCTTCATTTCTTAGCTTCATACCTTCTCTTTCTTAGTATCTCTATTTTCTCCTCTATTGTGTCCAGTCTTATTAGTATTATCCCTTTAGATATTTCTTTAGCTTCTACCACCCCCTTGTCTATTCCCAACTCTTTTTTTATCATTTCGTTGACTTGTTTTCCGGTTTAAATAAATAATTCACTAACCTGAACACCTAAATTACTACTTTAGTTTTACTGCATATTGTTTGTAATTATTGTGTTTGATATTATAAATATTAATACAAGGTGGGTATAATAACGTTAAAAGATCCCACCAAAGAATAAAATAGTGTTTACATTTAAAACAGGGTTTACAGCTTCAGATTTAACGTAAATGAAGGTTTTCAGCAGATTTAGCGAAAATCGGAGAAAAGGCACATTTAGAGAAACGACATAAGATAATGGAAATAATAAGTGGAAGTAAAACGTTTTGTTTAGTGAATTTATTTTAAAAGCGTTTCCAATTATTAAGTTGAAAAGATGGAATGAATGTAATTCTCTAAGAATTGGATTTACGATTTCGACTTGTTCAGTCCGAAAAAGCGTGCGTCATCTTTTCAGTGCTTGCAGCAGCACAATATCCGAAAATATAATCAGATCAGCACTACGACAATTTGCTTCAATTTTATATGATATCTACGCTTTAGCGCGCGTGGTCTGCATTTTGTGAAGACGGTCACGGTTCAGTAGTCTTCCTGTTCAATACATTTTATAATGTGCCTTACTTATTCATTGCACACAATCGCGTCAATAATTAATGAACGCAGGGGTCAGACTGGCCTTTTAAAAGACCCTTCTTTATTGAGCTTTCCCCACAAATAGGTTGTTTTTGTTTGATAACTTTGTTTGATAGCTTTTTTTACGGGGACACTAAGACATAAATTTAAAATTATATTACTGGATATATAAAATTGTAGGAACACTTTCCTTAAATTACGCTATTTCTACATAATTTTAAATTGACACCAACCAATTTATTTTCATACTACTAGAGTTACATTCAACCTTGAAAAATTAAACCCTCCATCATTATTTATTTAACTATTGTGTTATGTACAAATTGCAGGCAAAAATCTTATTACTATTCGAATTTCCAGCTAGTAAATAGTTGGTGAATTATAGAAAAATTCACATTTAGAAACCAATTTAATGTAAAACTCTCTTGGGTTTGCGACGCTTAGTCTTTTGTAACGTGCAATTACGTTCTCGCTCATGTTGTCCCCAAAATCCTTTATTGATAAGTTTTATTCGGCATTCTCCTTATTGATAATGGAATTATTATTTTGAATAATTCACCGATTAATTTTACACAATATTTATATTGATATTTTATTTCTATGTCAACTTTCCTCTACTTCTAATAAGATAATAATAGTTTTAAGAATTTTTACGAATATTTTGTAACGATTAAAATAGCAAGGGGACATTTTCTAAAATTTTATTATTTTTTCTAGGTATATCTGTTTTTGTCTTTTGCATCATTTACAAGAGTAGAAATTGTCTTTTACTATACTTATTCAGCAAGCGCCACGGCTGATGGCGAACAATCGGGCCAAGCCGACTCCTAAACCATAGAACACGTATTCGATAAACGTCCTTTTCATGGGTGTGCATTAGAAAATTGTAAGATTAAGATTAATCCTAAAATTAAAAAATTGCAATAACAAAGTTATGCACTTTTGTAATTGTTTTAAGCATTTCTGACCATTATCTTGAACCATCAGCACATTGTATTGAGGAATGTTTTGGGGGGGTCTTCGGTACATTTTTTTCATATTTCAGAGACATTTTGGCGCCAAGACATTTCATTGTGTATTAATTTTTTATTTACACAAACAAATAAACCGGAAAAAATGCCGGAAAACTAATATTTTTGAAAAGTCGTTATTTTCTTTTAAAAATTTACACATAGACGTATAATCTAATTCTGAACAACTTTTTTCTTAGGCATTTTTCAATATCTTATCATCTAACCTCACTTTTTACATATTAAAGGATATTTTTTAAATTTGCCGCCATGACAGTGGCCACATGACATTTGTCAAAGTGTTTTTTTTGTCATTCGATATGCTGAATTTATTTGCCAAAAGATTATCGGATATCTCAATTACAAAAAATGTTTCTATTTGATGCAAACTCTTTGCTGGTCACTGTATAAGGGCCTATATTAGAATAAAAAAATACTTTGAATGATCGGCTTCTGAAGTTGTTTCCGTTATTATATCCTTACCATCATGTGATCAATAGAAATATTTTGTAGCCCATCACGGCAAAAATGAAAAATTTTGCATTAAAACATGAAAATGTATCGATAGTACAAGTAATATTCTATAGTTTATAAAGTTTGTGTTAATTACGAATTGAATTTTCAAAGATTTCAAACACACACGGTGGTGGGTATAGATGCGTACATACACGCTTAAAGATAATGCTAATTCTTTGAATTTCGGCTTATTACAAAATCAAAAGAAGTTCAAAAACACCTTTTTTGTGGAAACAAAGCTATATTTATATTTTCTTCAAAAGTGCATTTAAAAGTTGACATTACACTGGAAATGCCTCGAAAGACCGGATTATGCATGATAATTGTGTAAAAATGCAATTTAAAAGACAAAAATCTGGGTCGCTTTTGTGAAATTTTAAAACGTAAAAATTAATAAATGAAAACAACATTTTGGAAATATTTTCCAATCTTGTTTTATTTTGTTTTGATTGAGTAATAATAATAATACTAAATGGGCAAGACACGCTTCTCTGAATGACGTTATCAAGAAAGATGGTAGAACCGCGAAGATACCTACAATCCTAGAACTTACTGCTCTTAGTCGTGAAGATGGAAAAGAGAACAGATTTAATGACTTTAGTGCCTTGGTGCAATGGAAGACATTTAATATGGGATGCTATATGTGCGCATACGTTAGCTACTTATATTCACCTCTCATCAAAGGAAGCTAGCGAAGCTGCTGAACATGCGTCAAATAGAAAACTTCAGATATATCGTGATTTAATTGATAATTAGATTTTCGTAGCATTTTCAAGTGAAAGCCACGTTCTTTGGATTGCTACTACAAACTCTTTTGTGGATGATGTTAGAGCAAAGTTTATGGCCATTACTGGAGACGTACAATCGTTCATGATCGAATCTTCGCCAAAGGATAAGTATTGCAATTCAGAAAGGCAACGCGGCATGTATTTTGGAAACAATTCCTTCTGTTGAGAAAACGGAGGAACTACACTCACCGGAAAAAAAAGCGGAACACTACTAAACATTTTTTTTTTATTATTTATTTTACTGCTATTTATATTACATTATCGAAATTGTAATTTTACGCTTTTTGACATCTCTATCTGAGCTCGTGTTTTCATTTTTCGGAGAAATAGTGTTGTTGCACTTCTTTTATAATTTCTCATTGTTTAAAAAAAGTTTAATTTGGAAATTAAATCAACTAGGCGTTTTAATTATTCAATGACAGTTGAATTTTGACAATTCCTTGTGTTGTTAAACGGGTTTCAATGCCTTTAAGCAGCGAAAGCATTGCCCGAGCGGTGGCTTTAGTTGAAGATGGGCGTAGCATTAGGTATGGGGTCATAACATTTGGCGCCACCCTTACAGATGTTTACCAAGCCATCAGACGATTCCGAGAGACGAATTCGACCAGGATCCGGTCGAAGAACAGCAAGAATGAAT
The DNA here is from genome assembly GCA_030710515.1 of Abscondita cerata. Lineage (NCBI taxonomy): Eukaryota > Metazoa > Arthropoda > Insecta > Coleoptera > Lampyridae > Abscondita > Abscondita cerata. The sequence continues at coordinate 503,707 of JALBCR010002248.1, forward strand.
TGAGGTGACCGTTGTTTGATACTAAGTATTTTGAGGGATCGCCATCTAACTGCTGATGGCTATAAATTGAGTGCGTCAAGTGAATATAAGTTAAAGAACAGTTAGAAGACGTCTTCAGGCAGTTGACTTGGATTGCTATAGATCCGCAAAAGGACCAAGGCTTACCGCAGATCATCGCAGACAACGGATAGAATTCGCAAAGCAATACAAAAGCTTGGACTCTTGACCAGTGAAGACAAGTTCTCTTTTAAGATGAGTCCAGGTTTTATGTTTCTTCTCTAGACGGACGGCGTAAGAGAGTATGGAGGAGGCCTGTAGAACGTTTTCTCTCATGTACAACGATTCCAGTAAAACCTTTTCATGGGGGGTTTATGCTGGCATTTCTTTTGACAACCATAATGAACTGGTCCTTATTGAACCTCTGACTGCAAAGCGATACATTGCGGAGGACCTAAATCCCCCCTTTCCGGGGCTAATTAGGCGAACAGTTTATTTTTATGCAAGATAATGCTCGGGCGCATGTAGCACAGTGTGTAGTTTAACACTTACATCAAGCGACGTTAACCATATGGTCTGGCCCGCGGGTAGCCCAGACTTAATCCTCATCGAGCATGTCTGGGATATGCTGCAAAAAATAATCAAAAGTCGTCCTGTAGTACCAGACAATTTGAACGCTCTTAGGATGGAACGAAATCCCGCAAGAAGCATCCAAAATCTCGTTGTAAGCATGCCGAGAAGAATGGAAGCTGTGATTCAAGATCGAGGCGGAAACATGAGATATTGATTCTTGTTCAAAAATGTTCTTTGTTCGATGTAAGTGGTTTTTTCATTCAATAAATAGGTATTCAAGTTTCGGTTTTGGTGTAAATTGATTTTTATGTTTCAATGATTTTTCTTTCATTATTGTTGATCTGGAAGACTGATGAACATTGATACTCATTACATATCCTACAGAAATATAATTATTTTTTTCTGCAAGTACAATACAGAATTTTTTATGAAAATAACAGTGTTCCGTTTTTTTGCTGGTTAGTGTATTTCTAATAAATCACTTTTTTATAAAACTTACTCGTGTGTTTATAAAATACTTTAATTTCGTAGTATAATAATCCAGCAGATACATAATTGTCTATATTGGAGAAAATTTCTCCTACAATAATAAATACAAATATAATTAGCAGATATAATATTAAAATACAATTCAATTAGTAGAAAAAATAATAATACAGTTATAAATGACAACTAACTAGAGAAAAACACTTAATAACTCTCTTTTAATTATAACATGCGAAAAGTTTAAAAAATATATCATAGTTTGTACTAATCAAGTTATACAATGTGACAATTTAAAAACTTAGAATGGGCTAAACGAAAGATGAAATCAAGGAATGCTTAAAACCGTTTCTATGATAGGAAGGAGGAAGTAAAATGGCATAAAAAAGAACTCATCCATCAACTTCATAGGCCCCACTTACTCCTACTAAGTAGTTTAAATAGTAAACCCCTACTTGTGATACATCATTGAAAAGTCTTATCTATCCAATGGAATAGATAATAATTGTACAAGGTGTATCAATAATTACCAAATTAATATCTAACAATTTTAAAAACAAACAAATCCTACTTGTGAGGCAATGTTAAAAAGAGCTAAACGCCAATAAAACCTTGTTTTCAATGATAAGTGCCCGTTAAATAAAAACATTAATTTGCCATTTTGCAAAACAAGTTGTAAACAAACATCTGTTTTTGGTTTCTGTTGCAGTCAATAATTTTTTGTTTATTTGAGACATTTAAATGTCATTAGTATTCATCGTTTGTACGATCGATAGTGTCATTCAGCTGTAGTTGTCACCATGGTTTACGGTATACCCGAACGTGGCGAGATAATTTTCATATTTGGCTCCCGGAACCAGTGTTATTAACTTGGTAATTATTGATTCACCCTGTACAATTAAGATCTATACCATAAGATAGAATTTTCTGTAGGATATGATGTATCATAAGTACAGGTTTGCTATTTGAAGTTTTGTAGGTGGGGCCTAGGGGTTGATGTATTTATGTATTTATAAAAAAAAAATAACTATTAAAATTAGACTTTCAAATTTTCTTTCGTATAAGTCCCCGTTGGATAGGCGAAACGTCTGCAATTTCTCACTAACTATTTAGTTGATTAGTTGCCACCTCCACTTAGAAAAAGTTCTAACCGACTACCCAATTGACATCATGTTTATTGTTTGGTTATTTGTGGGCAAACTACCTCAAATTTGATGTTATGTATTTTCGATTTTTTTTCCTTTTTGTTGATTTTTTTTTTTAAATTTGTAGGTAATATGTCTTAGTTGTTTTGGTAAAACTAATGATTTTGATATTACACCAGGTGCTATAAAAAAATTATGTTTTTTTGCGAAATTTAAAAACGTCCTAACAAGCTATTGCAAGTTATTGCAATTATAGTCAATTTAAAGTCTCATGTTCATTTTCTTTTTTTATTCATTTGTTTATCCCTGTTACTTCATAAAATACACTGTTTTGAAACACCTTGTGGATTTATTAGCGATCCTGGATAGCAGTAGTAACACGAGTTCTCCTGTTTCCGTTTACCTTTGAATTGCTCTCGCTATAGTTGTGTGATACACTCCCAACCTTCCAGCTATGCGGTTGTAACTCCACCGTTGACCATGTAACGTAGCTGCCTCAATACATTCATCACGCGTTAAAGTTCTGGTTTGTCGTTCCATTATTCACTAATTATTGCTGGACTGTCAACATACAACTAATGACACAGTTGTCAGTTTATGACGTGTAATCTTCGATTTCCATAGAATCCTAGCTTTTTGGTTTGTCCGATAAATGCATTTCATGTGAATAAATGCACATGGTGTTTCAAAACGGTTATGTTATAAAGTAACAGAGATAGACAAATGAATAAAAAAAGAAAACTTAAATTGGCTATAATTGCAATAACTTGCAATAGCTTGTATACCCCACAGGACGTTTTGAAATTTCGGAAAAAACATAACATTTTTATAGCACCTGGTATAATATCTAAATCATTAATTTTACCAAAACAATTAAGACAGTGATATTCCTAAGAGAAAAACCTACAATTTGGAAAAAAAATCACCAAAAACATCAAATAAGTTGCGCAGTGTATTATAATTGTACAATTAAAACCTATTGTACACGGTTTTATTAAAATTTGCTGTGAGTTAAAAAATTTCCAAGTTTGAATTACTAGTGAATAAACGAACATTAACTTACTTATTCAGCTATTACATATTATTGTTAATATAATTATGTTAGTAAATAATTCGAGGAATTCCTTAGCTTCTTAACGTTGAGGTCATTAAAACCGAGATGAACTAGAGGTACTAAATCACAAAAGTTTTAACTCCGATCTAAACAAGCCCGTACAGAAATATGGAGTTTGTTGCCCATTCCAAAAGCAATAATACATTTAATAATACTATTTCACTAGTAAGTAAAAGTTATTATTATCAGTCCAAATACTTAGTTGTTTGGATGATAAAAATTCATTTTTATTCAAGTTGAATTCCACCCCAACAAACATAACCTCCCGTTATATAGAATGCTGCATGCATATGGAATTGCATATACCTACTGTTCTGGAATGGTTGTCTACTTTGAAACTATTATAAACATTAAAGTGCAGTGCATTGCAGTGAGTGCAATATCAACTCTGACCAGGTTTTTTGGTGGTTTTTCTCTCGGTCCGTGCACAAATGTGGGAGTTGAACAATTTTTTTACCAGTGTCACCGTACATACAATAATTGTCACTGTACTTTTTCTTTCCAAAAACGTTTTAACCTTTCAATGATTAGATTCCAGAACACCGTCTTTTCTATGTGCAGAGCTATAATTACCATCCACTTTATACGTGATGGTTCTTCGTACCATCACTTTTCGAAAACCGAAATTGATTCTACGTCCACCTGGAGTCTTGCTAAGTGATTTATTTTGACTCTTCACAGCACTTCCTTGATTTCCGTGACAATACTATCTTTGCTAGCAGATTTATATAATATTTTTGAAAACTTTTGTTCGTTAAGTGTTTCTTCGGAATATTTATATCTTAATAATCTTATCAGGAATAATCAGCAGGATCCGGATTAATCTTATTTTTAGGAACTTTGCTTCCAGCCGAATCTTTTACCATTCTCTAATTTCATTACGCAAGGAAAACTTATAAAAATATCTATCTAGTATTTAAAATTGTAATGTATCCGAATTGTTTACAGTTAATTATAGAGATACGACCTGGAGAAGTATTCATCTTCTGAACACGAAACGTTGCCAAAAAACCACAGATAATAATACTTTGTCTACCTTATCAGTTTTATGCATGCTTTTATCCCAGATTGTCAAGGGATGTTTTCCTCAGTTCACTTAAAAGATTTTCACTTACGTACTTTGTCATCTTAACTGTGGTGTCATCATTGTTCTACAGTTTTTAAGGACTTTCGGTTTTATTTTTTTTTTATTTAGCAAGTACATACTCGCATTCTGTATCTATGTGGTTTTCTGAATAATTCAATATCACGTTTTTCTTAGTGTAGTTCTTAAAATATCAGTTCGATTGCAGCATTATTATATTATGTTAATATTTATAAAAATAATCTTAGATTTGAAAGAATAATTTGTTAAATATTTAATAATTTTTAGCTAATGAGAATGAAATTAATACATATTTACGTTTCAGTCGTGGAGTAACTACATCTCCTCAGAAAAAACTCACAAATTCTTTCGGTAAGTTTTAGATTTAGTACTTTATTTAGTAGAACAGTGAAATTAATTGATGTCGGTTTGATGATGTCCGTGTCTAAGACAAATTCATTTTCAAAATTAAGCCTTTATTGCTTTTAAAATGCCCAGTTTAAAGAGAATAAATTCAATTAAGTGTATACTTACGCCTCCATAAATAAAACCGCATGCTCTACTATTTTATGCAACCATTAGTAATTTTAAAAGTGCTAAAGCTGTACATTTAATACCTTCTGTAATTATACTCACGATTATACGGCGATTAGATTTACATCATAATCAACTATGCATCTTAACATTTAATATCTAGTAATTTTCATGTATACAAAGCCGTGAAGAATTTGCTATAATAACTTGTTAGTAACCACCACGTAGATGAAACTCACTTTAATAGTATTCATTTAATTTACGAAATTATGATTGGGGAGAAATTCGCGCTCTTCGAATTTGCATAGAAACCCGATATTTCATGTAGTGTGTTACAGTAATGACGTTTCGAAAGTATGCTAGGTAATTTCCAGATGCACATTATATTGTAGATAAAATTAATAGTTAATAAATTAAACGTTGGAAGTAAATTCAACTCGGATGGTCCGGTAAAAGCGAAACCCATCCTATTTATGATTAATGATGCAGGAAGCGATCGGTTTGTCTGACATGCCGCGTTTCTAGTCTTCTAATTGTTTTTAGCGACCTTTAATGTAACAACATTACGCGGTCTTAATATCCGATTATACGCTTGTCATTTTTATTTTTATTATACGTGATTCGTAATTTGTTCCATTATATCAATTATTGAATCGTGATCTTACGTAAAAAGAATACTTTCGGTGCTTCTTTCTTAGTATCGTCTACTTATAAATGTGTTGAAAACCTCACAAGTCCTATCTCATCACATTATGTCTGAAAGAGCAACCCGTCAAACAGATTCATTATATTATGTGGTCCCTCGTGATTTTCTTTGATTAGATGCTATAGATTGCATTTGCTCAAAAGTATTTGTCGCAGCGCTGCATTACAGGAAAGAGAATGTGCCTGGTATATCTTTTAGACGAAAATGGAGAGAAAGCTGAAATCACGGGAGCTTGAAATCATCTGCACATCAAACGATCTCATAATTCAACCCATAAACTGATTATAGATCTTTTGTGTGCTTTGCTAATAAATGCAAACGGTATAATTCCTTGAGTTTTACACTTGCTATTTCATGTCTGACTTTTACTCGACGTCGTGCTGTGTTCATTGTCATCTTTCGTAAAAGAACAACTGCTATAATATACGAGCCTTCGAGCGCAATCGTTAGCTTCATTACAATACAAAACATAAAATGTACAGCAATAAAACCACTAATTTAAGTGAATGTGAAAAATAACGGGTTGACGGTGCTTAAATTTCAGTTTTATGTTACAGCCGATTCGATCTTCCGATAAAAATACGCCAAATTATTATTGTCTTCAAATAACTTTAAAACGATAATTGCGTTTATCAACATATTGCAGATTTTATAAGATCGTAAACGGCTGCAGAGCACTCTGTGCGGCGTTAAATGCATCTTCATATAAATTTCAACTGATGGTGACTGCTAAAGGACCATTCAAAAAAATCTACAGATAAATAACGTAACTTGTTTTCATTCAGGTTGATAACAATTATACCGGGTGCCTTAGACAAAGTAAGTACAGGGGGATTAATTGAAGCCCAAACAGATGCTGTTTCAAATTGTTGAAGAAAAACTAAAAATTGTATTTTTAGGAAATCTGATGTAATATTGTCGTGATATTTAATAAAAAATTAATTAAAAGCCTTCTGTACCCTTTTGTGCTAAAATCGTTATATCGAATTGTTAAGAAGTCTACTATTTTTTTTTATAAACACAATGTTAATACAAGATCACGGACACGTTTGAAAAACTAATTTTAGGTTCTACCGTTTCGTGGCGCTATTTTATAGGGAGAAATTACAGCGCCAGAATAACACCCTTATATGTAACTAAATTAATCTAAAATACTATTTTTCACATTCTACAATGTTCTCTTCAGCTGTGTGCTGACGTTTTTCTTAATTCACGGTCAATTAATAAATTGAGAAGGATTTTACGACAAAATCTGGAAAAACAGCTTCATCTTCAAAAGATAATTATAACAAATCAGGATATTTTAGGAAAAAAGGATCCGACCAAAGTTGCGTAACAGATCGATGTTTATGATAGTGAAATCAAAAACTGTTTTAATTAAAAACTGTACCCTTGAGAGTGGCGCCCGTGACATAGGAAGACTCTTAAATTTGGTAGTTTTCTATTAGAGACTACGGTTAATCGAATAATCTTGACGATTTTTTCTAGCCCTTCTAGATTTTTTTTGCAACCATAGCCAGGCTATATTATTCCTTATGGTCGTCATATTGAATTTTACGTTAATAAATTGAGTATAAAAAGAGATTTTTAACTATGTATAACAGACCTATCTTGGGCTGACAAAAAGTTTTAATTTATATTTAATGCAATTAAAAAATATACAGGGTGATTGATTAGTGCGATAAAGTTTAGTATCTTCTATGTCCTTCGAAGTATCAAAGCAAACGTTACGGGAAATTATAGGCATCATTAAGCTTCGTATTTTAAAATTAGTTACAGGGTGTTCTATAACGTTATGCCAGACCAAAGTTACATTTTTTAAAAGAAAACACCCTATATTTTAATTTAAATTTGAAATCTGCTTCATTTTCTCATTACAAAAATATATACTTGTAATATGTTATACAAGGTATTTAAAAAGTTATAACTACTTTTCCATGAAAATCGTAACAAGAACAATGCTCTGTTGCAGCCGTAGTTTTTTATAATTGTCAAATTTTATAAAAATGATTGAGTTTATAGATATTCGTTAAATTAATTACAGGGTGAGTCAGAACATCAATTCATTATTTTCTCAGTTTTTTTTAAATGTATCGACTTGTATTTTATATCACTATCAAAAAGTATTATTGTTTTACTTATATTTTTGTTAAGCATTCCCTATGCCCAAAATTATTAGTTTTGAGATAATTTCATTTTTATATGCACAGTATTAATTATGTGTCTAAATATTTGCCAATTATGAGTTGGTCATGATTTATTTGTCAAAAAATGACAGTTTAATATTATTGTCTGTTAATTGATTGTTGTGGTACACTCATGAAATTTAAAACTTGGACACCACAATTTCTGTAAACAAAAGTTTGCACATTGTGAAGCGGGCTTAAGGGTATCATTTACAATTCTAACAGCAGGTAGTCTCAGCAGGGGTTATCTTATAGAAGGACTGTAGAATGAATCATTACACTAAGCACGTTTTAGAAAATAGGTAATTTACGTTGCTTACTTAATTTTTTCTTTAAAGAATATATTTGAAGGTATCGCTAATTAAACACCATAGCTCGATTAATTATCGAATCAAAATTTTGTTTAGGAAATGTTTACAAAATAAAATTAGAAATAATTTTGATTTAAAAACGTCTACAAGCAATAACTTTTAAATTAAATCAAAAAACTAAACATGGTTATTTGGGTTGACTGATTATTACTTATTTTTAAATAAATCTAACCTACTAATTATTGTAAGTTATTAAAAAAAATCATTAAACTCTCTATTCATAATATTTAGTCCTTACAAAATGTATATTTTATGACGTTTCATTTTTTCTGTAGTTAATATAAAAGTGAAAATAAAAACTAAGGCAATTCTTATTGTCAACGTATATATTTAGTTTTTGACAAGAATTTATTACATAATTATAATTAAGATACCAAGTTATAGTTTAAAATTAAATGAAAACTTTTTTTAAATAAAGGTATTACTATATAAATAAATATAAGAAATCAATAATGGGTGTGACCTCCATTATTATTGATACATTCTTGGAGGCGTCTGCTCATTGACGCTATCAAGGTATCAATATAATTAATATTAATCGTTTCCCATGCGGTATCAATGGCTGCAATTAGTGCATTACGGTTTACTGGTATAAAATTTGGCCCTTGTTGTGCACTTTTTATTTTTGTATTAATCAATTGCAAAACTGTATTTATCCTTCTAAGTCACCACCTCGGAATCCTTGACTAATATGTTTTACATATGGACGATACTTGATTTTTTTAAGAATCCTCTGAACAGTTTATTTAGAAACTTTAGTAACTGCAGAACAAGATTATTAATATTTTAATTAGACACTCTATTTTGAGTGTGTTTTTTTAAAGGAACCAAGCAAATTTTTTCTAAGCGTTTGGAAGGTCGATAAATTTTGTTTCCGTTTTTCTGAATATAACTGAAAGTAGATAACTTGAGTTACTTCCTAATTTGAAAATCTTTCTAATTAGAAGATTGCTCTAGTAACTAGATAATTCACAAAATGTCACAATTGGTTTAATTTTCTAAAGGAAATTATTTTTTACTTTTTGGGGCATTGTTATGAGGTGTTGATTTTTTAAAATAATTTTTGTATATACACATCATTAAAAGCTATAATTTAGGTTTGTATAAAATGAAATGAGTACTTAGATGATAAAGTTTAAATAATTTTATAAAACTTAAAATCAAAAGTTTCCTGTAAATAGTCTGGACTTTCTAGTGAGTGTAAAGATAGTGCTTGAGGTGACAATAAGGATAAACTTGACGAAGAAGGAACAAATCTCGTCATAGAGTTTTCTCTTTCGTCGTCGACACGCTCCTCATTAAGGTATCTTGTAACATTAATTAGCATTTTAATGCCCGTTCAGGTTCAGGAGGTAAACGTCGTAATTGTTGTGCATGCCAAACAAACGAAATTGGTCTATCTCGTTACAATTTAAGTTGTCTAATTTTTACATGGCTGCTGTAATATGATCTGCCACAACTGCAGTTTTTTTTTTGGTTTAACACCTTGTCTACTTTGACCTGCGCTTGGGATATGTCTCTGTGCTGATGTATTTAAAATCAGAGTTCTTGTTGATGATCTTGCAATGGATTCATTAATTTCGGTTATAATATGTTAGGAAGTCGAGGTCAATTTCAGGCGAAGAGTATAGAAAAGTGTTGTCTTTATTCAGCTACTTAATGTAAAATCAATAAACATTTTACTGTACTACTAGTAGATTTTCTAGCGAAAAAATGATCCATAAGAGTAGATGCTTCTTTGAAACAAACGAGCCGTGGGTTATACAGTGAGCGGCAGAAGTAACGAATACATTAATTTTTGGCGTTATTATTCTTTTTATGAAAAATGCCGAAACAAGTCAATTTTTGTTGTTAATAAAGGGTGTTTTTTTAAAAGGTATAAAACTTTAAGTTGACAACACTTTTTTTACTGGCGGCCATTTTGTCAGCTGTCAAGTGATTTATCTTTAGTTTGGTTTGGCATTTTAACATGAATAAACTGACGCCGGAACAACGCTTCCAAATTGTGCAAATTTATTTTGAAAATCGTGGTTCTGTTCGAAATACATGTCGCGCACTACGTCCATTTTACGGTCAACATAATCGTCCATCAGAGCAATTAATTCGATTAACTATAAAACGTTTTCGCACCACGTTTACTCTAAATGATAATACGCATCCACAGAGACGTCATACAGTGCGTACAGAAGAAGTCATTGCTTCTGTAGAGAGTACCGTAGAGGAAGACTCAAATCAGTTTATCCGCCATCGTGCACAGGAAATGGATATGTGTCCATCCATTTTATGGAAGATTTTGAGGAAAGATCTTCACTTTCGTGTTTACAAAATCCAACTCGTCCAAGAATTGAAACCAAACGATTACTCAGCAAGGCGTATATTCGGTGAATGGGCCCAAAACAAGGTTGCTGTTGATCCCGATTTTCATAAGCGAATTTTGTTTAGCGATGAAGCTCGCTTTTGGTTGAATCGATACGTCAATAAACAAAACTGCCGTATTTGGAGTGATGATAATCCTCAAGTGTATGTTGAGTCACCGTTACATCCAGAAAAACTGACTGTTTGGTGTGCTTTATGGTCTGGTGAAATAATTGGTTCGTACTTCTTTAAAAACGATGCTGGCCAAAACGTTACAGTCAATGGTGACCGCTATAGAGCCATGATTACTGACTTTTTCGTTCATTAATTGAACAACCATGATGTGCATGAGTTGTGGTTTCAACAAGACGGCGCAACATGTCACACAGCTCATGCCACAATTGATTTATTGAAGGAAACGTAACCGCATAATTTCACGTTTCGGAGCCGTTAATCGGCCTCCAAGACCGTGCGATTTAACGCCGCTACACTATTTTCTTTGGGGATATCTGAAGTCGCTAATCTACGCTGATAAGCCCGAAACGATTGATCACTTGGAGGACAACATTCGCCGCATTATTACCAATATACGGCCACAAATGTTGGAAAAAGTTATTGAAAATTGGACCTCTAGGTTAGACTACGTCCGAGCCAGTCGTGGCGGTCATATGGCAGAAGTCATATTTAAATTATAATGCCAGAAGATTATCTTTCGAATAAAGTAAATTTCATGTCAATTTAAAAAAATCATTTTTGTTTTATTCTATTTCAAAGTTCAATATTTCTAAAAAAACACCCTTTATAAAATTTTTTAAAGTAACTATTCCAACCCTGCCGTTCTTCGTAGGGGTAACAACCCCTCATTTTTTTAATCGAGAGAGGTCACAATAACTTTTGTTTTTTATACTTGTTAATAAAGCAATTTCAATTTTTTTTAACCATCAGCCAAATCACCGCCTGCATATTTTTTTAAATGTCAAGGCTTACTAATTAATTAAGTATCACAGCATCAAATAGACAATTAAATTTCCTTTTGACCGAAGTAGCACAACCAAAAAATTGAGGGGGTTGTTACCCCTACGGAGGAGTTCACGGCAGGGTTGAAATAGTCACGTTAAAAAATTTTACATTAACAACAAAAATTGACGTGTTTCGGCGATTCAAAGGAATACTAACGCCAAAAATTAATTTATTCGTTAATTATGCCGCTCACGGTATAACAGGTCAGGTGATGTGCCGGATTTAGTACATTTTTTATTTTACTTTTTTCCAAATTGTATGGGTCTCGAATAGATTTAATTATTTATTAATGAGCGACATTGACTTACAACATCTAAATGTGACTGTTTACTAAATTACATTGTTCATCTTGCAAAAATTTATTACAGTAATAGCGTTTGCGTGTTACATTTTTAAAAACCTATACTAATTGAATAAATAGTGCTAGTTCTCTTCAACAATGACACCACATAATCGTGAAATTCTTGTAATTGTTTATGGAACTATTTTCTATTTCAAATTTTGATTTAAACACACGTAAATCGCATTAGAGCAAGTCGGGATCTAAGCAAAACATTTCGTATGACCAACAGTGGTTCAATGATTTGAGTTATATGCAATTACAGACAAATAACATATATTATGACTCTGAGATGCTACCAAATGAACCTTGTAATGTAACTGCATATTGCTCAGCGTTAATGTTAACACCAAGTTCTTTAAAATCGAAAAAACACACATTTACTTAACGAAAATTGGAAAGTTGGAGTAGGGTATCGAATTGAGGGATGAGAAATGAGTTTATGTGAAAATAACTCAATTCGTGTGACCACTGGCTCAAGAATTCCAATGTTTATTTTGAACACCCGTAATTATTATTTTATTTATTTAAATCTACTTTACATTTACGGCCTTGATACTGTTCAACTTTGCCGATTATTTAAGTTATTACATAAATTTTAACATAATATTGAGTGAGTATTACTTGAGTGAGTATATGTTATGTATTTTGCAAATTGAATATTATTTAGAAGTTGCAGACAAGCAATATTTAGGTAGATAAATGAGCATATACTTATAAAAATTACTGCTGAAATTAAAGTGGAAGAAATTATGTGTTTTGATTGAATGAATATAGTGAAATATCGAGGCATGCTCGGTTAGCGTTCAGAATTTTCATTATTTTTCCGACAAGACGTACTTTAATGTAAATAAAAAAGATGTTATGAAGAAGTATATCGTTGGGCAAAAAAATTCGTAATTGTCATCAGCCGTCCAACAGGTTTACAACTTACAAACTTACATTATCTCAAATAATTATCCATATTGTTTTCGAGATCGTCAATGCATAAACAATGAAAGTATAAAGTGTAGAAACTTGTGACAAATAGTTTTTTTGCTACATGAGTACCTTGAACTTCATAATAACAAAAGAGATCATGAAATAACGTACGCGATGAAAGCGTTGCTCTAAGAGGTACTGGAAAGAATTGAAGCCACAATGTGACAAAAGTGGTGATACAAAATGCATGATCTTTATTGTCAGTGGGAGAGACAACAAAGATAGTTATTGTGATCCTTTAACGAGACTCTTAGCTCTACTATTCTTTTAAAGAAAAATAAGAATAGAACTTCACAATACATAAAACCAGATCGTCTACTTGTCTTCTTAATTCGTGTTACCCAACCCAGTATTTTTTCGCGAGTAACTTTATATATAATGCTTATGTTAGTAAAATAATAGAAAGTCAGTGTGAAGTAACGGCGTCCATCTGAAAAAATAATTTTTTGCCTGTAATTGTATACCACAGAAGCTTTAATATAGGTCATTAGTATTTTACGATTCCTTATACACATAATAAAAATTAAATAGTGTCAAAGTTGTTTGGGTTACTTTTCGCATATTGCCCAAAATAAGTAGTTGGAGATTATTGTTGCTGAATCTAATAAAACACACTCATAGTTTAAATGTAAAATGGACCTAAATATTATAACATCCGGCTAATATGTAAAAAGTAGGTCAGTATGTGCTTGTTATGAAGAAAAAAAATCTCGCAGGCAACACAAATAATTGCTTTAGGCGTATTGATGACCTGTGATTTTATTTATCGTTAAATAGAATCATCGAGAGATTTGCGATAATAAAATCAGAAATTGAGTCAAACTATTGCTCGAGGAAAATTTTTAGAATAAAATGTGGTCGTTCAATTATGTGTAAAATATGTTATTTTCGACATAATCTTAAATAAGAGTGCTAAAGATCGGTATTTCATCGTACATAAAATTTGGGACATAAACGATTAAGAACATGTAAAATATAATAAAAAAAATATAATTAATGATATTTAAATATAATTCAAAAATTTTTTTTTTTTGGTCTTTGGACTTATATTTACCGATAGAAACCTTATATAGGAGTTTTCATTATTTTATTTGCAAAACAACAATGTTAGTTTTGAAGCAGCTATAAGCCATTTTTTTTCAAAGATATTCGGATCCATAAAATATTTACCATATTCATTAACTTATACCCTACATATATTATATTGTTAAGCTTATTAATTGTATAGTTTCCCTCTAATTGTAATGGTAGAAATCGATTATCCAAAGTTGAAAAAGTATCTTCAAAAGAAAATAAAATCTACACATCTTAGAAGAGTTATCCAGACCTTTTACTGTAGAAGAGCTAAAACAAAACATAAACAAAATCAAATAAAGCTGCCGGGTTTGATGGAATACATCCAAAATTTCTCAAAAATTTGGGAAATTATTATTTGAAGTGGCTACTTATGTTTCTCAATGATATTTATAATACAGGTAAGTTACCAACAGATTTAAAGAAATCTAGAGTCGTGGCAATTTTAAAGAAAAATTAATGCCCTACAGACCACACTCACTTCTTATCGTCAATAAGTTTGTTAAGTATAATTTATAAGGTTTTGGAAAGATTGATTTTTCAAAGGCGGGATTTTGATCCGGTAGAAGTTGTTGTGATGAAGTATTAGCATTAACAACGCATATCAAAGCTGGATTTTAGAAGAAACTTAAACCTGGAGTTATCTTTTTGGACTTGAAAATATGTTATCTAATCAGAAGTTTAGAGTTTTTGTTGGAGATAAAAGCAGTAAATTTAAATTTTTAAATAATGGTCTTCCACAGGGATCGGTTCTTGCACCTATTATTTTTAATGTGTATATATCTGATCTTCCTTCTTTACAATGTCGAAAATTTGTCTACGCCGATGATGTGGTAATTTCATTTCAACATTAGGATTTTTCGAAATTGAAAGAAAGCTATCTGATGATTTGTGTATTATGGAAAATTATTTCAAAGAATGGCGGTTATGTCCCAATCTTAAAAGACAGAGGTTTCTTGTTTTCATTTACGTAATAGAGAAAACTTAATGTTATCTTTAATAATACAAAGTTAAACCATAATTTTAACCCAGTTAATCATTTAGAAAAAGTCAAAAAAAAGTTAAAACATGAAATAATGTCATTAAAAAATTAGCTGGAACAACTTGGGGAGCAGATGCAAAGACACTTCATACGCACCTGCATTGGTATTAGTTTATTTTACAGCTCCTGTCTGGTTGAATAGTTATCATACAAAAAAAATAGATGCCCAGTTGAATTGCACTATGCGTATAATTAGTGAAACCATTAAATCTACTCCTCTCGATTGACTTCCTGTTCTTTGTAATATTACTCCATCGAACATTCGACGAAAAGCTATGTTAAAACGAGAATAGGATAAATGATAACTTAACAAAAACTTACCAATTTGAAATGATATTGAGAACCCTCCAGCTAAAAGACTTAAATCTCGAAGTCCTGTATAGTTGGAAGACTACACTACTTAACTACGGCTTTTTCTAAAGTTGAAGAGTGGAAAAAATTATGGTTTGGAGTTGATGTTTTCTATAAACATCTCATTGATGATCCAACAATAGAAGTCCTGGGCTTTGATAAAAAAAAATTGGTCAAAAGTAAATCGCATATGAACAGACTATTCAAAATGCAACTCTATGTTGTTTAAACTGGTGCGATTTCTAATCGAAATTGTGACTGTGGAAACGAACCACAGACCCTTACACATATTGTGGAGGATTGTCAATTAACAAAGTTTGTAAACATTCATAATTTAACGGACGAAGCTATATTTTATGGTTTATTAATCTGAAGAACATTTGAAGATAAACAATATTTTGTATTTTCTGTCCTGATTATCTGTTTTTCCATTATTTTGTTTGCTATTTCTTTAACCTTATATTTTTTTGGTCATTGTTGTGACTGGCGCTTGGACCGGTCCATTATATGTCGTCATGTAATGGCTGTGCTGTTATATTTTTTGTTCTTATTTACCTTCTATAATGTTTACACATTTAGTTAGTTAGTGACATATAGTGTACAATACGTAGTTCATTTTGCTCTCTTTTATCTGGCAATTATTTTATAACTAAATAATTAAAAAATTTAATACTTTCAATATGCCTCTTATACGCAAATGTTCTGTGTGCAGTGATAACTTAAATGTGGATAAGGAAATTACTTGTGATAAGTGTAAGTTACCATTGCATTCTACTTGTTCCCGCGAAGTGAAATTCAATGTTTGCTTGTTAAAGACAGAAGAGTTTCATATATTTGCAATAAATGTATTGATTCTGAAAGCGAAGTATCAGAATTAAAAAAGTTAATTTTGGATCTAAAACTTCAAATTAAAGATAAAAAAAAACCAATACTGTAAATAAAGATGAATGCTCTCTCGATTCTATTGTATTTGAAGTTATGGAACGTCAACGACGGGCTAATAATATTATAATTTACAATATTAAAGAATCCGATTCGCAATCTTTGGAAACACGCATTTCAAACGATAAAACGATTGTTAATAACGTAATCAAAGAAGTCGGAAACATCGAAACGGGAAATTTTCGTATTCAAAGATTAGGTAAACAATTAAACAATGACAGGCCAAGACCTCTTAAAGTTACGTTAAATTCTCCTGCTGATGCTCTTTTAATTCGGAAAAATAAACATAAAATTAAGACTATTAACAACATTATTATTCAACATTATCAAACGCCGATGCAGCTAAAACATCTCTTAAACCTTCGCAACGAATTAAAGCAACGTATAGAAAATGGGGAAAATAATATAACTATTAAATATATTACGGTTAACCTAAGATAGTAACGCAAAAAAACTAAATGAGACCAATAATACTAAATCGAAAATTCAAGCTTATTATCAAAATGTTAGAGGTCTTCGAACACAACTTTTCATCTTAACACTACTAATTTCTTAAATTTAAATGATTTAATAATTTTAACATAAACATGGCTTACTCCAGAAATATATATATATATATATATATATATATATATATATATATATATAATTCTGAATTGGGTTTTCTAAACATGAATGTTTATAGAAAAGATAGACCAGTTAATATTGCAAAAAGAGGTGGCGGGGTTTTAATCGCCGTAAACAAGAAATACTTCTCTAAAGTGTTAGATACCCCCTACACTGAAATTGAGCAACTGTTTGTTTTGTGTACGATTGGTCTTAAAAATATTATTGTGGGTTCCATTTACTGTCCTCCTAGCAGCAATTCAGACTATTATGATAAGATTAGTTATACTATTGACAATTTGTTGCAATCTTATATAAACTCCGACATTTTACTAGTGGGAGACTGGAATCTTCCTCATGTATCTTGGAATATCACCAAAGACAATAATCTTTCTATGAGTGGCAATAGCTGTAAAAATGTTGACAAATTCTGTGATAGTTTAAATTTATGGAATCTGTTTCAATTTAACAATACAAAAAATTGTGATCAAAGAATGTTGGATTTAGTTTTTTCAAACGTTTCCAATACCGTTGTAGAACGTAGTTTAGAAGAACTGGTTCCTATAGACAAATATCATCCTCCGTTATTGATAAACTTTGAGTGTTTTAAGTATAAATCAACCCTCAATTATGAATATTATTATTATGATTTTCCTAATGGTAATTATTGTGATTTATGTTACTACCTATCTACGTTAAATTGGAATGTAAATGAAGTTATTGAACAGTTTTATGATATATTATATGAAAGTTTTACTATTTTCGTTCCTATTAAGCGTACATTCAAAAGCAAAAAAATCTTTCCTGTATGGTATTCTTCTGCCTTGCGACAAATGGTACAAACAAAAAACTTATTTCACAAATTATCTAAATCTACTAACGACCTATGCTATTACAATAAATTTTTAAATTACGGAGAAATTGTAAAACTTTATCTACTTTTTGTTACACGTCTTACATCAATTTTATACTGAGTAAAATTAAAACTAATCCTAAATACTTTTGGACACATGTTAAAAATCAAAAGAAGAAAATTATTTACCATCTGAAATGATCCTTAATTCATTTAGAAGTAATAATGGTCAGGAAATAGTAAACCTTTTTGCAAAACATTTTGCTTCTGTATATAGAATGAATAATAATAGTTATCTCAAAAAACAGATTTTTCACCAAACTTTATTAATCTACATAAAATAAACATTAGTGTTGCTGACATTTTAAATGAACTAATTAGATTACCTTACAAAATGAACTGCGACCCAGATAATATCCCTGCTTTTGTTCTAAAAAAATGTTGTTATGTCTTAGCGTATCCTATACACATTTTGTTCTGTAAATCATTGTCTTCTGGAATATTTCCGAATCTTTGGAAAATTAGTTTTGTCATGTCCATCCACAAAGCAAAAAGTAAAAGTGATATCAAGAACTATAGACCAATTACTAAAAACTCAGAAATTCGAAAACTTTTTGAAAAAATTGGTGTCTCAATTATGTTCCTTCTACTCAAAAACATTATTATAGAAGAACAACATGGCTTTTATCCTAACCGTTCTACTACCACGAATCTTCTTTGCTTTCAACATTTTATTTATAAAGCTTTTGATGAGAACGCTCAGTTGGACGTTATTTACACTGATTTTGCAAAAGCGTTTGATAGTGTTAATCATAAGATATTAATTAATAAATTATCTAACATTGGTGTTCACGGTTCGTTACTCTCTTGGATAACAAGTTACCTTTCCAATCGCTCCCAAGTAGTTCAATACAAAGGATTTGTTTGTTTTCCTATATCAGCTCACTCTGGTGTTCCTCAAGGCTCTCATCTTGCTCCATTGATACTGCTATTTGCCGATGATGTAAACATTTTTAAAATTATTAAAACCTTAAAGGATTGTGATCAACTTCAACAAGATTTAAATCGTTTTTATAAATGGTGTTTTTCAAATGATATCGAATTAAATTTAAGTAAATGTTTAACGATTTCATTTCATCATATTAAAACTCCGATTAAATTTTCCTACAAAATTAATAACCAGTTTTTACAAATTGTAAATTCTGTTAATGGACCTAGGAGTAACTTTTCTCAAGATCTAAAATTTAATAATAATAATAACTTTATTAGTTGAAATAAACTACATGTAATAAATGACATCAGAAAAAAAATTGTACTTAGTTATTTTATTTATTGCCTTTGTTTCTTTTTTAAATATTGATTACATTTCATACGAAACACACATAACGTATCTGCTGTTTTTATTTCATTAGGTAGTTCGTTAAACATCCTTAATCCTTTATAAAAAATTTGGTTTTCTTGAAACATTGTATTAACCATTTGTATGTAAAAATTGTTTCCCGATCTAGTGTTATAGTTATGTTTGTCTTGTACCTATGAGATGGGTATATTGGTACTTAATTTAATTAAGTTATTACGCATAGCTTTATTTTGTTTCATTTGCAACCCTCTTATTGACTTAGAATTTAGCATGAACAATATAGTTGGACAATAACAAAAATGTGGTTCTATTATGGTCTTATAAATGACTAATTTTGTTTGTACGCTCATATTTTTGCTTATTCGATTAAAAAAGCCAATCTTTTTTGAGAGTTTTTTAGACATGTATTTTGCATGTTTTAAGAAATTTAAATTATTGTCAATCAGAACTCCTAAATATTTAATGTATTTCAAATTTTGTATATAATTTCCCCTAATATTAACAGTGTGTGCAAACGTGTTTATTTCATTTTGTAGATATTTTGATCCTAACAACATGAGTTTAGTTTTGCTTTCATTCAATTTTAAATTATTACTACATAGCCATTGATATATATTTTCTAAATCAGAATTTAAAGCATCATCGATCATCTGTAGATTATGACCAGTAACATATAGTAATGTGTCATCAGCAAACAGTTGAACTTTACATTTTTACACACTTAATAATGTCATTTATGTACACTACAAAAGAATCAGACCCAAAACTGACCCTTGCGGTACACCAAAATTAGTTTTTAATTTTTTTGAATAACAATCGTAAATTTTTGTAATTTGAAACCTATCATTTATGTAGTCGGAAAACCAGTTTAACGCGTTTTCTTTAATTCCAATTTTTTCTAACTTCGTTAATAACAAGTTTTTGTCTACAGTTTCAAATGCACGTTTAAAGTCTAGGAATACAGCACCAACAAACATTTTTTTTACCAAAAGCATCTTTCCACTCGTATAATATGTTTTGCAATGCGGTTTTACATGAATTATTTTTTCGAAATCCGGCCTGCATATATGTTAAAACTTGATTTAGTTCTAAATACTTCAAAAATTGATCTTTTAAACATAATTCTAAAATTTTTTCTTCCACGGGAAGTAAATTAATAGGCCGAAAATCAGTAGATTTTATGGATCTACTTACTTTTCGTATTGGGATTACAGTAGACAGTTTCCACGAGATTGGGAAATTACCTTTTCTCAACGACTCATTCACCAAATCGAGATAACGATCTCCTATTACCTCAAATGATAATTTACATATTTTAGTATTCACTCCATTGGTACTGGAATTTTTGTTCTTCAATTTTGCAACTATTTGTTTTAACTCTCTAAATGACAGAGTTTTAAAGGATTTTAATACGTTATGGGATTTTTCAATTTCATCTAAAAGTTTTTGGGTATTTAAGTTTAAGTTGGCTATGTTTATAGATTTAATAATCTTATCCACACTCTCAATAAAATAATTATTAAATTTTTCAGCCATGTCTTGGATATCAGTTGTTTCTCCATCTTCAAAATGAATCGCATCAAATGCAGTGTCTGTATTTTCTTTTATCAATGACTTTAAATTTTTCCACATAGCTTTTGAGTTGTTAAAATTTTTATCAATTATGTTTCTATAATATAGTTTTTTTGTAGAGTTAACTAAGGATACCACCTTATTCCTTTGAATCTTGTATTTTTCCCAGTCATGAGTCGTTTTGCTTAATTTAGCCATCCTATGCATTGAATCCCTTAATCTAAGTTCATTTCTTAATTGATTATTCCACCACTTTTTATTTTCCCACTTCAGTGGCACTTTAAATGATTTCAATGGAGCAAATAAATTTAAACTTTCTACTAGATCTGTACTTAGTTTTATAGCCATGGAGTTGGTGCATAAATTTCTTTCCCAATTTTTATCTAACAGTGATAACTGAAATTCTGTTTCCTTAAAGTGTGTAAAATCCCTATTTGTTTTTTTATCACACTTTTTTCCATGATAGGAACTTGAAGTGTAATTTGCAGGCAATTGTGGTCAGAAATGGAAAACTCGGAGATATTATTGCACAAAATACTTTTATTATTTGTTATAATTAGATCAATTGTTGTTGAGCTCGTGTTTGTTATTCTTGTAGCAGTATTACTTATTTGAAATAATCCACAGCCGTTTATAATGGTATTTAATTTATTTGGATAATAATATTTTGAATCCATATTTATATTAATATCTCCCGTTAGAATAAGGTAATTATTTTTATACATAATGTTATTTAAGACATTTTCAAAGTAATTTAAAAAATTGATTATGATGCTGCTTGACGAGCGATACAAGCAGTATATTAAATAAGTGCCATATTTAGATGTAATGTTTACACCGAAGATCCATACACAATTATTAATTATTTCATTCATAACTATTTTAAATCTACACTCTGTTTTAATAAAAATTGAAACACCTCCGGTATATCTAGTGACACTTAGACAATTTACATAATTATATCCTTGTATACTTATTTCGTTTTACGTAATGTCTTTTGGAACCCTTGATTCGGATAAACATACAATGAGGGGATTCAATTGATTAATTCTAAATTCGAATTCGGTTTTATGTGGTAAAAAACTTTGTATATTGGTATATATTGTTAATCGTTTGGGGTTGGTATATTTTTGAAGCGAAAAATATAACGTCTTATATTCACATATTCGGGGCAATTACTTGGATTTAATAGGAGATCCGCATTTTTAAAATCTGTTCCAATTCTGTAACATTGATTTTGACCACGAGATTCGAGTTTTTCACAAACGACATTGCTATCATTTGTAATGGATTTGGCATGAGCTAGCATATCTTGTAGGGTAATATTTGGTGCTATACGCCCTACAAAAATGCCCAGATTCTTTTTGGTGCGGCTGTGATTTTAAATTTGTTCGTTGGATTCGATCTAACAATAGTTTCTGTTTTTGATTTTGAACTTTGTTTAACAATGCCTGATGGATTGTTTTGATCTATAGTATTATCACGTTGCATATTTATTACAGCACTCATGATTTCTCGCTGCTTTGTTTCATATACTTCAAGATTACTTTTATCAGCCGTAGTGGGAACTACGTTTAAATTTTGATGTGCGCGTTTCGTTTGTGAACGTGTTTTTGAAAGTACCTCACTAAAGAGAAGGTTACCATTATTGTTGTTATTTGGAACATTATCATTTAAACCGGCTCTAGTGTTATCTACAGTTGAAATGTTATTTACATTGACGTTTGTTTTGTCGTTTTTTGGATTTTCTGTATTAAAGAGTTTCAAATAAGAAATTTCTTTATATAGAGCTTCAATTAATGACGTTTTTGCAGCAATGACTTCATCTTTGCTTTCAATTATTTTAATCAATAGCAAAGACGTTGAATTTGCACCGAGTTCGGAACTTCTGCTATTATCGTTATTGAAAATGTCTTCAATTTTAGTGACTTAATTGTTTGCAGATTATTATGTTATCTGGTAGTACAATAGCGTTGTTTTTTCGTACACAGCTCTCATGAAGAATGCACGAACAATATTTACATGTTATGACTTTAGTAGTTGTACCAGATTTACACTCAATGCACTTCTTTTGTGAACACTTTGTAGACACGTCTGTATCGTCGGCATTACGACTTCAATAAAATAAACAAAAAGCACCAAGTACCGCTACTAAATAGAAGATAGTTAAATGTTTCTTACCAACTTGTTAATCTGTTAAGACGCAGATTGAAAATTCCAGTTTGAATTTCTTATTGTTCACTTGGTACAGTCAGTCAGTTGGTGGAATGAATTAATCTGAAAGGAATTACCTTCAAAATGCACATATACTCGTAGATACTATTAGATCCAAAGCACTTCGAGCATTAGGTTTTATTTTTAGATACTCCATACATATTTTTAATCAGGATACAATAAAATTGTTATACATTTCACTCGTTCGCTCTCAGTTAGAATACTGCTGTGTTATCTGGTCACCCTATCATTCAACTCTTATTATTAAAATAGAAAAATACAACACCGTTTTCTTCGATTTTTTTTTATATAAATCCCGACTTCCATTTCAAAATTACATCCAAATTCTTTCATTGCTTGGTATTAATACTTTAAACTACCGAAGAATATATCTAGACCAAATATTCTTTCATAAGTTACTTAATGGAATTTCAAATTGTTCATTTCTTCTACAACAAATAAATCTAAACGTGCCTTGTAAAAATCTTCGAAATAATTAATCAGTTCTTTTTAAATGTTAGTAAAACCAATTTTCATCAAAATTCTCTTATCTTAAGGTTAATGAAGACGGCAAATTCTTATTCTAAAATAAACTTTTTTAACAGTGAGTCTAAATTTAAAATACATCTCAAACAAGAGTTAGGTACCAAATTGTGATGCATTATTTTATAAAAACTATTATTAATCAATTTGCAATGATCTTTTTTTTTATTCTTATTGCTTTTCTATACATTTAGGTCTATTATTATTATTATTCTTTCCCATAAGTTTAACACTTAATTTGTAAAATAGAATTGTACACTTATTTTATGTAAAATATTTGTATTATTGGGTTTTCCCTAAATATATATTATTATTATATTATTATTATTAATCAATATTATTACATATAAATACTAAGGTGGCAAGAATTGGCATAGGATTTCACCACAGCTTTATACTGATCTTCTGGGGCACCATACATAACACTTACATCACAATACAATATTAAAAATGTACCATGCGAATAAATAAATAAATAAATTTTTAAAACCCAGATAATTTTGAATTTCATTTGTCTAACAGTAAAACATTTATTTAGGATAATTTTTTATGAAGGTTGGTGAAATTTATCTCTCATATGGCAATATGTTATTAACAATTAAATTAAATAACAATAAGCATTGTATATAATAAGCAATTTTTTTTTGTGATAATAGTTTGAATGTTATAATTAAAAGATTGTTTATCGTTGCATTTATTTATCTTCACAATAAAAAATCAATATTTTCATAACTTTTTCAGTTTCTTGTTAATTAAATAGATGTTTCATTAAACAACACTTAAAATAGTGAGAATGGGTTTCAAACTCCTTATAGAGAAATTAATGAATAATCTAAAAATAAAAAACAAAAAACACTGTTATAGTATTAAACTTATTCATTGTATGTTAAAATTAAAGTATGTTGAACGTGAAGTTGTAGCGTAACGTGATTAAATACAAGAAAACATTTATATCGATACATGAAATTTTACCTGAACTGTTTACCCTATTATTTGTTAAATTGTAATAAATGTAGGAAGGCCAGGGTTTATAATCGTAAAGTAGTTATGCTTATTTAACTTGTAGAAACAAAGTGTCGCGATTTTTATTTTCTCGATAGTACATGTGATGTGCGTGACTATAGACACATATACATATACGTCGACTCGAAACGTCTAAAATGGGAAGCAATTATACTTATACTCTCCCTGGTTTGCCATTGTCTTGCGAGAGCGTATGTTTCTGTACCTAGCATTGACAGAATTAATAGTTTGAAATCATCTGCAAAGAAAAGTTTCTGGCAAGCTAAAGAGTTAAGCAAATCGTTTATAAAGATGATGAGTAAGAGAAGTCCTAGATTCGAATCTTGGGGAACTCTTGATGTAGGTATACAATTAGGAGATATGTAACCATTGTATGTAACATATTGATTACGGTTCAACAGATAACTCAAGTGAAGTGAATCGGCGACCTAAGCCATGTACCTTATGTAAAATTGACTTATGATTAATACAATCGAATGCTTTACTAAAGTCAGTGTATATATGTCTTTAATAGCTTCGGAAACAGATTGTCTAAAACTGGCAAAGTTAAACGTGATGAGACGGTTTCGGAGAAAAACATATGACGAAAGATTGTTCAAGAGAGATATACTCAAATACTCAAAATTATCGGTCTATAGTTTTCACCTCATGGTTCCCGTTTGAAGGTGTGGACAAACACGAGAAATTGATTTTATTTATATCAATGATTTAAAAATAGTATGGAAGTGGTACTACTATTGTAGCAAGGACATAATCTTCAGATCTCTCTGTCAGCATTAGTTACAGTAAAAGAATATTTCCATAAAAGTTCATGTTAGCCTCCACTAATTAAATTGCAAATAACACTACTAATTTCATTACATTACATTCGCTGAAGGGAATCACTGGTTTCATCTTCATGTTGCGGTTTTTATCTTCCATGTCAACTAAATAATATTTAATGTCATTTTCTTCCTTAGGAATGTCCCAACACAATATCCGCAAAAAAATTAAATATTTTCAATTCGGTAACAAAGCTGATTACCTTATTAAACAAATAGCTATTTTATTAACCCCAGGGAAACTGTCATTTGAGTGGAAAATACTCGCGCAAACGGAAAAAGACTACATAGGCTTGTATGGGAGTCATTGATGAATATACCGAGTAACCGGAACCCCCCATAATAGCGAAAGGGGTTAAATCTCTTTGATCGGATATAACTCGTGATCCGTGATCGTTTAAGCGATGCAAAGTAATTGGGGGATTTTGCACGCTACAATATTAGTCGACCAAACTCCAAAGATCGATATTTTTTGAGATATATGTTCAACAATGGGGTTTTCAGAAAAAAATGAATTCGGAAATCCACGAGTACTAGACTCTAAAGATACCCATTCTGTACAGTTTTTGACGCCCGACATGTTTGGTCCTATCTCGCGAATAAATTGGACTGACATTTTTTGAGTTATGGCGTCGTGAAGGGAAAATTTTTAGAAAATGTCTTGCAAATGCACAGGAAGGTGCGAATCGCGCTGCAATTGTCAAAAAGCAGGGTTGCTTTGCACTGCAATGGGCATAATTGTGACGGAGAATGCAGCAACAAAGTTCTTGAAATCGAAGAAGACGAGTTGGATTTGACTGCGCGTTTCAATTGCTCACAGAATTTTGAAATCATCACCGGCGACTCCGATATTGAAGACGAGGAAATTGTTCAAAACGAAGTTTGATCGAGGAAAATGCAGAGGAAAGTGTGAAACAACCGGCGAAAAAACGTAGTAGCAATGGTTGAATTCAGCCTGTTTCTGCTCAAAGCTTCGGCCGCGGACAGAACGCGGTAATTCCGAATACTCAAACTGACCACGTCGCCATGGATTAGGCCATTCCGGGCCTAATGTGGGGACACCACATTAAAACAAAACACGCCTACAACTTTACCTCAACGGACATTTTATATTCTTTATAAAATTTTGATACGATGCTCCAATTACGAGTAATTGATATCAGCTTCTAATTTTCAAATGGCACCATACTAGTTGACTGACATTTTTAGATTCTACATGAAATTCTGTATGCAACGCTGAACATAAAAATTATTTAATATAATAAATGTTATTAAAAATATGATATAAAATTTAGTTCAAGAAGTTTTCAAAATGTCCCCTATTTCTTTCTTCACAATACCGTAGTCGATGTTCAAATTCAATTATACATCTTTGAATTACTTCAGGAGGAATTGCCTCACATTCTGTTATAAATTTTTGTTGAAGTTCTGCTAAATTATTCGGCCGATTGGCATACACCTTATTTTTTAAATAACCCCACAGAAAAAAATCGAGTGGCGTGAGATCTGGTGATCTAGGTGGCCACTCAATGAAACCTCCTCGCCCTATCCAACGATTTGGAAACGTTTGGTTCAGAAACGCCCTTACTTGTCGACCATAGTGGGCTGGAGCGCCATCCTGCTGGAACCATACATTGTTATCTTGCCCGAAAGAAGTGGTTTAAAGTGGGCACAATTTGGTTTTGCAACAAATCCAAATATAATGCACTATTTAGATTGTCTTGGATAAAAAAGGGCCCAACTATTCGGTTGTTTATGATGCCAGCCCAAACGTTCAGCTTCTGTGGATGCTGAGTATGGCATTCTACCATCCAGTGTGGGTTTTCCAACGCCCAATATCTAAAGTTGTGCTTGTTAACTTGCCCATTTAAACAAAATGTTGCGTCGTCGCTGAAGCAAATTCTGTTTGGCAAGACATCTTCGCGATCCTGCAACTCCTCAAAACTTTGACAGAATTGAAGCCGTATTTTGTAGTCTTCGGCGTCTAGTTCTTGGTGAAACTGAAGCTTGTATGGCTTTGCGTTTGCATTTTTTAGAATTCTTTGCACTGACGTACTGCTGACGTCGTGATTCAGTGCCAGTTGGTTGGTTGAAATGTTTGGTTCTTCAATAACACTCTGGATAACCTCAATGCTCGTATCCAAATCGGTGGCAGTTTTAGCTCTTCTACTTCGTCGAATATCTTTCACACTTCTGTGTTCAAACCATCTTGCATACGTTTTTTTGAACGGCAGATTTTGTAATTGGTACTTCCCTTTCTGGATGATTTGCATTGAAAATGTCTTCTTCGATCACCGTAACCAAAAATAATCAAAATTTCGATACGATCCGCTTCAGTGAGTTCTATTTTAAAAAATGCGAAAACTGTTACGTACTTTAACACAGTAACACCACAATGCATAATATGAAACACTTTAAGTACCTATACCAACTGAACCTTATCGATAATGAGATTTTGTCCAGGTAATTAAGTAGGTGTAATTATTTGTATTACAAACATACTTATTATTCCCAAATAAAGAAGTGCTATTAGAGACAAAGGTAAAGAAAACCGTTAATGAGCCTATTATGATGAATTGATTAAAAAAGAAAACAAATTCCAAAGATTTAACCAAATTAACAATAATACATTTCCTACTAGGTAATTAAACAACTTTTGCATTTCTTCTTTTATCTATATCACCTTAAAAATACTTATCCACTTTCAAATGTAAATGTTTAATTACCAGTAAAGTGTTCTCATTAAAATAACAAACAAAAATTTGTATAACGTTATTTTTGTAAAAATTGTATACCTATCCGTAAAAAAATAAATAAAAGAAATAAAAGATACGCCACTGCACTGCTAAGAAAGGATTAAGTATTCTATTCAACACACAAAAGCTCTTATTGGTTATTGTTTTCCCCAAACAAGTACTTACAGAGACGCAATAATGTTGACGGTCAAACTGAACTTTTATATCATATTATTAATAACATTTATCATATTAAATAATTTTTATGTTTACCGTTGCATACAGAATTTCATGTAGAATCTTAAAATGTCAGTCAACTAGTATGGTGCTATTTGAAAATCAGAAGTTGATATCAATTACTCGTAATTGGAGCATCGTATCATAATTTTATAAAGAATAAAAAATGTCCGGAAGTGTGTCCTTCCCCAAAGTTTCATACCGCTAATCCTCGCGTTTTTCAAGATATAAACAGGTTTCCATACTTTTGGATAACCCTGTATATTCACATAATAAGTGCGTAATCAAGTGATTTATGCGTGAGGGTAATATTGTATTCGATTTTCCGTTTGCCCGGTTATTTTTCCTTACCTTACTTTTTAGTTACTTTTTTTACATTGTAGTTCTTATACAGAGTTGTCTAGGATGAAATACATTTATCTATTTATTTGAATATTGAATAAATAAAATTAATGGTTTTGTAAGCGCTATACCTACAGGGATAATTATGAATGTGTTTATTAAATCTTAGCATAGTGAAAAAACATTCTAAACAAAATTCGCTAACCACTGGTAATTTTTAAACATCAGGATAACTATTGTACATAAGATTAATCCACTCTTAAGAACTAATCAAAAACAACGAATCTTAAAAATAATAAGAAACGGTTGTAATGCATTTAATCATATATGTTTATCAAAAATGAAAATCCCATCATTTTTCAATAGATTTTTATTTCTAAACTTAGTATTTTTTGCTGTCGAATTAAACATCACGTTTTTTGTCTAAGTTATAAGAAAATAGTTTTTCTTCTAGAAGTTAGTTGTGTGATGGAAATTAAATAATCTCGTAGAAAATGTTTGCTAGAAAGAAAACAGTTTACACTTACGATAAGTTAAATATATATTATAGGCAATTAGTCTACAGCTAATTAAGTATGGAAACTGGGTTTAATACAAACATACTTTTCATTGTACTGACATATTCAAACAAACAATTTTAACAGTGGTTTATTTTTGGTAACTCACTCTTACAGAAAACTTAATTTAGATTACAGATAATGTACCTACTATAAAATAAATTTATAAGTTTATTTTTAACTTACAGACAAATTCAGTATTAAAAAATCATTATTTAAGTGCTGTAAAGGTTATACGTATACAATTTACATATTGAAAGCAAAGAAGTCAAGTGTACTTAATTACCATTAACGTTAAATTGATTGCACTATGCACATTTGTTACAGATTTACATCAAAATTAATTAACGACATATAAGTATAATATAAATATTTTTATGTAAGTTAAGTTAATGTGGATTAATGCAATCCCTGCATGCTTGCAAAAATAACAATTAACTTAATTAAAATCGTTTATTATTGTATTGAACTGCTTCCTAATTCATTCCTTTGCAGGTGCTAGGGTGCTATATTTAATAATAGACCTATTAGAATTTAAATTCCCCTTCTATATTATTCAACCAGAACACTAACTAAAGGTAGAAAGCCAAAAATGTGTCCTATGTAAGAGTTGCGTATATTAGTGCTACATGCGACAATTTAAAATTTAATAAATAATCCCTTTCAATGCTGACGTTACTTACTCGCAAATACAAAAAAAAACAAAATTTCGGGAAACAAAGCGTATTAACAATTACAGGATCAAATCATTGTGAAAAGGAAAACGAATTCTATACATTATTGAACGTCAATGTAACAGACCCTTTTTCAAAGCGCAAAAGCTTCTGCTTCTATCTCATTTCCGAGTTAGAAAAGGATATTTAATTTCAGTTCATCGACAAACAATCATGTCATAGGGTGCGAGGAAAAATTCTGCCAATATTCTTTCAATCAGTACAAAACATGTCTCATCCAGGCGAAAAAATGATTGGACCGTTTTTTAAAAGGCTTGCAAGCACCGGAAATATGCAGGAAAATGACAATTATTTATCGGCGCGCGAACCATGAGTCTCCTCTTTCAAAATAATTACAGTTTGTTTCCTATTTTCAAGAAATACTATCGTTACTTAGGTATTATTTACATTTGAATAATCAAATAATGTGCGATAGGGAAACGCTCGATTTGTTTACAAAATGCTCGACATTTTATCAATGAAAAGAAATAAGGGCGCACCTAAATTTATTACAATGAGAAATATAAAATTCCATTCGCATATCAGTTGCCATTATCAACAACCAATATTGTAAATTTTTTTAACCGAAAGAATCAAACATTTGTTTATTTGATAATATGTTTTCTACGAAAATGTGCCGTACGCGATTAGAGATTATTTTAAAATTATATAATCTTTAGGTGTGTTGGTATTGATTTATACATTAAGGGATTGTGCAAATTTATCATTAACTCTGTCGTTATTGTTGTAGTGATGTGTATGCTCTTTGCAGGTTAACAATGATATAATGCTTCGTTGGAGGAACTTTTAATTGTCATGACAACAAGGTAAGATTTTATATATTGTTTTTATCTTTTGATTTGTAAGTGATTTAATTATTACACGTGCTGAAGATCACATTTATTTTCTATAAAAATTATAAATTAATTCACACGTTAGTCTAAAATGTTCCCAATATTTTTATTCTTGAACTTGTAACTTTTGAAATGAACGAGTTGGCAGAATCCTCATATCCATTTTTTTGCAAACATTATTAATTAATATGTTTATTAGCCTTCAACTAATTAAATAGTAAAATGCTAACTATTGTTATGGTTTACTGCATACATCTCCGTATATTTTATAGTGAGTGATTGTAAAACTGCTATTTATCCATTTGATTCTGTTATGAATTCATCTCTTTTGGTTTATGTCAGCATGTATTTTCCAATTTACCTCTTCAGTTTTTTTCCAAAAGGAAAACTAAATGTTTCGTATTATTAGACAAACATAAGATTGAATGGAATCGTAACTTCCAGAAACAGAAAACACAAACCAATAAATCTCGGTAGCTAATCTAAATTATCAACGAACTGTCAGTGTCAGTATCTACCACCTATACCAGTATATGTCAGTTGCCTGATGTTGATAGTTTACCTGTTCGCAATTTAGTTTTTATGCAGTTTTGGTCTGTCTTTTCTGTTTCAACACTACTTAAAATAACATTTTTCTTTAATTAATACTTTTCAATTTAGATCTCTATATGGCATCTTGAAAAAGGTGACACTTCTTTCCGTTGAAACTGAAATTCTGTAATCGTTAAAACGGGCAATTTTCGTCACATTCAACAAATTTTCGTCTAATTGAAAAACAAATTTGATAACTTCTACACATTTCCATTGAAAAAGAGTCAAGACCTAAAAACCTGGCTTTGACTTTGTATACTCTTTATCAAATGGGAAACTGACAACATGTAAATGGTGGATATTTTAATTTTCTTTTACACCAAAATGTACTTTTAAGATTCCTCGTTTTTTTATGGGTTTTTCATTTGAAATCGTTAAACAATGTAGTACATTGTAATTTCCTAAATCAGTGATTATTTATCAATGAGATTAATTAATAAATAAACTACCAACAATAAATTTGTTCAATTTGAGCTCATGCGTTAGAAGACGACGCAAACATGCATAGAACCGTGTTAATTAAATTTTAATTTTACCTTTTATTCTGATCCACGAGTCACCGCTGCCTTAAATTAACTAGTTGAGGAAAATTTTAAATTTAAATAGAGGAAAATCATAAAGGACAATAACATATAGTAGAAAATTTTTAAAATAATCTCGGGAATTCTTTTACAAATATTTTATGGGGGGAAACAACAACTGTTAATCTTATATTTCTAAATGACTAGATAATTTTTTACAAACTTTTCGTTATTTGCTTTTCGACACTTGTTTATTATGCGCTTTATTACCTAAAACGTTCAGCATGATAAAAATGTCCTATTGCGCTTTAGGATGAGAATTGGAAAATCTTAGTCATTGTATTACAAATTGCTTTAAATGCCTATTTATTTGCATTAGTGAAATACTTTTATGCTGTACAAATACTACCACGTTATCGAAAGTATATATCTAAATATTTGTGAATTTTATTATATGCTATCAGTATCTTACCTGTTCGGTGTTTACTAATCATTATTTTCGATATTTTCTTAAATTTTTCTTATGTTATGGGAATTTTCATTAAATCATTTAACACTATCATATACTGAGTACTGATGACAGAATCAAATGTCGTTTTGATATTGAAACTATGTTTGAAAAATTATCGCCCCAGATTAGCAAATTTACTACAATGTTTTTATATACTGTAAGGAAAGATGACAATTGCGTCAGACAACACGTCTGTATCTTTTTTCAAATTTAAAACAAATTATAAACGTTCACAGCTGTAGTTTCTAATTACATGAACTGATTCTACTAGGCTAGAAAAAAAAGTACCAACCGAAATATTCAAGTGTATCTATTGAATTTTGATATTTATTTTTGAGATTTATGGAAAAGGTGTTTTAAGATTTCAAAATCAAACACTTTTGTTCACTTTACTCGAGAATTTTGTCTTATTGTAAATTACATTTTTTACAACTTTTACTTGAACCGAAACTTGTTCATTCAAATTTTAATTGTAGATCCGTTTTGTGTCATATTCCACTACTACATTCTCCATAGCAATTGTATGTATTAAATAAGTCTTCATTTGGTTTCAATGCCCGTCCAACGCCTTCTATAAAACAAGTTCTCACAAGTAATTTAAAATGAATTAATTAAAAATCGTCATATGATCGTGAAAATAAAACGCGTCACACTTTGCAATTAATCTTTAGGTTGATTGGATTATGAGGATGGCTCAGTCATCGCTCAGTTCACAAACTTCCAGCTTGCCCGTAAAAATCATTTTACAAAGCTTGACACGTAAATAGCTAATAATATGTTTATCAAATTAACTGCCCTTATACTAAAAAGCTATTACTGCACTTTTACAATTGAATCAAAACCCGCGGTATGTCAATGAAAAAAAAAGACGTTAACATGAGGGTAACACCGATTTTCTATCAACTTTAAAAGTATGTTGGAATTTATGGTATAATTATCACCTGATTAATGTTCTAAATAAAAACAGCAATTTACAAACAAAGGTTTTTATAATTAAAGGATTTTTTACTTATTCACACCAACTGCAGCGTCTATTTAACCGAAAAACACCAAAAACTGCACCAAAAGCTTTACTCGAACACGTGTTTCAACAACTAAGCTGTCATCATCAGCGAACCGATACTAAAATTAAAAACAACGGGAAGCTTATATATACTATCTGTTTATCACGCATCGTTAAAATTAATTGGTTCTTAGATAAGCTTAAATAATTCCGAAAATCACCTACTCTATGACCATCTTCAAGCATATGCATGGCAACACTGGACCTATCTGTGCGATGATATTTGACATTAGCTACGTGCTCTTTAAAACGAGTTTTAATAGGTCTCTTGGTTTGCCCTATATATACTTGGTTACAGTCTTTACAATTAATTTTATATATTCCCGATTTAGCACATATTTCTATTGGGTCTTTCGGATTGCCTAAAAGATTTTGTTACTCGGATTGCCTAAAAGATTTTGTTACTACTAGAGGTTACTGTTTTATAATCAAATTTTGAAAATATTTTTTGAAGACCTTTTGTGTATATGGGATAATTTGGTAATTTGACATATTTCTCATCTATTTTGCTATTACTAGTTCCTAACGTTGTAATGTTTCTAATGTTTAACTTATGTTTATGTTTTCTAATTATGTTTGTGACAATTGATTCTTGAAAACCATTGTATGATGCAATCTTTAACTATAGAAACTTACTAAGTTCTTTTAAACGAACGTGATTAAAAGTTTCCTCACTATGAAGTTTGTCGTAGATTCACTGAGCAACAGGTTGACTTGGCCTCCATCAAATTAATATTATGTGGGACTTTGCTTTTGCTTCCGTTTGTTCCGCAAGCAATATACTGAATTTAATTTCTCTTTTATACTGATTTGAAGTTGATCAACCATAACACGCCAAAATGTTTTTCCATTAATTACAAAGAAGCCGGGCAATTTTCCAAAGTGCGTTTCTCCAGAATTTTGTGAATTTATAAGTAATGAAGAAGAATTGGTACTAGCAATATCAGTCTGCACTTACTACTGATAATTATTAACTATTTGCAAATCATCAATCCAGATGAACGTACTTCTTCTACTTCTGGGCTGGCATGTTTTCAACAACAAAAAAAAACGTGCCATTTTTTTTAAAGGTCAAAGTCTCTCATAACATTATTTATATTAATTCCATTTCCTTACATATTTATACAATAAGGTGTTTGTTACTCTGCAGCTGGTTTACCGTAAGATACCTCAGTTATTTGAACCTATGTTTGTTTACGACTAGATACAAATTGGCACCTATCCTGAATTCAAGAAGAAGGAATACCAACAAAAAATTAACACAATTGTTATCAGCAATTTCAAAAGTATTGGAGAACGTGGTCTGTTACCATCTATCACTCTCAAAATCCTGGTAGTAGACGCCTTGGAATCCAAAAAACGGTTAGTAGACATGCTTATTTTTTAGCTCGTATTCATTTGCAATACTCTATGTTCACTTGTTACAATGTGATATACAGGGTGTCTCAGATAAGGGTGGCAATATTTCAAGGGTACATAGAGAAACTCCAGATTAGAGATTTGAGATAATAAATCTATGTCCGGAAATGCGTTGCTTCCGATATACAGGGCCTTGAAAAATTCAAAAATTAATATGTTTTGTCTGTATTTTGAAAACGCGTTGATCGATTTTCTTAAAATTTCCAGAGTATGTCAAGCAAAGTATTGGTCATATTTATGTGCCAATCCGACTCTTCTAAAATTTCCAGGACCGGACTTTCGGTTTTTCTCACTTAGTTTTAAGAGAAAATGTAGCACGCCACTGGTTTTTCCAAATATTGGAATCATTTTTCACATTCCCAATCAATTTGGAAAAGAAACGCTCTCTTGTTTTTTCTTCTCCGACGCGTCGTTTCCGCGAAAAATAAAATCCATTTGGATGTCTTTCAAAGAGCTCATTATCGAAAAACTTCAGGTGACAATAAAAACGTAGTGAACAATGAATATTGTCATGGCGACAACGAAAACAAAATTAATACCGCAACTGGCAAGAGGTTTGAGTATCGTTGTCTTCACCTGAACTTCAAAAACACTTGACTACCATATTAATTTTTGAATTTTTCAAGGCCCTGTATATCGGAAGCAACGCATTTCCGGACATAGATTTATTATCTCAAATCTCTAATCCGGAGTTTCTCTATGTACCCTTGAAATATTGCCACCCTTATCTGAGACACCCTGTATACGTTTTATAGGCCGATTTTGTGCAATAAAACACGGAACAAATATTAGCTGGTTAATGTGTTGTTTGTCATTATCACAACGATAAAGCGTCACTACACACGGGTACCTGCTGAAATAATGTGCAATTCCACTTTGACGTTGAATGAGGTTTTCTAAACATTGATTTTAAAAAAGCATTGTTCATTTCTACAATTGTATTAATGCGTTTTGCTAGAGACACCCTGTATATGGATTAGGTTTAATCGTTTTCTTATTAAATGCCATCGACCCCATTTGTAGAAAACTATTACCTATGTCTTATTTTGATCAAGTTCTTCATTTATGTTCCATACCTAGCAATATATGCAATTTTTGGCAAAATCCTAGGGCATTCACTTACAGTACTACACACACACACACACACACACACACACATTCTTTGCTGGTTAATCTGAAATTAATGTTTTGTTGATATAATGTAGAAAACCGTAATTGTTAAATTAAACTAAAAGAGTATTATTATATTTTCATCGATCGTATAAATGAGAAAAAATTAAACGCGGTTAAATGGGTTTTAACGGTAAAGACTGTTAGAGACAAAAATAAAACTTAGTATTGCATTCAATTTTAATGTAAATGTATTATTCGATAACATAAAAAAAGTATATAAAATTTGATGCGATAAACGCAGGTTACCTTCTCAATAAACTGGTCCAATAAAAGTATCCAAGTCATCGACATTAAGTATCCTCCTACTTGGAACAGCTTTCCGTGTGGTCATTTAAAATCTTGGCATATATGTTACTACCAATTTTATTTCACGAGTTTCTTTAATGTACACACATAAGGGGTAATGCGACCATCAAGAAGCCCGATCTAATATGGAATAAGTGCCATGATTGTTATAGCAGTTTTTACTTAATCGGTTACTTTGCGGTTCTACAGTTAACGAGTATGGAAAAGTGTAATCTTGTTGTCAAAACGTGAAACTTCGTCATTTATTTCATTCACCTATTTGCACTATTGTCGTGTTTAGTTATTTATTATTTAAGTTTGCCGGTTAACCACATTTTAAAAAATTATAGGTACTTATTATTTCATCAAAGTAATTAATTGTTTAAACTAATCAATTTGCTGGTGGTATTTTTCGTTTCTCACAATCAATTTTGTAAAGCTGTCATAGTGCAATAATTTCAAAGGATTCAAAGTCGTTTACATCAATTTTATTAATTTATTTACCATATTTAGTTCTAATGTTAGTCTAATCAACTGTACCTAACATAATTATTTTGAAATTAATTAATGATGTGTGTATATCAAAAAATATGAAAACATTAATATTTATACAGTGATGGGGAAAATTATGGAAACAGCTAAATATTTTAAACACCGTCAAAGATATATTTATAAAATTTGGTACTTAAATATTATTTGATATTCTAAATAAAGTGGAGCTCTCAATATTATAATACGACTTTCGATTTAACCGAAGTCGCATTAACTTTGAAATTGAAAATTAAACACCCTGTATATTTTTAGTATTCGGTTAAAGCATTAAATTTGGAGTTCAAAAATGTATACTTTTGTTATAATTTACCATCAAGATATCAATTAAAATTGATGAATTGTCGACAGTAATTGCGATCGTAGTTACCTGGTAAAATAGGAGAATGACGATGATAAACAAAAAGTGCATCTGTCAAATATTACATTTTATTGTTTGTACAGTTACTTACGTTGAAAATAGTTAAATTAAGCGAACGAGAACGAGTAGAAATTTTGATGATGATTAGGTTTGGAGATAGGCAGCGATCGTATAGAGAGATGTGTACCCTTTTTAATAAGCTGGACGGCCAAAAAGACAACAAGCGCCACTAAAGCGGAAGAAATTGGAATTTCATTAGAAGAATTGTCGAAAACATCTACAGCCAGCACGAATCCATAGTATCAACCGCCGCTCTGTCGGAAGAATTCTAAAAAAGGAAAAGTATTATCCCTATGAGATTCGTCTTGTGCAAGAGCTTGCTGAAGGCAATTTCGATCGGAGGTTACAGTTATGTGAAGATATGATGAATATTTGCAATCGTAATTTTAATTTCGCACAGAACGAAGGCTTAAATGGTACGGTGCATCGTCATAACTGTCGCTATTTGTTCTTCTATCCGCACTGGATAGAAGAAGTCCACATGCAGCACCCCCAGGAATTAAATATTTGGGCTGGTATTTATAAGAATAAAATTATTGGACCTATTTTTTGGAAGGGACGCTAACAGGTGAACGTTACTTGAATTTGTTGAACAACCAAATCATCCCTGCATTACTAGAAGACGGACGGCTACTAGAGGCTGCCTAGTTTCAGCAGGATGGCGCCCCTTCTAATTTTGCAAGGGACATACGACAATTCTTGGACCGTTCCTAATAAATGGATTGGACGAAGAGGTGCGATTGAACGGCCTGCAAGATCCCCCGATCTCAACCCACTAGATTATTTCTTTTGGCGATATTTAAACTATAAAGTCTGTTTAGAGCCATTCAATAGTTTAGACGATTTGAGGGGGAGACATTTGGATCAAATGCAAACGATTACACTGAAGATGATTTCAAATGTTAGTGAAGGATTTCTCATCACAGGTTAGCGTGCTGTTAAAAAAGAAATGGTGGCCAGTTTGAACATTTCATACATTAATATTTATTTTTTTGTTGATTTAAATTATTTACATAATTGTTCCTGTTTATTACAGCGTTTATTATACCTGTAGTATTTCTAATGCTAATGTAGGACAAGTTAATTGTCTCTCTTTGAAATTTAGTATATTATATAATAAATGTTCAAAAGTATACATTTTTGAACTCCAAATTTAATGCTTTAACCGAATATTAAAAAATATACAGGGTGTTCTATTTAAAATTTAAATATAATCTCACTTTCGGTTAAACCTGAAGTCATATTATAATATTGATAGTTCCATTTTATTCAGAATATCAAATAATGATTAAGTACCAAATTTTATAAATATATCTTTGACAGAATTTAAATTTTTAGCTGCTTCCATACTCTAGACCATCACTGTAAGTAAATATGGTTTTTGGTGCTCCTCCTTCAAGAAGTCTAATTACCAATCATTAGTTATAAAGGAGGATATAATTGTCCAACATTAATCATTACTTTATCAGAATTCATTTTATTTGAAAATGGTCCGTCGTTTGAGTGAAAGCGAAGGAATCGAAATTTTCATGATGATCTCTGGATTTCTCTTCCCTAGACTACTTTTGTGGGGTTGGTTAAAGAGCAAAGTTTGTTTCAATAAATCAAATACCATTGAAGAATTAATGGACAGAATTTGCAATTAAATTCGTTCCATTCAATCAGATATTCTTGATAAGGTTCTGCAGGAGTCTCAGTTGCGATGGGATATTGGCAAGAAGTGAATGCAGGTCATTTTGAAAATTCCTTGTTTAGTTTAATTATTTATCATTTGTACAGAAACCTTTTTCATATGTTAAAAATGTTGTTGATTACTTAAGATATTATACAATTACTTCTGAAATCTCTTAAATGTTCAATAAACTATTAAAAAAGTTGACCCACTCGATACCTTGTACATGGTACATTCTTGAAACTTTGGAACCGAATATTTCGAAAACTACCATCTGGAAGGTCATACGTTTTTACATATTCGTACTCAGCAAAATGTGCTCTATTGAAATTCGTGGAAAAAATGGGTTACCGTTATAGCTCAAAAACAAACAAAACAAAAAAAAGGTCGGTGACATTTTATAAACTAAAGTTGACATGTCCGAGGATTTCCTGTCAAAATCTTTCAATAACCATTTATCGAATTTATTCCAAATTTTACGTGCTCAGTGTATATGTTATTGCCGGGGGTGATAATTTGGGTTGCTTAAGTCAGAATGTCGATGCCCAAAATTATTGTCTGGCTTGGAGTATCATCTTATTTTGTAATTGCGTACATTTTATTCTATTGCGCTCCAATTGCTTATTAAGAAAATAAATCCATATTTATTTCACAAACTGAATATATACCCATCTTCAAGAAGGATAATCGCGAAACTGTGAAACGTGGTAGATTCAAATTTGTTGCTGATCACATTCTCAGCATTTGTGTGCCCAGAATATTGTGTGAACACGCTTGGCTTTAAAATATATTTTATGCAGAGCTTAAGTTCGGTTTTCACAAAAGTATGATAAGAATAAATAATAAAATAATTGGGCTTATATATTTGGACAGAAATTTAAATCAGGAAGTGTATTTAAATTTGCTGATAACAGGGTTTGGAAACTCGAAAAGAAATGCAATAATTTCTGCAAGGTGGGCGCAATACTCACAATGGAAGAAAAGTTCAACAGTGCCTAAATTTGTTATTTATGTCATAAATGGATTGATACAAGTGGACCCATAAGCTGGGGTTTATAATCACCGTACCTTAAATTCAAACTGTTTCATATGCGACATGGTAAAAATGAAGTGTATCGGAAACATCTTTCAAGTATCTCCCGAAATGGCCAACAATGCAACATCGCAGATGTCTAGAAGGATACATTTGTGTATTTACAATAACGGGCAATATTTTCAACAATTTTTATATTATTGTATTACTAATAATACTTAATGTATATAAAATTGTGGAGTAAAAAGGCAGGTCTGTATTTAAAAATAAAGATGGTAAGAGTCCTAGAGAGACGAAAAATCGAATATTAATTTTAAGCATGAAAATGTATAATAAAGACTTTCCATAAATTTCTTTTTTATCTCCAAAATTAATCGGAAAATCTTAAATTTGTTTATGTCATTAAAATTCGTCTTGAAAATACGTAACTCTTTTCTCATTTAACCTACTTCGTCTCTATTAGGTTAATTCCTTATTATAACTGGTGAAGTACTGTACCTAGTATCAGAATTTTAAATGCTTTAACTTTGGATAGAATATAACTTTTAGAATTTCTATGACCGGGTTTAAACACCGTTCCATTTTTTGGTGCTTCGATGATAATATTACTATACTAGATAATAGTTATTTGTTATTTGAGATTAATTAAGGTTAAAAGCAGTGGTCAACACATTTTTGGAGCCTTTTATTATAAATTAGATTCTTTGGAAATTTATTTTCAAACATTTATGATGAATGTAGGTAAGTATGGTAACTCATAAAAATTTGGCATTAGCAGTCAAGTCAATATCTTTATGTAAATGTTGATAGATGGTCGGAAAAAATCGGCTGCTTTTGAATACTGAAAATCCACTTTGTGGTCGACCTGAAACCTTCGTTTATGATATAGTTTTTGGGTTATAATGTGCCTCTTTATGCGCTAGTATTTTTTTGTTACTTTATGGACGGCTGTCAATGCCAAACGTGAATATCAGAATAAATGTGTGGATTTTAAGAGTAAAAACAGTCAATTTATAAACACAATCAAAGACGACTACAGTATATACATCGGTATGACAAATCATTTCTGAAGTTCATATTTGGTTGAGTAAAATCATACACCGACCATAAAATCTTCTTCGCTCGTCCATAAAAACGTAGATTATGGACATAAATACATATTTTTGTTCGAGTCGCCTAAAAAGACTCTTTAATTAAGAAGACAAATTTGTCATATGATCAGCAATAGCAGATTTTTACGTTTCGGAATATTGTGATGGTTTTTTATTTCTATATTATTCAATAATTAAATTTCATTAAATGTAGGGCCGTATTCGTAGGTGATTGTGTAGATTTAGTAATCTCATCAACACAAAAAAGACTGGTTTTGTTAAGGTAAAAGATAATTTAATACGATCTTATTTAAATTCGGCAAAAATGTAAAAGATACGACTTTCAGCTTTAAATAAGCGGGACAATTGCAGTAGATTGGCGAATATATCTGCATAACTTAACATCCGATCGACGATATCATTGTCGCGTTTTTACGTTAAAGTTTTTGCCGAACGGGTTTGGCTAATGAATATTTCTCGATACAAGACAAATGGATCGCGAAGTAGCTTTGATAGTTGAATAAACGGTTGAGTTGCTTCGGGTGCACAATTTCGAACACCGGAATGTGTGCAGTTGAAATAATGCTTAGGCGTGCGGTAGTGACACTTACGACGTCCCCTAAATCTATCTGCACCCGAACGAGTCGTCACATAATTACTGGTGGTGTATATTCCTCATTAACTTCGCACATCAACGCAGGTTAAAGTTCATTATTGTTTTACGCTTATATACTTAATTACAGAGTTCGTCAATTTGGTCGGCTTATTCTCATTTCCTACTCTCATCTATTACGCATCAGCTGACAGCCTGACACGTTTCAAGTAAGCTTTCAAAAAGTAATTTGTTCAAAGTACTACTGAAGAAAAACGCAAAAAGTGAACTGCTTGTTTAGTTTATGTAATTTGTTGAGTGTTCTGGGCCGCCTCGCTGAGCAATCTTTATCAGTTAACGTTGAATTATAGTCTGTCAAATGACTATCCGAATTTCAATTTTCAATAACAGTAGAGTGGTTCGAAGTAGAAAACTTTACATATGAGAAAAGACGGCCGAAGCGAGAGTTATGCTTGGAATTGTTATAACAAAACGATGTAAAACAAGCCGGAAGTAGTCCCGCGGGACTCATACCCCGCTCCGAGCTCGTAGGAATGAAAGAGAACAG
Organism: Abscondita cerata; assembly: GCA_030710515.1. Lineage (NCBI taxonomy): Eukaryota > Metazoa > Arthropoda > Insecta > Coleoptera > Lampyridae > Abscondita > Abscondita cerata. The sequence continues at coordinate 545,924 of JALBCR010002248.1, forward strand.
GCGTTCTTTGGCAGCAAAATACGAGTGCTTCGGGAATGCGGCTCGCCGAGAAATGATGCACACAGGGACGGCAATTTTTAAATAATTGACTGGAGTCCGGTGGAAAATGAATTACAGTTTGATCCCTCTATAATGTAGCCGATCTTACACTTATATAAGACGATCTAACCATCCCCAGAATATTATCGTGTCAAATTCTTTCCGGCCTTGCTTTATGCGTCATACATTATACATGAGTGTATCTCTTCGATATCAACTAACTTTAAAAAGTGTACAGGTTATACACCGGGGACCGACCATTTACTGTGCAAAATCATAAATATACCGCTAACTTTTTATTCAAATCACTTGCGGATCAGCTACTTTAAATCAGGTTTACCGCAACTTATATACGCAACGGCAAATATTTATTACATATTATTCAACATAACATTCAACACATAAATAATCATTAGATAAAAACTCCCACCTTAAGATAAAACACGAAAGATTTATATCAAACCTGCTCAAAGATAAGCATTATCATTGATTAAAACGATATATTTCTTATCGTATTTAATGCTAATCAAAAAATGAATTGTATTTAAAAATGCCGGAAACTATAATTTTAATGAGTTCAATCACAGGTGCGCGTTTTTCTAATAATGGTAATACGATAAATTAATTGGAACACCAATGTTAACATCAGTTTTTTTATGCCGCCATGCCATTCCACGATTTTTTTTAATTTACATGTAAAGAAATACTTATGTCTAACCCAATTACAAAAAAAGTTGATACACCATGTATTTGTTTATTGCTTAATGAAATTTGATAATTGGAAGAGTTATACTAGACAAAATTACAAAGTTTCCAGGACAATTGTAAAATTTAATACATTTCTGAATCTAACTTTTAATTTTTAAATGGAACACTGTATTTTTTGATGTTTGAAAATTGACAATTACAAACAGTCTTTGAAAATAATTAAATGACTACTAACAGAAGTATATTCAAGTTTGAATTTTTCTGGATATCTAAAACGAAAGCAACTTACAAGAGTTTATTTATTTATTATACTATAATAAAGCCTGAGGCACAAAGCCTATGAAATAAAATATAATGACGAGTACAGTTGCAAAAATAATGAATTAATTCCTATACTAATATGAACTTAAATATAACAAAAATCGAAAAGCATATACATCAAAACAGAATAACTCAAATTCAATAATAAAGCATAATAAAGTAAAGGTGAAAGAACCAACACAACTAAATTTAATTAATTAAATTGATGGAGAAAGCCAATCATCGTATTTATTTTTAAATGACTTTAAGGAGGGTGCACAGACAACAGAACCAGGGAGATTATTCCAAGGTAAAAATTATCTGTTAGTTAAAAATTTTTGGTGGATACTAGTTTTAAAGTTCTCTTTTTTAAGTTTACGTTCATGACCTCTAAGGCGAGGATCCGTATTAGGCACAAACAGGAAAGATAAGTCACAACCGAAAAGAGATTGAAAACTATTAGATCAACCCGCGTTTTACGATCAGCAATAGTTGTGAGGTTGCACTTATAAAGTCTTTCTCCATAAGAAGGTCTGAGTTGACCAAACGGCAAACGTTTCGCTCGACGTTGCACCGATTCAAGTAAGATTCTGTCCCGCACCAGATCTGCGTTCCATGCCGGACCCGCATACATTTTTAGGAGTAAAGCACTGTTTGCTTTTCTGCTAATTGTAGATATGTGGTCGGACCATAACAGATTTACTGACACAATTACTCCAAGATCACAGTGAGAGCTGATAGGTGCTAGAGGGCATCCGTTAATAGAGTAAGGTATGAGTGGGTTATATTCTTACCAAGATGCACTACAACACACTTGTCGACATTTAACGGTAATAACCAGTCATCACTCCATTTGCCAATAGCATCTAGGTCCTGCTGTATTACTTGGTAGTTAGTTGAGAGATTACCATAAATTTTTATGTCGTCCGCAAAGGCTGAGCAGGAAGATGACACAACCGCAAAAATATCTGATATATATGCGAGAAACATTAAAAGCCCTAATACGGATCCCTAGGGTACTCCACTAACCACAGGACAAAACGACGAGTGTTGGTTATCAACTTTAACACAGAATCTTCGGTTTGAAAGAATTGCTTCAATCCAGGCAAGTAAGTTTCCATGAATGCCCAAATTATCTAGATGGTTTTTTAGTACTCTATCAAACGTATTGGCGTAATTGAAGTAAATAACGTAAATAGGACATTTATTATCCAAGCAATGGCCCAGTCATTCATACATCTTAATAGATTTGAAATCACAGATCTTCCCAGCAGGAAGCCATGTTGTACTTTTGGTATTACACCCGCGGAGAGGAGGAATAAGCTCAGAGCGTCGCTTATTAAGGTTTCCATTACTTTACTAGCGATTGGAAGAGGACTGATCGGTCTGTAATTGTCAGGGTCTAATTTATCACCTTTTTTAAAAATTGGCGTGACGGAGGCATTTAACCATGCTTCGGGGATTTGATGATACGGAAAAGATCAGTAACGATAACGGTTTCACCAAACTAGTACCACACTTAACAAATACATTATCCGGTAGGCTGAAGTCGATGTCACACAGAGAAAAGTTCTGTCGAGAGATAGATATGCTGGGATACGCCAGACTAACAGGCTCAAAACTGAAACTATTTTCAAATGAAGTTGCTAACCAATCTGCAGTTTCTTTGTTTGTTAAGCAAAATGTCGAGTCATTTTTTTGAGCAAAGTAATCTTTACGATTGAGTGACGGGTAGTGCGCATGTATTTAAATAATTTCTTTTTATTGTTGTTCTTAGCAATGGACTAGATTTGTTAATAGTTCGTGATAAATACTCTGAAAATTTTATGTGTTTTATAATCTGCGAGATCGAGTTGCTTTTTTAAAATAAATATTTATTAAAAATTTTAAGTTTAGGTATCTCAGGACAAAATAATGCCGATTTAAAGAATGTCACAAAAAATAGCGGTTCATTTAAAAATCAAAGATTGTTTCCTATATTTATTTCAAATTCTCGTTTCATTGTTTAACCAAGTTTAAGTGTTTTTCGAGGTACACTTGTTGAGTTTATTTCTACAACAACCACCAAACCTCGAAGTAGAAACCATGCAGCATTAATTATAAAATGATCTGTCATTTGAAATAAATATTAACAATTGGTGTTAAGAGTGAAGTTGTGATTGCATTATGATGTGTGCAGATATAGTGATGAAAATTAGTGTTGCTGGGCTACAGAACTGCAAGCACGTGATTACTGGAAAGCTTTGAAGCAGTACAGAAAAGGGGGCGTAGCCCCTGGAAAATTTTTTTTATTTATTATCATTAGGCATATTTTGGAGTTTGTATTGTTTTTTTTTCTTTTAGCATTTTCAAGAATAACAGAAATAAATGTATGCAATCTTTGTTATTTTACAATATATAATGTATGCAAATTACGCTTTTTTAAATAAATCCCATAAAAATAACTGTTTTGAAATAGAAACTTTCACATGTTGTGTTATTAAGTCTAGACTTTTTATTATCGCGCTTTTTACTATAAACTATTAATTACTACGAATATACCTTGATTCTCTAAAACTCTCAATTTTATTTTGTTATTATTATTTATTTTATCTATGCACTCTGGACGTGGTGTTATAATCCTATCCTAACACCACGCTCTCACAATACGTCGTTAGAAAAGCTCATAATAGAGTAACTTACTACAAATATTTTTTAGTTTGTTCGTTTACGAAATCCACGATTGTAATATGATAGTTACTACTACTAAGTTTATAACTTTGATTTTTATCTGCAAAGTTATAATTAAACGGTTCTTAATGTTGTAATGTATATAGTCAAGTCTAATTAGCATAAAATATTTTATTACAAATGAGAATTTAGCGAAGTCTAAAAAAATTAGATTTAGTATTACCCAATATCGCGATGAATTTTATTTGTTGGGCTATAAAATTAATTCTGACCGAATTCTAAGACAGCGGGGTGCTGAAAGGATGCAATTAACGGTAATACTTATGTGTAAAGTAATCTACAATCGATTATTAAATTGTAAAGGCGTCAGGCAAACGATTACGGCTACTGGCAACGACAAACGTCATCGAGAAAGTTCCAGTAGTTAAGTCGAGTCACGCTGACTTGCATCAACAAGAGCTCAAGCTAATTAGAGACCGGACTAGTACAAACCAATACGGACCTTAGATATGATGAGTTCAAAAAAGGACGAACTGTGCGCTCTTTGATCTTTATATAAAGAGATATAACCATTAGGTTTTCATCATGCTATGCGGCCGCTGGTCTGTTTGTGCGATACGGGATTAAGGAAATATAAGTGGTGCGCTAGAAGACTCGTTCATTATGAATTAATGTTGGATAGAGGTTTTCAGATCAAACAGCCGATGGTCATTTCTGGAATGGGTTTTGGAAAATTAAAGCCATTTAACTTGATCATACACATTTTTTGTCTATTTACTTCCGCTTTTATATGTGATTTTGCATCATAAACATGTTACGACGTAAATAATTATAAACAATTTATTCCATTACAAGATGTTAAAAGTTGGAATAGTAAATCTATAAAAGATACACGCGCTGTCCTTCATCCCCTTGTGACCGTTCTCTGCTTTTTACGATGTATGTAATTTTGAACGGAAAAACAACACATGATGCCCGAATAAGATCAAAAGCCGCAGCAATTCTGTGTTTCGTTACTATCCCTTGAGAAATGCTTATACGACATTATTTTTCTTTTCAACCCTGTCTTCCTATATTTTGATTACTACAAATATTTATTATGATACTGTTTTTATACTCTGCGCATTATGTAAAATATGTTTGTAAGAAGAATTTTTACTTCTTTTTTTACAGTTCTTAGAAATATGTATGCGTAAAAATAAAAGTGTTTTTAGTTCACGAAATCGGATTTTATATAATAACCGCACAAGTTATGTAATTCTATTTTTTTTATTTCTTCGACGGTTGAAATATTCAAAACGTCAGGGTAACCTGTAATATATTTTTATAAAATTTGTGCCACGTAATATAAACAATATTTTTTACAACTGCTATTGTTTGACGGCATTAAAAATCATTGAAATTTTCCAGGGACCGCGTTACGACTACGAAATCACAGAAAGCCTTATTGTCGCAGTCGTTGCAACGCGGTTATCAACAAAGTAACAATGTAAATATGTAAAACAGTTCACAAAGTATTAACTAAAAAACTTACACAACGTGAAACAAATGTCAAAAAATGATGTAAAAATAAGAGAGCATTACGAAAATCATCTTTTTTGCACTCAGTGCATCTAAAACTACCAGATAAGTACGTCAATACGCCTACCGAAACAATAGAATTACGTACTAGTGTTTCAAAAATGTAGCAAAAACACTGGGTTAATAGAGCATTTTTCTACAAAAATATTTGCATAAGCACACAATTTCAGTTACGAGAAATCACTTTACATCCCTAATATAACAAAAACTCTTTCAAATCTGTAATAATTAATAATTGAAAATTTGAAATGACGAACGACAGCTTGTATATTATTTGTCACTTTTATGTAGATAGAACTACTAGCGTGCGTTGTACACACAAATTGTTGATGTACTTACATTTTTCGTTATTTAGAATGCAATTTACACACCTTGTATTTTTTGTAAATGTCGAAAAACAATTCAAATCTTCAAATAAAAGTTTGACAATTAAATAGGTTAACTTAGACTTGATGACAAATGTATGCATTATGTGCATTTGCGTTGTAGTCACAGGTCACTGATTAATTTTGTGGTTTGAATGTTATAGCATCAGAAATTTGAAAGTGCGAATTTAGAAAAATATCGTACAAATAGTGAAGATAATTGGTTTTCCCTCACTAGTGAGGAAAAAAAGTCATGTCCCTTTAAATAAATTTAAGAATCTATCTTTGGAACTGTGCGCTTAGAACTTAATTAAATTTATTATTCGGTCACTTTTGTGTAATTTATTATCTTATACTTCGACTTTTAAACATTGTCACCCTACAGAAACAGTTGCAAAATATATAAGACAACACTAAAGAAAACCTCTTTATAGTAGGAGATTTAAATGCTAGAATTGGATGTGACAATACAGAGTATGAAACAGTAATGGGAACAAATGGGGAAGAAAAGTTAAATATAAACGGAAAGCGACTGAAACACTTCTGTCTAACTAACGACTTAATAATTGGGAACAGTTTCTTCGACCACAAAGATATACATAAATACACAAGACAGGTAGAGAGCAGAAACGAGAAATCTATTATTGACCTATTAATAACGAGAAGAACTGAAAAGAAAAGCCTAATGGACGTTAGAGTGATGGGAGGAGCGGACCACTATTTATTGATTGGAAAAATCAAGAGAAAGATAGCCAGAAACAAAGAAACAGAAAAAAGTAAATTATGCAGTGAAAGCATAAAAGTACATAGATTAAAGAACGAAATCAAAGAAGGTATCAAGAGACAGTAGAAATACATTTAAACCAAATAAAATGGAAACCGAAAATATTGAAGAACTCTATGGGAATCGTGTATGAATGTAAGCTTTCGCGGCTGTTGTCACTAAGCATATTATCTTCCGGGAATCGTTTAGAGAAGCACTATTATCTGCAGCAAAGAAAACTTGCGGCACTTTTGTGATAAGAAGGAACAAGAAACTAACGAGTTGGTGGAATGAACAGATAAAAGAAGCAGTAAGAAACAAAAAAAGCGTAGAACATTTATTTACACCAATAACAAAGCGAAGCATACAAGCAATATAAAGAACTAAGAAAAATAAGTAAACATTTCATAATAGAAGCAAAAAATCAAAAATGGGAATGGAAGAAGACAGAGAAGGGCATAACAAATTAATATATAAAGTTATCAAAAAAAAAAAAAACCAATGAAAAGAGCATAGCATTGAGACAAATAAAAGACAAAGAGGAAAATATATTAATAAATATTAAAAGCATAACTGGAAGATGGAAAAGTACTACCTACTAAATTCAGAAGTGGAAGAAGCAATAAAAAATATGAAAGTAGGAAAAGCACCGGGATACGACCTGATAAAACTAGAATTACTGAAAGACGTGGGAAAAAAGGAGTTGCATTTTTACATACAAATTTTAACATGGTATGGAAGAAAAAGAAAATACTAAGGGATTAGATGACTGCTATAATAGTACCTATATATAAAAAAGGTGATATTAAATTAAAAATTGCAACAACTACAGAGGAATTTCCCTGTTGTGCACGTGCGAAAAATTGTACGAAGCTATTCTAGAAAAGCGGTTACGATGTTTACAGTATATTAAAGAAAATAGAAAAACAAAGACTAGTATGATTTGCAGAATGGAAGACACTCGGCAAGTTAAACAAATATGGATGACGAGATCCACTGGAAAAAAAGTCAAGAGGAAGAAAAAAGAAAACATGGAATCAAGTGGTTGGTGAAAGAGTAACAACATTAGGTTTAAATTGGAAAGAAGCAACAGAAATAGCAAAAGATAGAAAAAGTGGAGGAAAACAACACAAAAACTCAACTAAATAAAAAATGATAATAAAAATAATTTATATAGTTTAAGAAAGGGTGGAATGTAATTTTTTGTACAATTGTACCCTTGACACTGCGTAAGCGGTAAAAGAGGTTTATTGATTATAATAATAATAATACCCTACATTTATTGGTTAGAATTACGCAGCTGGGAACGTTGCGCTATGACAGGTTAAGACCATAGAGTAAATAATGTGACGAGACTATTGTAACCCACCTATTGTTGACTTTGCTTGTACGTACGAAGTTCGTTTTCAGGAATGTCTCTACGCTCGTGAGGCAACTCGAGCTCGAATTGAAAAAAGATTCGCTGTCCTCACTTGTTGGACAAATAGCTATTCTTGTGCAGAATTGTGAAATATGTTCACACTGTGTTTTATTTACTAACTTACAAATCTAATTACCCTGATACAGTAAACTTATGATGGACGTTTTTGCAAACTACATGTATAAGAAGTTAAAATGGTAACATTAGTTGATTCGTTTTTGTAACTTTAATTTGGTTAAGCTTATATTCCGGGTTCAACAGTGAGATAACCAATGAATGGGAGGAATGAGGGTAAGTATTTACAAAATTTAGCAAGATTTTCCTAACTACCTTCAATTGTTTGTGAGTGATTAAGCATTCGTTTTTTACAATTTTACAATAATTTTTTTATAAATACTACTCCATACGAGCAGATAATTGATTGTTATGCAACTGGTGAGAATACTTGATTGATCCTCCACACTTGGCTGCCTATACTATTTTCAATTATTAACAACAGTTTCTGTTTGCCATTTTTGGGTCGTCTTCATGTATACTAAACAAGAGTATATATCAAGATGAAAGAAAATTCCAAAATAACTTTCCTTTTTTTGCCTATAGTATATTTAGGAAGTTCAAAATTATGTGTTTACGTACAATGCAACTAAGAATAATTCTCACGTAACCCATGTAGGTAATCAGTTTCATGCACGAACTCCATATTATTAAAATTCCCGAAATTAAAACACATCAACAAAAACTATCAATTGTTTAAACATACATCAAGAAAAAAGCAAACAGTCGTGACCGGTTATCTTCTTATAATGAGTATACGGTCATTTATTTAGACGTGAATAATAATAGCAAATTAAAGTTGTGAAGATAACGACGAAAAGCGGGCCGTGTTAATGAAGGAAGGTTTCATTACTAAGATGCGATCTTTGGCCGGGTGGCTTTGAAAATGTAAGCTATTTCAATCGGGGCATGTTCTTTCGGGGCGATTGTATCTCTAATATTTATTCGGTAGTTATACAACGTTCGTATCTGCATCTCTCGAACATTGCAAACTACTCGCTATCTTTATTATACCAACTTGATTATTTTGCATTTACACGCATTTCTGCGACCTGTTTTTCCTTTTACCTTCTTCTTCTTAGACGCACAACCATAAATAATTATCCACTTAAAGAGACTAACACGATATGTTTTACAAGTCGGTGTTGGAATTTTCTCTTAATATAGCTTTGACGGCCCTAAAGCATGATCTAATAAGAATCGAAGCACAATTAATCTTATAACCGGCAAGGTTATATTGGCGTTGTTTAATGAAGTCGTTCATCTCTTCTTATAATTTATTAGTTTAATTAAATTTATAACCATCACTGTATTTAAAAAAGCAATAAATATAAATGTAATAGTGCGTTTGGTTAATTTTTGTATAACAAAGTAATCTAATCACAAACGAAAAATGTATTAAACTGTGATCATTGTTTACATATTTTCTGTAGAAGAGTGCTGAAACAAAAGTGGATTAACTGATTAATTCATTGGTGATACATCACGGATTTGTCATTATAAACCGATTTTTAAAGTCTATATTTGAAGTCGGTATTTCAAGTCGATTTTTAAAGCTGGTTTTTAAAGTTGATTCTGTCGTAAAATAGTATTATAGGTTTGGCTCCATATGCTTACTACATGCATTTTTAGAGTAAATTCACTTATTCCCAAGCAAAGTTCAACCCAATTTATTGTTGAGGCGATTAAGGGCGGGTTTTCATCCGCAAGTCCTCTGCGAACTCGCCTCAAATATTTCTCGCCAAGCTAGAGGGCCAAAAAACAAATGATCTGATTTTCACGTAGACGAGCTCGCGACGAAGACGTGGCGTACTCGTTGCAAAACGCAAACGTTCGCGGAAGACTGTTACTTCATCGCTATTTGCAACCCAGAATTTTTCTCCAGGCGAAGAGGCAGTACCAGTTGAGGCACCGGGTAGTACACACCTCGCCAGTCGTCAACGGCAACACTCGAATAGTTGTGTTTTGTTTTATAAGGTATCTTCCAATTTATCAGCTATTCGTGACCGAGTATTCATTCTAAAATAATTAACGAATTTTAAAGAGTCTTCTTTTAAATCATCAAATAAAGTTATAAAAGCCCCTTTTAAGAGTGTAGTCCTAGGGAGTAGATGAATGCAATATTTTCTTTTAGTTTGTTTGTTACTACACGTCTTGGTCTTGACGTATCCATTCTTTTTAGTAAACTAAGCCGTGTATGCTGATAAGGATCAGAGGAGACATGGCATCTGCGCTCGCTGCCATCTCACCGAGAAAATTCGTCTGTGTAAATTGTAGGGGAGTGTGTTCTTGGCGTGTACACCGCTAGTTCACTCGCTCGTGTGAACTGACACTGAGACTGTCATTTTTATTCTTATATGGACGAGTTGGTCGATGTTAAAAGGATGACATTTTTTTGATTATATTATATAAACAATTAGTGGTAAGAGTAAAGAACTATGTGGATTGTCAAGATTATAGTATTTATTCGATCTAAATATGGTAAATCGAACGTAAATTTTATCTACGATACTGTTATCATCCAGGTTTATAAAGCTTAGGAATACCTAAATCATATAGTGGCGTAACGTATGGTGAGTAGCGGCTCTTTAATAGACGATAGTGTTTGCTGCACTTTAAACTGATCGAAGGTTCTCGCCTTGCTCGTCATCGTAATAGTAAAATCAAAATAGGTGGTTGAGTAGAAAAAATTAGTAACAATGTGATATCTATAAATGAGGAAAGTGAGTTGCAGGCTATATTTTTTCTACGATAATATCATTAAAAATAAGTTTCTTCTTCTTTGCCCATCCGACGATGGGCGATCGTTTTGGCTAAATTTGTATTTTGTTTACCGCTGCTTTGAAGATGCCGGTTGTTTTCTACTGTTAAACCTTGTTCTTATATTTTTTAGTCATGATATTCGTCTTCTGTCTCTTTTCCCTAAACTCTCCCTTGTAGAATGAGTTGTGGGAGTTCGTATCGTTGACCATTATCAGCTCTAGGTATTCTAGTTTTTTTTTGTTGATGGTTTTTAGAAGTTCTGTACGTAGTATTTTTAGTATCCGGCGATATAGCCATATCTCAAAAGCTACAAGTCTTTTGCTTGTAAGTTCAGTATCGAATACATAGCTTCCCAAAACTTATGTTTTTGTTAGAGTGTTCAGATAGTGGTTTTTAGAAGCATTAAACATTTTCAAAAAACTTACCCTTTCTTTTTCTGTGCGTCATTTTATTTTTAGTTATCAATGACTGTTGTTCCTAAACGTGAATATGATGTGACTTTTTGTATTTGTTTGTTATTTAGAGTCAACTATATTAGTGTTGTGGTTCGTGCTCCTTTCTTTAGTACCATGTATTTTGTTTTATTTATATTAAATGTTAGAGTACATTGTGCATTAACATCTGCTACTTTGTTTATCAGTTCTTACAGTTTCTCTATGCTATTGGCGAATATCATTATGTCGTCTGCATATCTGATATAAGAATTTGACCATTTATTGAAATTCCGGCGTCTGTGTGGTCCATAGCATGTTTTAAAATTTCTGCAGAGAACGTGTTGAAGAGAAGTGGCGAAAGAACGCAGTACCTCTCTTTGAATGTTATTGTCTTCACTGTCTTCACCTTCTGTTTTAATTGTCGAAATTTGTTTCCAGTATAACAAATTTACAAAGATTTAAATTGATATTAAATCTCTTGTTGAATAATTTTTTGTATGTGTTCCCTGATTCACACTTTTATTTGTTCTTTTGTTTCGGGTTTCTTTAATTTTATGTATATCTTATCTTTTGTTCTCACTTTTCTTTTGGATTTTTTTCAGTCTTACTTGAATCACATCTTCACTGATTGGCAGTTATTTCTAAACCGTTTGCTGATTATTATCTATCTGATTTATCAAATTAGACCTAAATTAATTCGTTAATTAGCAAACATCATATAAATGTATAGTTCTAATGCAAAAGAAAATACATGTAATTTAGAAGTTCCAACATAACATTTGTAAGATAGAATATTATAGTTATTAATATAAGTTGACATCGATTGCATTATTGCAAAACGAAAATGAATATTTTTTGTATAGGAAATCGTTGGAGTTTTTCAAAGCGTGTAACTATGTAGCACTGACAACTTCAATGGGAATAGAGTTCCACTGATTTTGCACATGACTGCACTGTTTTGTCTAATTTGCTCTATTGTGTTACAATTTAAAACTGTGGGCTCTAGTATAGTTGTTATGGTTTATCACTAATACTAATACATTTAAGTTGCACGAATACAAATCATTAAGCAACTTAAAAACTTCCACCATGTCACACCTTGATCTTCTCATTTGCAAAATTGCAATGTTGAGAGCTTGGAGACGATCTTCATAACCCAGAGTGTTTAGTGCAGGACATAGCTTAGTAAACTCTTGTTACGCTTGTTCAATTCATATTCATATATTTTTTAAAATAAGGCCGAAACATTGGTCTCAAATAAATTTTCAAAATCCTACTACTTTATTTAGGTAGCTGAATACTTTAGATATGCAGAACGATAGATAGTGCAGTGTTTTTACAATTTTAACAATGTGATCTTGCCAATTCAGATTAGATTTAACTGAATTTAGGATTTTTTCACCCATGTAATATGTTAGGTGTGGGTTGTCTTGACCTAATTGTAAGACAGTATATTTAGAAAAGTTTAGAGTCAGCAGCCAGTCAATGTACCATTTATCCAGAAGTTGAATGTCATGGTAAATAAGATTTTGACTTGTTGTAGGATTTGTGAAAATTCCGTATCACCTGCTGGGTGGAAGTTCTTGCCGAGATCGGAAATATATAAATATTAAATAGTAGTGTACTGAAACTGACCCTTGAGAAAGTCCACTCAAGACAGGTAATGGTGTAGATTTGTTTATAGTTTTACGAAGTTCAATCGTATGAGTAAGAAAGTAACCAGTGGAAACAAAAATCTGATTAGGGTTTGAATTTAACAGCAATAATATATTATGCAAATCTACTTCTGGACAGCCATTAATGCGGATTGCGTACAATATTTTTTCTAAGACTTTCGGTTATAATGATAAATAAAAACAGTTATTTTAAAGATTTTAGAAATTCATCACTCACGTAACTGCCGAAGTTGGTAAATTTTATATTAGAGATATGGATATGCTAATACATATTTGGTATCTATAAGAATAATGGTGCATTTCTATTTACAGACTCCATATCTCTAATAAATCAAATAACTTATAGGAGTAAAAAGGCAATTTTTTTTAATTATCTAACCGAATAAAACTAGTTTCTATAAAAAGCTCACCATTTATTAATGAATGAATAATAAGACGAAAAACTTATAGTTAAAAAATACTACTATTACTTAAACGAAAACATTAATTTTTATTGCAGCCGTAATGTCATTAAAAGCTACAAAATTTCTATAATAACATGAAGAATTGTGTAGGTCTTTCTTCAATTAATTTATGTAAGCACCTCCTACTGAAGTTATAAAAGTAAAACGTAATTATTTTGTTTTGGGCGACAATTTGTTGGCAAAAAAGAACGTATTGTTGCGATATCGGGTCAGACAAAATTGAAAGGCATACGAAATACTTAACCGATTAAATAATATTAAAGAAGGACTACTACTGACATACATATGTCTTCAAATCGAACGTACATCTGCCAACATATTAATTTATACCCTGTCTTTATTTATAAAACTTGACCCCGTTTCTTATTTTCTACTGTACAACGATATGATGTATGTAAGTAAGAATATAAGGAAAGCATTCCAAAGTCATGTAAGAATCTCGTGAGGTATCTCTTTAAAGCACACATTTATTAATTACTAATAATTTTCGAACTTATCAAACTTGCAGTACGGTGGTGCTGCATTTAACTTTTGAAACGTGGATAAAATATATTTTAGCAGTTCATTCAAGAGTAGGTATCTTTTCTGCAAAAGAAAAAATGTTCAAACATAATTTACTTAAAACACGTTATGTCTTACTAGGTAGGAGAAACACATTTTTTTTTAATTTAATTTGTCAGTTGAAGCAAAAGAACAAACGGTTTCGTTCTTTAGAAAAAAAAGTCTTGCGTCTTTCAGTCTCGTCAACACGCAAATGTTCAGTTCTTGCTACTATTAGGTGATTTAACTGGATTTTAGTATTATTATAGTGTATTTTCATTTAAAATCATTTGAATGAGATATTTTAATTAAAGTAGTAAAAGTAAAAAAAAATAAATTACTGCTTTCTGCCTGATTGTCAAATACAAAGCTATGATGAAAGGTGCACTCGACGACTTTTTATGATATAAATTAGAAACAACTGTATAATTTGTAAGTGTTCCCTAAATTGATTTTGTTAATTTTTCTTTAAATGATCGATTGTAATTTTAAAGTAGTTTTTATACACAGTGTTTGTACCATCATTAAATAGTTTACAATGAACATTAATTATTTAAAAAACCTTCTCTTTAATTTATTAAGTATTTAAGTGGTTTCCTAACCAAAGTTAGCTCTTCACTGAGGAGTGTGCCGAAGGATTCTACTTCAATGATATTCAAATATCTTCTATCCGACGTTTTGGTTGCGCGTGTGTGTGCAACCTTGAAAATACCTTGAAACACGCAACCGAAACGTCGGATAGAAGATACTTGAATGTCATTGAAGTAGAATCCTTCGGCACACTACTCAGTGAAGGCCTAACTTCGGTTAGGAAACCACCTAATACTTTACAATGAACGTTTAGGACTATCATTTTGGTGATGGCATAATCTGAAACTAAATAAATAAGTAAATATTGAAATATGAGTGGTTATGTGACCTTCATTTAAGAATATCTTTAATTTTTGTATTAATTGCCCAAGTAGCTATGCAATATTGGACCGATGTTGGTTCAATATTTTTCTATATTGACTCAATATACAGTTCAATCTTGAACCGATATATGAATGAAACAAAGTGCAATATCGTACCAATATTAGTAGGTTATATTAGAAATATATTAGAAATTATATTGGTCCTATATTACCAGTTATATTGGTTCAGTATTACGCCAAGTTGTAAAATAATATTGGACCAATTTCATTTCAATCATAAATCGAATTAATTGAATATACTCAAAAAATTAATATAGTCCAGAAAAAGAAATGTTAGTTTTATATATCAAAATACATAGTATTGTCTACATTAATTTGGATCTTTTTGTATTTCCTTCCTCTCAACCTGTAGGTCTGCAGCTGTAACTAAAACTGTGCCAATAATCTTTGATATTACACATTCTTCAGCGTTAGCCAATTTAGATAGATTTAGATAATACTAAATAGTGCACAAATATAAAAAATCTATTTACATTTAATAGTTTCAAAGTTCAAGTTCATTGATATTAACATTAACAGCTTTCGTTATTTTTCTACGTTTAGTAGCTCGTGACATCTATAAATAATAAATGTAACTATGAAAGCATTAACATATAATAAAAGATACTAAATATAGGTACTTACCTCAACTCAAAAATTTTAACAATAGATTAAAAACGTAAAAACCAGGTAGGCCCAATTCGTTCATGCCGGTGACCTATTTATGAATCATACAAACAAAAACCAATAAGTCCAACTAAGTTACTAATTCTACATTTAGCCAATATCGGGTGAATATATTTTATACAATATTGGCGCTGTGATCTTTGGTGATATCGGTCCAATATTGGCTGTATGTAAATTATCTTAGCCAACATTCAAACATTAGACTAATATAGAGCTAACGTATAGCCAACATTTTTAGCTGCATTGGTGTGTTTTGTTGAACAATTTTATTTAATGTGTTAGATGTGGAGTTCTGTGAACGTACCAACTATCAAATTTATTTACTAAATGCAAATTAGTTTTATTCTGTAACACGATCCCTGGATAAATTTTATCTAATTTATTTGTAGATTATTAGATACAAAATTTAAATTGACAAAGGCATAAATCAGTTATTGAATTTTATTGCTTTAAATTAAACACCTTTCACTTTGAACACAGTTTGGTAAATCAGAAATATGACCTTGCTTTACATAATCCGTTATTTGTTTAATTAGAAATAATGTATTCTTGATGTCTAAGTTGTTTAACTCTGTATGGTGAAATTGTGTAATTTGGTAGATTAATGACTTTTTGCCGAAGAAGGCTTCAGCTACTATCGAGTTATAGAGCGGTCCGTATTCAAATAGATTATTTTCAAACACAAATACATTTACATATTACAAATACACAATTTATTTGCATTTCCTATGTAACCTACATCTTATTTACTTTGGTATACATTACGAGTCAATTTGTTCTTGTCACATCGCTGCTTAACTTTCACGGTAACGCATTACTCAATATAAACCAAAATTTTTCATAACAAACGGCAGGTTCATTGCAAATAAAAATTTGAACGCTATAAATTGTGACGTTTATTCGAATGCACGACTAACGTTAACCACATTTGTTAAGGCGTCCCGTAATTTAACTGAACCAACCCTTTCTTAAACTGTAACCAAAACCCTTATTTACTTAAAGTGTGTGCAGCATGTGCTCACATATTCAAAAATACCCCATTCAAACTGCAATAAATCTGTAGCTTAAATACTAAACCCCTTTTCCGGTTTACCTTTTAGGAATTTTTTAGTGCTTTATATTTAGGTTGTCGCTAATTGTGTAAATGTAAAAATATTGCCATTCTACACTTCTTGGTTCTAGTTTAAATAGGGTAATGTTAATAAAAGGGTAAAAACTTATTTTCGGTTAAGTTTGTCATTCGAAATATGTGTTTACAGTTTACGTAAAAGATAAGATCTAATGCGCTTAAAATCTTGGAATTTATGAATATGCCGCGGGACTTACCGATTGCGTCGTATTTCATATTAATAATAGTGACAGTTGTCATAACAGAAACTGCAGGCGGTAGCGTACACTGGTTTGTCATTTGTCAATTGTTAACAGCACGAATTCACGTTTTACTTTGATCACTTAATTCTTTACAATGTCCTTTCGAAATTCAAGTGATGAAGTTTTTGCTATATTTTTAGGCCGGAGATATTCAAGAATTTTCTCGTGTCTTTAACTATAATTAGTTGGATAAATAGTGTAATAAATTAATTACTTGATTTATTTTTCGTTGTGGTGAAAGATGTTATGGTTTGGTAGGTATCGTGTGTCCCACGTAAAAGTTGACATAGGCATTTACTAGGTTAAATTAAAAAATAAAACAAATTGACGTGATAATAATGGATATACAAATTGTATTTTACTATAAAATCACCAAAATAAGTTATTTTTTTTTGAAATTTTATTTATTGGCCGCTTGGACGGTAATACCACTTAGCACGGAGGCTGTGCGTGGCGATATAGTAAAATAATGCGAAAAACGTGCATTTCACTAATGACCAGCTAGATTAATTTTCTGTAGTAGACTTTGGAGAGTGTTATAGTCGTCTCAATCAATAACCAAACAATCTTGTACTTTAACCTTAACCCTAAACTTGACAGCGTATCTCTCTAGATACATAGTTTAGAAAAATTCCATTCTTCAAGTAGGCCTAATGTAACTGGTTTATCTTGGCAAGGTGCACTGTAGGATACATTCAACACTATATGCAAGCCACTGGCACATCGATCGTGTTTGAATTTCCTGCCAGTTTTCACAGAACTAGTTCGGTATTCAGTGAAACTTAGGTTATGAAGTGCACATGACAGAAAGGCTATCAGGTAAGTTTGTTGATAATAAGATATTTTTTCGTTGTTTTTCACAATAATTGAATATATCAGTGTAGGAGATGGTTACTTCACTTTAGTAAAGAGACATTACGATAATAAAAATTCGCCAGCGACGAAAGTATCTGGAGATATACACTGCCAAGTAAAGGTATTAATGACAATTTTATTTCCAGTGTAGGTGAAATGAAGCGAATTGACAGAATATTTGCTCTTTTGCGTATAGTGGAAGTAGAAAGCAATCCAGAGAGTGACAGTGAAAATAATGACGGCTTGCAGATACCATTATTGCCTGAAATAGATGATTTTACTGATATAGTAAATATTGAACAACAAGAACAAGTGCATAGCTCAGAAGATGAAGTCGTTCGCTAAAAAGATCCAGACAACACCAGTGAAATTCAGGAAGCGGAAAATAGTTACTACATCAGCCGTCAGAAGCGAGATCCCTAAAATGAAAAAACAAACAGCTAAATCCACGAAAAATTTCGTTCACTAGACCTGAACACCTAAAAAGCCCTTTACAGTATTTCAAAAATTTTCTGACTGATGATATCGTCCAACTAATGGTGGAACAAACAAATCTGTATTCCACACAACAAACTGGTAAAAGTGTTGATACAAATTTCCAAGAAGTGCAAGCTTTTTTGGGTATAGAACTCATGATGGGTGATGTGCATATGCCAGCATATACGGATTATTGGGCCTTGGAAACTCGTTATGTTCATATTGCTGATATTATGCCCCTGAAAAGGTATCAGGCTCTTTGTCGTAGCCTCCATTTTGTAGACAATGAGGACATGAACACGGATCGTTACTTTAAGGTGCGGCATATATTAGAACATGTAAGGAGAAACTGTCTCAGAATTGAGCCAGAAGTGCGAAATTCTGTCGATGAAATTATGGTGCCATATAAGGGAACCAAAGCTGGTTCGAGGAGGCAATACATAAAAAATTAACCAAAGAAGTGGGGCTTTAAAATGTTTGTGAGGTGCGGCATCTTTGGAATGGTTTATGATTTTTTCCCGTACGCTGGAGAATTGTATGTCCTCAGATAGTGAAAGAATATAACCGCCACATGGGCGGGGTCGACCTGGCCGATATGTTTGTTGCCTTGTATAGAACCGGCATGAAGACACATAGATGGTAAATGGGGCTGTTTTCACAGATGCTCGATATATGCCTCAATAATGCTTGGTAACTATACAGGCGTGAAGCAAAACTGCTAGAAGAAGATTCCAAGTCAGTGATATCGTTAAAAAAATTTCGCATCAGTGTGTCGAAGAGTGTGTTCCAGACTAGGAAGGTAAGGGTGGGACGACCTAGTAACCGAGAAGCACCACTGCCTTCGAAGAACATCCAGAGGCCAGTTGACCCAAGACCTCAACATAACTCACGGTTTGATAAGACTAAATATTTCCCGGTGTTTCGAACAAAAGGGCGATGTAAGAACTGTAAAACAGGACAAATCCAAGTATTTTGTGGTAAATGTAATATGAGATTGTGCCTCTTACCGAATAGAAATTGTTTTGTAGACTTTCATTTCAAAAAGTAAACTATGCCTATATGTTGGCAATGTATCTTCAAAGGTACAACTCGAAATTTTGTCTTCTACATAAAACAAAGTAATTATTTGATGTTATACATCATATTTGGGGGTTTTCTTGTTTGTTCACCAGAAGCAATAATTTCATGTCAAAAAATGCATATTTGCCAAGTTTAGGGTTAAGCATAAAGTATTTTCGAAGTATTTTCTTTATATTTCGACCTAGAATCTTCTTGGAAAAAAACAATGACCAATTTTTTTTGTTTTAGTGTAATAATTAGGTATTACCATAACATCACGTCATATAAATAGAATGTTAAGAAAAAATACAAATGTTGGATATGAAACTTGGTAGGTATTTCAAACAAATTGAACAACGTAAATTGTTATGAAGTTACATTCAGTAGTTTTGAACAGACCATAGTTATAGGTAGAAAAAGAAAACACGAAAAACTGTACAAAAAACTTTTTCAGGCACGCGTTTCAATGGTTACGCTGTAGTCATCAGCAGCGAACTGATATAATGTAGGGAAGTTAGCTTAACCACTGGAAGACGTGGTGGTTTAAAATTGTTTGTGATGTGCTTTTTTTGGTGTTTTCTTTTTTACAGATAGACGTTTCATTAATAACACTTCTATTGATTTATCATTGCAGTAAACTACACACTTTGTAGAATTAGTATTAGCTTAACTATTACGTGTACAAATTAATTTTTTTAAAATGTATGTCTCGAATTGTCAAAGTTTTATTGTTGCATGAAACTTTGAAATCATAAATTAAACAAAGTAATTTGGAACAGCACGGTTAGTTGTTAATAATAAATGAAAAAAAAAACTAAAAATTAAGTTGAATACAATGGATCATTTTTAATTTAAAATAAATCGATTCGTTATGAAATCAAAGTAAATAATTTTATAATTAACATTAATAATATAATTTATTACCCATGTATTAATAGTCACAATGCAATTTGTAAAATGATCTCTAGTTTACTAAAGCAAACAAATATCGCAAAAATTATGCGCAATTTTGCTAATTATTAAAAAATATCTTGACACAATTTTATGTCTGAATAAAATATCCCTTTTAATAACTTTTCAAGAGCGCCGAAATAAATACAACACGTGTTATATCGTTGAAAAGAAAATAATAAGCATGGTGGTAATAGGATCAAAAGTGTATTACTAAACACTTTTTTTTCATAAATTTATACGTACGACTGCAAAAAATATGTATTTTTTCGAAATATTTTATATTATTCAAGCAGTATAAACAGATATAAAAAATTGGAATCTATTAAAAACTATTCGAAAGAGTTAAACATCTAGACAACCACGTAAATATAAATAATTTGTAGTAGATACCATTATTAGTCTCTAAAGATATTTAGTGTTCTACATTTGGTGACACACTTTTTAAACGAAATGAATGAATATTCTTTCAAATAACTTTTTAATAATCTTAAAATGTTATTACCAATAATACTATTGTGTATTGGACGATATTCGAATTGCTCGGAAGTGCAAGAATTTCTTAATTTTATATTGTCTGTTAAGAATAAGGTTTTCTTTTTTGATAAAAAACAAAAGTAATGTTTGTCCTAGTTAACCCATCTTCTATCTCGTGGAAGTTTCCTGGATATCTATAGTCAGCTGATTTAAAATAGACGACCTGTATATTTACTGCCGAGTGTTTTTTAACATCTCCCAAGACTATTTTTGTTGTGTGTAAAAATATTATAAGCATTTGTGAATCACTTAATTTTCATTCAGTTTTCCACTTTAATGTTTACTAATTTTTGTAGGCATTTTCTGAATCAAAATTATTTCAATTTCAAATAGAATCCATAAAGGAAAAGGGATCAAATAAAATTGTAAAAGTAAAGCAACATATTTCATTTTGGGTTTGTATTTTTTCTCGTTAAAAATTTACTGCAAGATTAATCCCAAGCATTTTCGGTTTTCAACACGTTTAATTGGTGAATGCGAATCAGTGATGCCACTAACAGATTTGGTCCATTTACGTTTCGAAGACTTTAATGAATAATGCTCGAGAAAAGCGGATGTACTTTTTTCACGTTATCTTAATTTAAACAATTTTTTGTCGCCCGATTTCCAATCTACGTAATTACGCTTTTAATAGACGAGCAAAAATACATTTACAATGCGGGAAACATAATTCATACAGCTTTTAATAAACAACGGTGGTTGTTTCGGTTTTATATGAGGTATTTTGCGGTTTAAAACTGTTGCGCTTTTACTTTATGGCATCTTTGGTACCGATGTCTTCATCGTAACATTTTCCACTTTAATGTTTTTGCATTCTGTTTGGTCCACGGGTTTATATTTAGATGTTAATTGTGTTTTTTGGGTATTTAGTTAAATTAAAGACGTTGACATTTTTAACCGAGTTTTGATCAGAAGGTTAATTGCACAAAATTAAAGTGAATATGAATTTTTAAACTCAAATTTATTGCCGACTGTTAACACGAGATCTTGTGAGAATTAAGATTTTTTCTTCGAATAACGTATGATAATAAACTTGATTAATTGTCAACTTATAAATAATTATAATGATGTTATTCAATCGTCACGAAGTTGTACGAACTATTAATAATTATAAATCTTACGCAATAAAAGTTGGTCTTACATTTTTTACCGCTGTAATAATCGGGTCAAATATTTTGATTATAGTAGGGAGAATTTTTTTCAAATTTTGGTTTAAATTATTAATGTAGCCACATCTAAAACATGCAAATTCTTAAAAACTAAAATTCCAAATTACTTCATTATATCCGACATCAAGATTATAATGAAGTTTTGATACTTTACATAAAAAAGGAAGAAGTCTTTTATGAACCCCTTTTAGCTTGGCTAAAGTAAAAGTGTTACATTAATAGGAGGGTGGTTGGTGATTATAAAAACATTAAAATCTCTGTCGTACCAACTTCATTGCTATGCAAGACTGGACTTTCTCGGGTCGTGCACGCACAAAAGGAAGCATACAAAAGGACGAGTTATATAGAGGTTATAATGGCATACATAAAGAATAACTTTGTGAAGGGGAAACGTCATTCATATTTTTATAAAAAAAAACGGTATTGTGTTGTTAAGCTGCTTAGCTCGCAATTGTATGTGTGTATTAGAAAAATAAAAGACAACGATTTAGGTCGTGAACTTTCCAAGTTAACTCTTATACCGATGCATATAATGTTTATATACGTATTATCTATATTGAAAACTGTTGACGAAAACGATTACGTAGTAATTTATATTTGACGAATTCATGTTTAATTTATGCTTAAAAAGTAAAAGTCAGAAATCCACACGAGTATTTAATTCTTTAACAAATGTCTTCCAAAAGCCCCATCAAGTTGGTTAAACCGTTAGGTTTTCTATACATATTGTAACCACTTCTTTTCTTCTTAATTTTACTTTCCTCTAAATCGAGTTTTATTGTTGGATTTTTTAGTGTATTTGGCCTAATTGTTTTAATACGCAAAATCGTCTTTCTCAGTTGTTTTAAATTCAATAATTGATGTTTAAGATTAAAAAATTAAATCAAATTTATTGATTGTTCCTTTAAATTAACAATTTGATTCAGTTTACACAAAACATACAAGCAGTTCACTAAAGTACACTGTTTAACTTCACTACTCACTTCTTATTCCTTATTCCATTTGTATTATGGTCTTGCTTTTCTTTCTTCCATCCATTCTCTCCTCTTCTTTACTTGTCTTTACCTCTCTCCTCAATTCACCACACTCCTTCACACAACCTACACTTTCTATTCTCGCCCTTCCACCAATACTTATTTTCCATTTCTTCATTCCCTACCCTTAATCTCGCTACCAGTATCTTCTCTTCTAATTCTCTTCTCCGGTTAGATAACTGGGTTTCCTTTCCATCCTTATCTCCCAATATTTCTCATTGTACCATTGTACTTTCCTTCTTTTATTTTCTTCACTCTTTCTTGTGCACTTCTTCCTCCTTGCCTTATCGTTATCTTTTTTGTAGTACCTTTTCTTTCCTCTTCTCCATATTTTTTCTTTTTGCTCTTCTATCTCCTTTCGGCATGTATAATATGTTCTCTCTCTTACTGTCCATCTTCTCCTCATACCTTATTGCCCTTGTTCTGTCCGAATCTTTAACCTCTCCAATTTTACCTCATCTTCCACTATATATTCAGGTTGGTAACTCTCTCCAGTCCCAGTGCCCACTTCCAGTATTTCTGTTGAATTCTCTCTAGTTCCTTCTATTCCCTCCAGCCCCATATTTCCGCTCCATATATCATTACTCCTCTGACTATCCCATTAAATAGCCATCTTCTTTTGCTCTAGATCTGTTATTAGCCCAACACTTTGATCAGAGTGAAGTACAGGGATCACGTAAAATAGACACGTGTTGTTCCTTAAAAATTTACATTTGTACTAACTCCACACCTGTTTTACTATCTTATTTCCTTTCAGTTCTATTTGTTTGATAAATGTTTATTTATTCTTGTTGTCACAGTTTATCATATATCCCAAATAACTATATTTGCCCACTTTCTCTAATTCTTCTTCTCCCCACCACCATTTTACTTTTCTTTCTCTCCCTTTTTTCTTAAACTCCATAATCTTCAACCAACCGAAAAACACCAAAAACTTCACTCTAACTTTACTCGTAGAGTAAAGTTTTTGGTGCAGTTTTTGGTGTTTTTCTGTTGGTTAAATAGACGCTGCAGTTGGTGTTCCTTCCCTTTGATCCATAATCTTCGTCTCCCCTACATTCCTCGTAACTTTCTTCTATTGCTCCAAATATGTTCTTGTTTATCTGTTGCCTTCAAAGTACTTCTCTACCCGTTTTATCAAATGCCGCTTTCAAATCTATAAATACTACGTACAGGATCATATGCATCTGGATCATAACAACTACGACTTTTGTTTACTGATAAGTCAAGATTTACTTTGCAATCAGATGATATGGATGCTTTGATTTGGCGTGAACGCGGAATCAAAAAGAAGGTGGCCGTTTGATTGTGGAATAAGTCCCGGAGGTCTTACTGATCTTCATTTTATTTACAATGGTGCGAAAGGTACCTAGATGGTATTCTGCGACCCACTGTTCTTGTGTAAATAGCAGCAGTGGGAGAGCAATTCATATTGATGGATGATGGTAGAAGTTCGCATCGATCAAACATCATTGAGAATTGGTTAGGTAAAATGGGAATCGATAGAATGGAGTGGCCAGCTTTTTCTTACAATGGTAGTCCAATAGACTAGAGCAGCATGGAACGCATTGGGAAGACGACTTTCTGAACATAATATGTCATCACGTACAATTCCAGAATTATAAATTGCTCTAAGGAAATAATGGGGTGCAATTCCACAAGAATTGTTTAACATTACAATTAATCATTTTAACCGTCCGAATAAAATTTACGTTTTCTCGTATACGTACATTTTGTAAATTTCATTCATCAGCGAGGATCGCTGTAGAACTTGGACAAACAAATTAAAACACGACAAAGCGTTCGGCATCGTCTTTAATAATGTTGTGCTTCCATTAAAAAAGTATTAGAAATTTCGTCTTTAACACTTTTAGTTGGTTTTTATAAATTCTCCGCTAATTGTTTTGAGCAGTTGAGTTGTATATGTAGAAAAGAAACACTTGAATGCCCAAGCTCCATGACTATATTAAATCCTTCCTTCTTGTGAGAACAGTTAGAAGTGGTACATGATTGAACCAACAAATTAGAACAATTAAAAGTACGAATATGGGAAGAAATTAGAACAACTGCAAATGTTATCACACCGTTCAAATCACCTTCTTAATCACATTTCCAAAATGTTAATGATGGTTAAATCGAGTATTTAGTATAGATACAGTAATTGTTTTTATTATTAATGTTTACGAGATTTTTACCGTTTGATACGTAGAAAGGTATGATCTTCTTAACTCTGCAGTTGTACTAAAAATGTTGGTTAATATTTTGAAAAAAATTCGTTGAGACTTGCCTTTGTCTTATACCCTGCATATTTCAGTCTTCTCTACAACAACTGTAAACTAGAAACAAAAACTGACGGATCTTAGAGTTTTTTTTTAAATCCCCATTCTAATTTTTACTTAAAAAATCAAAATACGTGACTATGTAGAATACTAGCACATATGTAGATAGCGAAACAATAAATATTTCCTACATGTATTTAATGAGGGAAATTTATTAGACTGTTTGAATTACTGCAAAATTTTATAGTATATTCCTTTACAATATACGTAAGTATGATTTAGAAGATTCTAAAATATGCAAGTATTCTAAAATACTTGTTTCAGAAGACTATTCAAGCACTCAATCGTTTTTTCATTCGCACGCATGTCAACATCTCAAATTCATACTATAAAGTACAGCTTCTATAACTTCTTTGTTCTTATACTTAAGTGATCCTTGTTTTTAGAAGTTGTGTTAATAAAATGAAACAACTTATTGTGTTATTCGAACTGTGGTGACATTTCGGAAAACTTTTATAACAATCGTGTTTCCTTCATCGGGTTTTTGTAGGTATTATAACATATGTACACTAATACATTATCATTTATATAATCAATGATAGGTATTGTTGAATGATTTTAAAACAATTAAGTTTTTCTGATGCACCCTGTAATTTTAAATATTCTCCTCGATCTTGTAAGCTTTGTGTTTAAAAAGCTTGTTACTGTTTTTATCGATTACATAATAATGTTTTATTATATAAAAATTATGAAAATCAATTGATGTTAATTTAGAAGTTTTAGAAATATAATTTCTGATTTGGGTTTTGTTAGGGCTTATTATACTTATCAAGGATTATCTAAATACACCGATACAAGTGCAGTAAGATATCTGTGCACGTAAACAGTCTTAAGAAAGTATTCGTAGAAAGTTCAAAGTGCTAAAGTATAGATTGGCTAACTTTGTAATGTCTTATCTTATTCAGACAGATCATAAAACTCTCTGCTAATGGACGATATTTTCTCAGGATATTCTTTCCCATTGGGGACAGAAACACATTCAGAAAATAGCAAAGTTTCGATGTGATAAAATAAATTCCGCAAAAGCAACTTTTATACCTTTCTCTATAATATACGTACTTTATATGTAATACTAGAAAATACACATCTTAATATGTGATAAAATACACCAATATTGTCCACTATCATTTAATATTTCCAAATTTGTCAGATGATTTTCTTATCTTAAGAAATCAGAAAGTAGAATTTTTTGTTAGCGGAATATGCTCAAAAAATGTAGTTACCCCAATTAAATATGTGTCGTTTTTTAGGGAGATGACAGTTATTTCAAACTATTAATTGAAAACATACATTTTGAAAATTATTGGCACTCTGAAGTAACAAAATTTGCTTCTGAAATTTTTGCTTTTGTTCGCATAAAAAAACTTGGGTACGCTTTTGCGCAAAGTCATCGATGACATACATGCGGTCAACTTATACTAACTAACACTGTACACAGTAATACACTATACAGGGGGATCTGCGTACAGCGTGCATTTAAAGAGTTTTAACTTACAGATAAATAAAAAACTTAAAATTTGATACGCGACTGTAATTGAACACGTTATAATTTAATGCAGCTCTCTATGAGGTTTAATCCAACATTTCTACGTTGTTGATCTCGATTCCATCGATTCCATTTTTCATTTCGGGCTTCACGTTGCTCGTCATTTTGACTTGCTTGTACATATTTGTGACACACAGCATTCTTAGTTCTTCGACCTAAGTTGAATTCGAATTTTGTCGCATTCTGTCCTGCAGTAGGTGTCGATACTGTCTGTGATTCGTCATAGTCAGAATCAGGCGATGAAGGAGCAACCCCATCATCAAATGAACTTATTGATTTTTCAAATTGCTTTATTTTCTTTTGATTCCTATTCTTCTAAAATAAGTGGAATCAAATTTGGAGATTCAATTTTACAAGTTTGCTAGATATGGAAGAAGAAACCTCCTATTCAATTTTACATGAATTATGTTGAAACATTTTAAAATTTTATTATAGATGAAATTGTAGGATGTTTCAAACACCTAAAACTTAATTATGATTGAACATTGAACCAAAGAGGTACTTTTTTTAGGAGACGTGACTGATCACCGATTACTTTAGAACGCTTTGATAAAGACTGGTCTCTGCCAGTAGTTTGAAATGTCGACGTGGAATAAAGGACACGGTGTACATTTATTCAACCGTTCACACAATTAACTGCGTTACAATTTTATTTAAAATTTACTTATATTTATATTGTTTTCCAATCCGTTTTTCTTCTTTTTGCATAAGTTTTAGCCATTTATCTTCATATTTTGATTTCATTTTCATGCCTCATTTCTGATTCTTCATCTTCAATTTGCTCCATTTTCTTTGATTGTATTTTCTTATACCTTTATATTCACGTTTTCCTATCCTTTCTTATTTTCTTATTCCATTTCATTGTTTGAGTTCCTTCTGTTTAATTTAATTAATTATTTTTATTCTTTTCATATTTAGTCCGTAAAAGTAACTTTTTCATTTTCATGGAAGTTGCCCTTAATTTTGACGTTATTATCAACCACATAATTATAGTCTTTCACTTTCACAAACTCATTTTACTACTATATACAATTGTAGGTGACTAATTATTTTTGATTCGACGCGTTGAAAAAGACTTTTCTTCTAGGGTTTCGAACTAATCCGACACAGCGATATAATTCTCATACAATCGCCAGGAGATTAAACGCAAATGCAAGTTTGACAAAAAGTTCGTGTGTTATAATACATTAAGCAGTAGCGTTCTTTTACCAATAGTCTATCCGGACGCACTTCGATTGTTCACGAATGTGCAGTTATTGATTTTTAGAATTTATTTTATTCGGAGTAAACTTGACAAACCATATTATCGTGGTCACTCAATTTTAATTTCACAAAGTACATCGTCTTCAGTTCAGATGAACGTACGCACGCCCCTGGATAATGTTACGTTATGACAACTTCAATAAGCAAGGTGTTGAATGAACACAAGAACAGCTTAGGGTTATTTCATACCATAGTAATTGTACGTTATCAATAGCTATTGAAGAGGGCTGAACATAAGCTGTCGAAGTCGTAATCCTTCAGACTATATGTCCTTTGTATGCCTTGTATAAACGGTATTAGGCCACCTATAGCAATATTACGCTTCTGAAGCTGAAATGTACACATAATAAGTACAGAATTGACACTAAGTTTTCATTATGGCTAGTGGAAAATGTTTGAATCATACTTCAATTTTAATAAAAGCATCTAGAGCGAATCAAATCTCTTAAAGTAAAATAGAGAAAAAAAGAGTTCACTAATCGGTAGCCGGTTAGTTTAAAAACATAAGCATTATGCGACATGCAATGTATTTTGAAAACCAACAGCTTTTATCCCTTTATCTCGCCTTTCAGCGCATTCACAAAGTTTCGTATTTGTTAAACTCAGACATTAATGAACTATGCTATTCGCTATCAATGTATAAAACTGAAAATTGTGTCCTCGTCGCTTTTTGTTCCTAAAGCGTATTTTCTCTACTTCGTGCTCCATAGAATGGACTTTTTGATGTTAGCTCAAACTTTGTTGTCGATGAAAAGAAAGCACAGGGAATTTTATACCCTCGAAGTTGGAAAATACGGTTTTAATTAAAATAAATTGTCTAGAGCTGTTTTATTTTCCGTTTGGGTTTTCACATACACCAAATGCCGAATAAAACGTAATTTAGCTTCGAAATTGCTCACCATATGTTACTTATTTTTTGGCCAAAACACATTATCCTTAATTCGCGAAAGAATTTTCAATCATGTAATATCAAAAGTTGTTGCCACATTCGAAAGGATTCCATTAGTATTTGTCTGAGATAGTACGTTTGAATAGTAGGTATTAAACAAGTCTGAAAAGTCCAGAAAGTACAGTAGGTACGTGTACCCTTTTTCGTTCAGGATATAAGTCCACTCTTAATCCTTTTGATACATGGTGGACGGACGTTTGCATAATCTTATTTGCATATTATTCTAACTTTGTTTTCGTGTAGTTCTGAGAGTGTTTTGCTTTTACTGAAATAGACTACGAGAATATGAAGCGAAAGGATAGCTTTTTATATTTAAGGATATAAACGAGCTTGGAATCGGTGCCGTATGGGTTTCGCATAAATCACTTTGACAGACAGCGATATCTAAAACTGTCTCACTTTCTCTTCGTTCATTTTGATTCCCGCAACGCAAGTCTGATATATCACAGTTTTTCTTTTACATAACATTAAATAATTCAAAATCTCCGAATCCATTCAAATCGTTCTAACAAATAGGTACTGAGCTAGTATAATGAATCTTGTCGTATAGGGAAGGTCCTTATTCTCTCGAGATTTAAGAGCCACGGGAACAATGTGGCGAGCTGTTGAATTATTCTGTTTGATAGTTGCTCGGGGTCTTGCCAGGTTAGAATCCCCGTGTAATAAAATCTATACCGAAGGAAATCATTTTAATTTAAATTTTTTCTATAATAAAGTGTCTTCGATAACCAACCTGAAAATAACAAAATTTCTCGATTAATGTGTACGCATTATCCATCACGAATTGCGCATTATTACTATGATGGATTAGGTGGGTTTAAAGCATTAGATGTCGTTAACAATGTACGGGTCCAATTTCAATAGAATGAGTGATCCATCTCTGTAATGACATACTTGTTCATTGTACGAATTGAACTAAATACTTTATGTACTTTAATGGAGTTTATATGCAGCGTGCAGTTATCGGAAGCGTTTACTGCGGTTAAATCATTAATGCCAATTTCTTTTATCAAACCGCGTTTTATTTCCTGAAAACTTTCAAAAAACTCTTGGTTATATTAAATTTATCGGTAACGAAAACGACGTAGATTCTATACAAATGATATGATTACATTTTCCTTTGCTATATTTATTTTATTTTGTTAAAATATATGTATATCTAATTGTTAACATCTTCTTTAGCAGTTATTTCTATTGTATTAATACAATGTTTCAGGTTTAAAACATACTACTACTTTGAGTGCCTCCAAATATATTTGTCGTGGAAAGAAATGTAATTACTAATTAGTAATCATTGGAAGTGTTCAAATAATTTTCATCGATTTCTCAGGACAAGTTTTGTTTGTAAATATTTTTTTTTTTCTAAAACTGATTAGTTTCATAATTTAAGATCCTGTAGGTACACTTAATCAGGATTTTATGAAAATGTCTCAACTGCTTACATTAAAAAATCCACTAACAGTCAGTAGTCAACACTTAACTAAATTAATCTACAATTCTAGTTGATCGCATAACAATCAATAATAATATAAACGTAGAAAACATAAATTGTAATATAAGTTAAGAATACGAAAGTATACAGAGAGTTAATTAAGTATGGGGCCAAACTTCAGGATGTTGTTCTTTACTCAATTTTAAAACAAGAACTTTATAAGAACATAGTTCCTAAACGACTTTGTTTTTATTATTTTACCTGAGATTTAAAAAAAAAAATATGGGTTTAAATTTTTTTTTAAACTTTAATTAGAATTTATAGATTACCAATTAAAACTACACAAAATTTCAGCTTTTTCACTCAGACTGACTCTTTTCATGAAAATTAAAATATAAAACTATGCATAATCATTTACTACTGTAGGTATTGTTTTGAAACTAACAAAAAATAAAAATGCCATGTATGCTGTTTTGAAAATAACAAAAAACCTAAAACCAAAACTAAAATATGCACTAAACTTGTAATACCTAGTTGCTGAAAAAAATTGAGTACTATATATTTTTTTAAATTATACTTCGGGCGTTACCTCTGTGCATGCCACTGATACAATGCTACAAATCACTTTTGGTTTAAAATGGTTTAAAACATTCCTTTGTATACGTTAAAAAATATTACTAAGTTTTTGAAAAAATTATTTCAACACCGCCTATAATACAAACAAAGCCTTTTATACAGTGTGAGTGTAAAGTATGGAATAAATTCATTAAAATGTTATCCTTATTTTTATGCAATTTTCCTCGGACAGGTCAATTTTTATTTTGAAATTCCCATCTTTTGGTATAAATCAACTCTTTCTATCTTCACCAGTGGCGGCGCAACAGGGAGCAACTTAAAATGTACCATACGATTAAATAAAATAAGGGAGCAACTTAAAAATTTTAAATGGCAATGAGGGTCAAAAGTTACATTTTCGGAAAGACCATTTCATCACCTATGCAGCAATGTAAGCATCTTCAACATTGGTCGATTAGAAAAGGAAAAAAGTAATCTTTTAATATTTTTTCTACACTAATAATTTCTGGTTGCATTTTCTATCGACGCAAACAACAGGTCCCTGAAAGCATTAAACAAATTCCCACCTATTTGCATAAATGATACATTTCTATCACAACCAGTAGTCAAAAGTTACATTTTCGGAAAGATCTTTTCATCTTCTATTTGGCAATGTAATTGTTTCTAATTTATTTATTTATTTATTATCTTTCCCTCTTTTACCTTTCGGTGTCGAGGTAAACTATATAAAATCAACATTTCATTCCCTTATTATTATTATTTTTTTGTCAAAATAAAAAATAAAAACAACTCTCAATTTCTTATAAAAACTTTCCAACTGTTTCTGTCCCTGACCAGTTCTTCTGCATCTTTCCAACTCATCTCCCTTTTCATTAAGATTTCAGTTATGCTGTCGTTCCATCTCTTTCGCCGCCTTCCCCTTCTCGTTTTACCCGTTGCTTTGGTTTTCCATTTTGACTTTGCTGGTCTGTCCTCCTCCATTCTTATCAAATGCCGGAACCATCACAATTTGCGCATCTCGATCTCCTCCAGTATTGCCCTTGTATTTGGCTCTTCTCTAATAATTGTCCTAGGTACTTTATCTATTCTTCTTCGTTTCGCGACGTTTCTCAAATACTTCATCTGTGCTGCGGTTATTTTGCTTTTTTGGTTTTCTGTTAGTATCCAGTCTTCACATCCAATAGTAGTACTGTCGTGTATACCGTCCTATAGACTTTCATTTTTGTGTCGGTTGAGACGTGTGAGTTATGAAGGAACTTCCTGTTATTAATTGCATAATATAGATTATTTGCCGACTTTATTTTGTTATTTATGTCATCTTCATTGCCTCCCCTACAACTTATCATCGATCCCAAATATTTTTATGCCTTTACTGCCTTCAGTCGTACGTTTTCTACCCAAATTTCCAGTTCTTCTTCATCGTTCTCTGTTGGTGTCACCTTTAATATTTGGGTTTTTTCCTTGTTTATATGGAGTCCCACTAATTTTTGCATTTCTGTTCCATATTTCTATATTATATTTTAACGTCCCCTGGCTATTAGCAATTAGAACAACATCATCGGCAAACATAAATACTTCTGCTGCAGTAGGCCTTAGTCTGTTATAACCCTCCACATACTTTTTAAACTGTGCCTTGGATTTCTTTACCATTTCATCTACCGTATTAATAAATAGTAGAGGACTGAGACTGTTTCTAAAATTAGTCGATTAGAACAACTTTTTATCCTTATTTTCTTTCAAATTTTTTAAATTGCCCACAATACGCTGCCACTGGTTGGGATACAAATGTATAATTTATATCTAAAGAAAGATTTGGATGATACTTTCAGGAAACTATTGCTTGATTAGATTATTATTAATATAAAATACAAGCAGACATTAATATTAATGCTAAAAAATATTCAAAGTAATTTTTTTAATTTTCCTGTTCTAATCGACCGATGTTGAAGATGCTTACATTGCTGCATAGAAGATGAAATGGTCTTTCCGAAAATGTAACTTTTGACCCCCATTGCCATTTAAAATTTTCAAGTTGCTCCTTGTTGCGCCGCCACTGGTGGAGATGGAAAGAGTTGATTTATACCAAAAGATGGGAATTTAAAAATAAAAATTGACCTGTCCGACGAAAATTGCATAAAATATGGATAAAAATTGAATGAATATTATTATATAACATTCATTAGAAAAAAATATTAAGTAAAGATCGTGCAACTTTTTGTGCTAAAAGTTTTAACAAATTATGTTATTGAAGGAAGTTCTTTATTTAAAAAGTAACGCGTTTCATTTCTTTCTTATAACTTGAAAGTGGAGGATGTTTGGTCTCGTGCCGTGTTCTGTTATAAATAAGTTCTCATTTATCTACCGTTTATAAACAGCGGATGGATGTGGACCTTCGTACATACAAGTTAACAAGAGAGCTCATTTAGTTACATGTTTCATTTTCTACGTTATAGCAAAAATAAATAAAACATATCATTCAAAAGATGTACGACCAAAATGCACAAATCATGCAATTTACTTACGATGATAAATTATTCAAACAATTACATAATAAAAGACAAATTATACAGTAAAACGAATTATACAGTGTTCGTGTCACGAGCGTGCCGTACCTGTTTTACTTAAAAATCATTCGCATTCTTAATGGATAATACTGAGAGGAAATTGCGGAATCCACTTTATGGTGCCTTTAAAGGAACTTCAATCTTTAAGAAATATAATTATCTTTTGAATATAAATGCAAACTATCGATTCATTTTTGATAAGAAGGAAATGAAGTTTACAAACTTACTTCATTTTAATATTTAATATCCTTAAAGTAACATACGATACTTTTACGAGTAAAGTTCGCGTAATCTGAAGGATGTAACAGTTTTCTGACCACGTAAAATTAAATTTGTAGTTTGTTACACAGAAATCAATTAGTTTCCGCCTTGCAGTGATGTAACATTGCACATATTTGTTCGAAAATTCTGAAATCTATCCACATATGTCGAACACTCAACACATCACTTTTAGCAGTAACTGATGTTCGTTTGCTCCTCCGATTGCGGAATTGCGACGTATGTGCTGTAAATAGATTGTAATTGAACTGATACTTTTATATACCTTTAGCTGATATAGAAGATATGATTTTTTTCTCGTCACACTGAATTTTAAGAAGCTTTATGTTTAGATAATGTTTATATTTTCAATTGAAGTATGTAGCAATACTATCGATGCATTTTTGTCATTTTGTTGGAATTTCATAAAGTCCGGAGGCCGGAAGTTGGTACGTTTCTGGAAGCCAACTTAACAGCTCCATTAGAATCAATTTTTTTCATACATATCTAGAAGTTATCCAAATTCTGAAAGAAATGGTTGTTAGTGACCGTTTAGTCTGGAAAATTCCAACTAAGGTAAATCACCAAAAAGAATGTTTTCATGGGTCATTTTTATACAGTATGTCTGTAAAAGTTGGCAACATATGGAAAACTTTTTTATTTTTTATTTTATGGAAAAAGTTATTCTTCATAAAAGGTTTTGCTTGACCTAAAACCCAAAATTAAGTTGGTTATAAAAGTTGTTCAGAATTGAGAACTATGTCGTAATATGCAATTACATCCTTATACTTGACTTTTTTTTTCATTTTTCTAAATTGTTCTCAAAAGGTATTTCTGCTACTTCAATCACAATTTTGACAAACTGACGTTTTGAAACTTATTGACATTAGTTATATTTGATACGTTTCAATACCAGTGCATATTAATGTATCACTTAATTTTTTTTCTCCATATGTTGCCAACTTTTACAGACATAATTGATGGGTCTGACTACATATTTGGATGTAATTTTCAATTTAATTCAATTTTTCTCCATGAAAATTTTCGATTCTATCAAAAATCAAGGTACCTTATTCTTGTATCAAATTCATATTTATCTAAACACCTCGTATGTGGCTTGAAAAATTGACACCTGATAATTTTATTTTAGGTTTTAGGCCATACAGAACTTTTTATCAAGAATAACTTTTTTCGATTTTCGATAAAATCGATAATAAAAAAGTTTCCCATATGTTGCCAACTTTTACAGACATACTGTATAATCACGAAGTGAACGATCCGTTTCTTGAGACAGAAAATAATCTAATTTAAAGAAAACTGATGATTACTGCACCGATACAACAAAGAACTATCAAGAAGTTATCTAGATTCTCTAACTAGAGGGCGCTAAGTTTGACACATATGGTAAATAATTGAAAATGGACTAACCCAACACACAAATCGTTTCTTACTATACGATTGTAGTATATACAGGGCGTTTCAGTGAAAGCGTGCAAAAATTAAACAAGGCATAGGGGATGCTCTACTGAACACTTTGATAATTCAGCTTAAAGAGATATGGATGTAAACCTCTCTATCAGATTGTCTGTCTGTCAGGTTGTAGCTGCCTGCGATGTAATTCGAAACACACCAGGGATATTTGTACGGGTGCGGCAGAATCTTGTACGCCGATGTCAAGCTTGCATTGAGGTTGGTGGCCGTCACTTTGAGCAACTCTTGTAAGTTACGTTAACTGTATCAATGATGGTATTTGTAAGTTAACTGTAACTAATGTAAATAAAAAAAGTTGACGGTAATGTGATAGACAAGTCCCATATCTCTTTATGCTGAATTATCGGACCCCAGACAAGTCTAGTCCCATATCTCTTTAGGCTGAATTATCGGACCCCAGGTTCCCTACCTCAAATTGTTCAGTAGAGCATCCCCTATGCCCTGTTTTATTTTTGCACGCTTTCACTGAAACACCCTGTATGTTGAAAGAATAGGTTTTGTATGAAATTAGGTTTCCATGGCCGGAGTTATTGTTAAAACAAAAATGTCTTCCGGGATTGAACCATGTCGAAATGGTAATCCTGGTTGCCAACGTTTCGGCACTTTTCAGGGTGAGAAACAAACAAACGAGTTCAGGATAGATTACTAACAAAGATTACAAGTAATGAACTTCTTAGACTGAAGGAAGTCTGGTAATTAGGATAATACATCCGTGTTATATAGAAGAGACTCGTCACGATTCATTAACCTCGGCGCTAATTGGTTCGAAGTAGGAGAGGGGAAATAGGAATTCGACGACGTTCTAGGGCGGTGACTCCTGTTTTGTCGAAGCTGGCTCTTTTGTTTCTCTTGCCGTTTTAATGTGGGCTCAAATCACTACTTCTGGTGTAATATTTATAGAAACCGTTCTGTTGTAATACTCTTTGTTAGCTGGGTGTTCTGATCTTGTGGCTAGGGGAAGTGTTGTATAGATGTCAACAAGAACGTCTAATACATATTCAGATTTTCTACGTTCTGTCCAAAAAATTCAACTAGGACCCCTCAGCATTCGAAATTCTATTTGAACACATTATCGGCAACGTAGAAGTTTACATTGAAAACATTACTTCATCAGATATGATAAAGATACAACAAGATGTACGATGAATACACAAGTTCTATCAACCAATGAAGAACTGACTGTGGAAACGAATGAGAGACTTGCAGGTAGTATGTTTAGGTTTTTGGTGATATTCCTAAATATTGAAATAAATGCTTTATCTCGACAAACCAATATACCATTGCACACGGTTGCTCAACATCATCCCAGTGATTGCAAATAATGTTTTCAGTACAAATGTGCACAATCAGATAGAGTAGAGTTTGAAGTCAAGAAGATGTAGATTTTTTGAAAAATATATTATGGTGCGACGAATCCAAATTTACTAAGATCGGAATGTTGAACTGGCATAATTCTCATAATTTTGTAGCTATGGCGTTCTAAGCCGGAAACCTAAATTGTTATTGGTTAAATAGCGTGCTCACTTTAGCAGTTTTTCAAAACTACTTTTTTTAGGAGAACCGAATCGAAATGTTTTGGGTAATTTAAAAGCAAATTATTTGGATACTTTACCGCCAATAATTTTAATAAACTATTTTCTACTCACGGTGGAGCTACTTCTCACGGTAGTACATTGATGGTTCAATTTTTGAGCGATAGCTTTAAAGATAAATGGGTACCAAGTAATGAGCCTTGTGGTTTTTAGATTTTTTAAATAGAGCTACCTAAAACACAATGTTTATTCGCATTCCCTAACAAGAAAAGAAGATTGGTTGCAATTCATTTAATTCGCTTTCTGATACACTGATTAGTCGGGCAACCAACGAAGGTATTACACGAGAACTATCAAAATGGCTTGTGGTTGGAGGCCAAAATTCTGAACACTTATCATTTGTATGTTATTAATTTTTTTATGTTAGTATAATCAATAAACTTTTGCTTGAAAATATTTTTCAAGTATTTTTTCTTGCGTTGTGATCTGTCATACTCATTATGCATTAAAATTGTATTTAAATAATTACTTTAGCTTTTGAAAATTTAACCTCAATTAAGAATTTCGAGACTATGTGCAAAAATTTTAAAAACATATTTGAAATCTCTGAACATCTCGAAAACTATACAAACAATTGAAATATGGAAGTAACTGAAAATAACATTAATATTTACCGGAGAGTTTAATAAAATTTAAAAAAATGGGAATGGTCATTTAAAATAGTTGAGATATTTATGTTTTGTAAAATTAAAATTGAAACCTTCTTGTGAACACCCTGTATGCGTCACAAATTCCATCTATTGAGATTTATGAAATATAGAATTTTTGTCTTAATTATCGGATAAGATTTTACTCTCATTGTTCATTACAAACTAACCATTTAAAATTTACCGTGTACCTAACTTTTTTTTTAAACTAGTATTAAAATTTAATAGTCTAGCCAAATACACAATAATATATAGGGTATTCTACTTGAAATAACAAATTTAACATTGTTTTCCGGTATGTCAGGAAGTAGTGTGCTTCTAAAAAATATTGTCATTAAATATATGTCATTACTGACAATTTTTGTCTACAAATTTGACAATTTGCTTCCGATATGCATATAGAGTGTCCTCGTCGTGACACACCCTATTTCAAATCTTCATATTACTACGTACATTCTGGAGGTACGAACATAAGTCGTAAATTAAATTTAAAATAATAAGATTTCGAAGAGGACGAATCTGTTTTCGTACCTTTTGATATTTTATACAAGATATAACACCACTTTTGCACTTCTGACGTATGTATACGCAATATTCGAAATAATGAGAAATCTACAACAAAAGAACATGATTTCATTGAATATTTGCCTTATAAAAAGCTCTTAATAATCAGCAAAACTCAACCGCAAACGTAACGCGGCGAGAGCTTTTCATTGTGTTTCCCTGATTAGGAAGACCCTTGACTTTTAGAGGCGGGCATTATTACAATTTTGAGAGGGCAACTCGCTGTGAAGGGCCACTTCTAACCTGGGCAGAGCTTTAAGTGCGTTCTGTAAAAATAATAACGTTCTATTGTTAACTGTAAGTGACTAGCGCCAATGAAATTAGAAAAATATAATAATCGGAAACGAAATGGGCGCCTACATTATACCCGTGCAGTTGTAACTGGCGTCAATTTCAAGTGCACCCGATTTTATTAACTTGATTAATTTATAATGACCAATTACTTTGACACAAAAAGTTAAATAGATTTTACAGTTAATTGCTGAAAAACATTTTGATTAATAAAAAATGGCTGTCATTAATGTAATGAATAACCAAAATCACGTCAATCATCTTGTATTAGTAGAATAAAGTGCTGTTAGTCGGTAGATTTTAAATTAATGGTTTTATTATAACGGTGTTCAAAATTACCAAGTATCTGCATGACTAAGTATTGCAACGTTTATCTTTCTATTGATAATATTAAACACATTTTTGTCAAACCAATAAAAATAATTTTCAAATATTCGTTAAAGGATATAAATTTTTAACATTTTATACTTGTTTACTACATGTTTTTCTTAATGGTCTAAAGCCTAATGAAATGCGAAACTCACAATTTTTAACAATTAGTTAACAAACGTATTCGAAATGTTTAATTCGGATTGAAAGTGACACATTTTAAATTTGTCGACCTCCTGTGAGTTCATTCAAGGTAAGAAAAACTAGGCACAAAAGTTAATTAGGCGATTTTTATCATGAAACTGTCACAAAACTAATGTCAAAAATATCGAAATTAGTTATCAGCAAATGACCAACAGGTCATCAACTGTAAAACAAAGTCATAGCAAATTGTTAGGCGTAAAGTTGTTGAGAATTTGATTGTTAAGAATTCATACAATTGGACAAGTTTTGATATTCAGTTTTGTAACGCGGATTGTGTTCCTAAAATTGTTATAGTGCTTGACTACTGAAATACATCGCTTCATATTCTAAAGTTTATTAAGTTTAAGTTTGTGATTAAAATTAATTAATTGAGAAAGCAGAAAACACTAAAACCATTGCTAAAACTATTAGTGCTTCTCGTGTTTATTGAGCCTTTGTTTAATTACCTCCGACATTTGTTGAACACACGCGCGCACACAATTTTTGCTTAGGTTTACTTCGTTAGTCTACAATGTCTAAGGAATGAATAGTTACGGATCTAACTGAAACACTTACAGCAGCATAATGGAATGTAACATCTTTCGGAATTCTATTCCAGTAAGTCATTATACTGATACCGCAAAAACTTAATTTGTCATTCGTTGGAAGTGTTAAATTTTAGAAGTTTATAAAAGTTAATAGGAATGGTTCTTAATCACACCAATTTAGGATACGGAAAACCGGTCACTGAAATATCGTACTAACATCTTAATTATTTTTTCAATAAATGCAATTATTTCCTTAACCAAATTTTGGTTAATAAAGGTTTTTAGTTTTTTCAATATTCATAAATCTACCTAATTTCTTCTGCTTCGACATTTTGTAGTGGTAACTTTAAAAATACGCATTTTGGTACTTAGTAAATATGTAACGATTTATTAATAATCCATCCCCTTTTAAGTGGAAGCTAAACACTCATAACATTTGTTATGTTATCTCTCTTCAATCAAATTCTTATCCATAACAATTAATTAAATTAAAAATTGCTTACAAAATTCCACTTTGTAACATCGATTGTTACATAGCAATTTTATGGTTACATAACAATTTGAATAAAAGAAATTATATAATCGATATAATCACAGTTAAGCTCCTTCAGTACTTCTACTACTACAAGGAATTTACCAGTCGTCTACTCAGAAATATACCGACCTACCTATCTTGTTTTTCTTTTTTTTGAATAATATAATGTCGATTGGATAAAAATGTTTACACACACAATGAAAAATCTAATGAGACGTGACACGATTCTAACAGAACTCTACACCGCCTCGACACTAATGAACGTGTAATAAAAAGTGCGTCGCGATGTAATTTGTAAAATCGAATGTAACGTGACGGCCAATATTTGCACACGTATAAAACAGAATCTCTAAGAGCGATTATGTATAAATACCTCCTGAATCTGGTACGTTTTCGAAACTCAATCGTGTCGCTCTCTTGAGGATTTTAAGATAGTAAATAAATTTTACAATAACTTTTTTTCGAAACGATTTTTGTGTCCCTTCATTAGTGTTATTCAAAGAAAAAAAATAGTTCAGATGTAATTTAGAACAACCTTCCTATTTTAACTTTTTGTATAGTTAATATGTTTGAAGATATTGTTAAAACAAAAATGACCTTGATCTCCGTATGTCGCTAATTCTTTATCGAATTAAAACATTTATCAACTAAAGTTTTGTGTATTTGATTTAAAAAAATACTTTTATTTGAAAAAAATGTGTAAAAGAATGTTAGTATATATTCTAAAAGAAAAAATCTACTTAGGTTTAGTTCCCACAAGTATTTACTTAGTTGTACACATTAACTATCACTGCATATGAATATTGATGTTTGTTTATTGACAACGTAAAATAATAGGTTAATAGAACTATTGTTTAAGATAATTAATTATTTTGTAACTGTTTCCCAATCCAAATAATAGTTTAAATATTCCGTGTTTGACATTTTATAAAAAAATTACAATTTTTAACAGTGGCGATACCCAACTTGTTTTGTTATTTCCGTTCGGGTAAATTGAGTACGTGAGAAGTTTTACAAAATCGAATTTAATTGATCTATTTTATTTTATTACAGAACTTTCCCATTGTATACAACGGTGTATCACGTAATCTTGAGAAATAATCGTAAAACTATACGACAATTTTTTTGGATTTAACTCAGTTCCTCATATGTTTACAACATGTGCAATGTTTTGGCTGACTATCTATTTATGTGTTTGTGAATGAGAAGAGATCTCATTATTTTCTACTGTCTCGAGCAATGGTGGTTTATGCTTCTAATCGCACGAAGTACTAATATTTTTGGAAACTCCAACATGTTTACCTTTCATCTTATTATATGGAGGAGGCAAAATTTTTTATAGAATGTTTATTAGTAATGTGGGTGAGAGATAGGACAAGCACCTTTTCGTTTACATACATAAAATGGGGTCAATAATTGAATAAGGGAGATTAGAGTATTAATCTAATTAGAATATCGTAAACTAAATGGCGGGAGGGAATTATACAATTTATATTAAGTAATTGTTATCGGTAACTCGTTATTTTACACAAGTATTAATGAGTGGCATTTATGGTAGTGTTTATAGGAAACCGGTTAAGTCAGGTGTTTGAACCCTGTTTTAGCTGGTTGTTGACTGAGAATTTGTATTTTTGGTCACGTTTTTGGTGCTAATTAAATGCTAAAAAACTTTTGTTTTTATTATTGAGAAAATATTTTTAAGAACCGATTTCACGTAATTTTTTAATTTGGGCGGATGGAGGAATTGGATTTGCGCTGAAGCCATGAAGGGACCTGAGCTTTTCTTTTGTAGAGGGTCCCTAAGCTATAGTTTAAAAGAAGAATAATAGAATATTTAATTTGAATGAGAAGATTAAAATCCGGTTTATACGTAACAACACAACACGAATACACTATATGACAAGGAACAGTTTCAATTACCGCGTCTTTAGAAAATCGACTTAACGGCTCATGTTGCAGAATGGAGACGGGGTATTATAGATCTCAATCTCAAATCCGTCAATTGTCTGCATTTCAATTTGAATTTCTACATGCAGTACATATAAGTATCAGCAATGTGTCAAGCACAGACTATAATTTGAAATTACCAATAAAAGAGCTTTAAAAGTCATCGTCTTATTATTCAGTATGGAGATTGTTAGATTGAAATGTGAAACGCGAATTTTTCTATCAGTAAAGAATGCAAAAATATTTAATCCTAAAGCGATAAATTTTTGCTCTAGTGAATTTTTAAGCAAGTTTTAACAAGTTACCGTTATATTCACAACCTTCTGATCGGTCTATACAAAAGTTGTTATTAAAACTAATATATGCATCCACCGGATATTTTGATTATAAGAAATTATATCGAAATGTTTCTATGTGGTTAAATTTTTTTGTTAACTACCGAAGTTTACAATGATCTACTCACGCTTTAAATATTATTATTTCACACTTTCAAAAACATTATACCTCAGATGCGTCAAAAGATATTTGCACTCTTATTTCTTTTACTGGTCTCGTATTAAAGTTAATAAACATAATTTACGACTTTCAAGATTTTATAATCGCTTAAGATTTTAGGACATTAAAAATTAATTGTCTACAAGTTATGCGTAATACAGAAAAAGAGATTTGTCAATTATTTTATGTAAATTTGTTTAACAGTAACTATCCCGAGGTGTTAGTTGATAAGATTAACTTTACTGACAAATTGTAATTACAATATTATATTTTCAATGTATAATATTAACTGCTGGTTTCCGTGTTGTGTTTACTCTCCATGATATTTTTATTTACATTTTCTTCTGGC
The DNA here is from genome assembly GCA_030710515.1 of Abscondita cerata. Classification (NCBI taxonomy): domain Eukaryota; kingdom Metazoa; phylum Arthropoda; class Insecta; order Coleoptera; family Lampyridae; genus Abscondita; species Abscondita cerata. The sequence continues at coordinate 588,732 of JALBCR010002248.1, forward strand.
CAGATTTTTAACGTCTAAATAGGTTTAATTTGAAATAATTGTACTATTAAAAACTTATTCGGGACTATTGACGGATACGGACTTGCATTAAATTACTCCACTTTTAAACTAAAATACTTAAATACTAAAATAAATTGTGTGTTTAGTGCAAAATGCCTACAATTAATGATTTAAAAACCAAATCTCGAACTACGGTATTAATGTAAAAAATCTAAGTAAAGTTTTTAATGATTCGTTAAAAGTACCTCAAGAATCATCAAATACGGAAAGTGATAATACTGATAATATACTTCAACGTGCAAATCCTGTGCAAATTTAAAAATATAGTTAAATCAGCAAGAATCGATAATCTTTCCAGTGAAATAAGTGAACTAAATAAAAAATTAAAGGAACTTACTGTAACAAATGAACGTTTTATAAAAAATAATCAAACTCGATGGAACGGACAGAGTAGTGAGTGATAAAATTCAACAAATAAGAGGTAAACATAAACATTCGTTACAAAAAATCATGCGTTTCGTCACTGATTACATAAATAGCTAATTTGATATAGTAGCAGATTGTAAAAATCAAACAAAAGTAGATACTCTTTAGTGACAAGAAATGAAAATACCTTCATGTTTACACCGGTGACAGAAATGGAGGCAATGAATACTATTAAATCGCTAAAAAGCACAAACTCAGTAGGATTCGATGAAGTGCCAAGTAAACTGCTACAACGTTGTTCTATAACTTTAGCGAAGCCCATTTCTTACCTTATTAATTTAACAATAGAAGAAAAGCCGTTTCCTGACCAATTATGACTTACTATTGTAAAACTTACTATGTAAAAGATCGACTACTAGATCTTGGAGGAGATACTTAGCGGTATAAATGAGAACCAAGCAACATGTTGCATTATTATAGATTTATCTAAGGCATTCGATAGTGTCCAATATACCATAAACAAATGGGAGAAAGAATTTACTCAGATTGGGACAAAGTCAAAAGGGAGTACCTCAGGGCTTAATGCTGGGCCCTCTTTTTTCTTGCTGTATATCAACAATTTGCCGAAAATAATACAGTCTATGACTTCTTTATATGCCGATGACACGTCCGTAGTCATTAAATCAAAAACAAATATTCATGAAGATATACATGAATCTCTACTATATCAAAAAGTCAAACGGTAGGATTTAATAAAATGACAAGCACAAATACAAATATCTCAATTAACAATGAAACACTTACCTTAACGAATGAAGCATAAAATAGGCATACAAATAGACTCAAACTAAAATTGGAGACCACATATTTGTGTTAGAGTGTGCTTGTTTTGTTAAAAATAAATTATGAATTATTTGCATATAAAAAACTAAAACATAAGCACGATAGAGGAGTATCGCATAAATATCTTTATCCTCCGCTCACGCAGTTAAGAAAAGTACAAAAATGTGTAGTTAGGTATACAAATATTTAACTTCTTACCAGAAAATGTCAAAGAATTACCTTTTCATGCTTTTAGAAAAAAAACTGAAACAAATATTGTGAAAATGTGCTGTATCAAATAAATGATTTCTTTGTCGATAGAATATTTAACTAAAAAATTTTTTTTGAAAATTTATGCAAGTGTTGGTTTGTAATGTTCGTTATTATTTATTTATACAAGAGCTGTGATATTTTTATACACATGATATTTTAACAAAACAGCTTTAAAGAACTTTACTTGTTCTATGCATTTGTATTTATAATGTACAACAGAACAAAATATATTATTATTATTATTATTATTAATAATAATAAAAAAATTAATTGTACATAGTTATTTTCCAAAGCTTTAACTGGACATACAAAATTATTAAATCTAATTTTTGTAATCCGTAAGCACCATAACAATAACTTTTATTTATGTATCTGTTTGTACTTTTTTAAATTAATTTAAGTTTTATTTATTAAAATAATATTAAAAATGAATATTTGTTTAATATTCTAATTTTACAATTGAAGATGATCACCGATCTACGAGTATACATCAACCAAATCTTTGACACTTATTGAGCATGAATAGTTATTTACGGTATTTTGTAATACAAATTCAGAAACCAATTACCGAAAGCTAGCAAGACCATTTTTTTTCAAATTTTGTGGAATACAAACTAATTAACTCTTCATCTAGCTTCATTTGCGAAACATGATTAGCAATGGCGGTTTCTTCATTGTTTATTATTATTGTTGTTGCGATTAATTATGTGATTATGTAGTAACACTTTACAGGACAAGTCCGTTTTTTCTTTCTTCCGGGCTGAAACGGGGTCGTATAGTAGCAAAATTTGATGCAGAATGAAGTAAAATCAAGTTTTTATCAATATAGCCATGACTATGTGATTTTGTTAATTGTTTATAGAAAACATTAGTAGAAGACACATTTCTGGGTTGGCGGTAACATCACTCTCTGACTTTCTCGAACGAGCCTGTTACTCATCTCGCTCTCAAAAGCTCAGCTCGTTCGATAAATAATTACTTTAGTGACTTGGTAAAACTAGACGAATACTTTGAACTTTTAAAATCTTCGTTAATTCAGTTTTAATTATTTCATTAAACAAATTCTGTTAGTCACGTTATTCACTTCATCAAACATAAATAATGTTTTCTTTTAATTTAATAGAAAGTATTATATTATAACTAAATCAGAACTAGGTATAGGTGAATATCAAACCTAATTTTTATTTTTGATTTACTTGTCAGAAATAAAAATACATTACAAAAAATGTTGGAAATGTTTAATTACACTCTAGGGCTCATTGTATCCGACGACATGCGAAATGAATTGAAATTTCTACCGAGGGGTTATATTACATTAGTATAATCATATTTCTACATTCTTCTTCTTTTATCATTACTTTAACGTTTCAGATAATGAATAATAATTGGTATTGCCAGAAGTTGCGGAAAAAAACTTCTGGACTCTTTTTGTAAGAAAGGAGGATTTGTAGATGAAGCGAAACTACAGGTTCCTAGTGTTAGGCAACGTTTCGCGAGAATAATATATAATATTTTTTCTTCAAGCTGTTATTGCTGGTTTTCATGTGTTATTCTCAAATTATAGTGACTTTTTATTCTCAATGAAACAGGTTAGTACTTTAATGTTACGTTCATAATAATATGACGTAACCGACATACCAACCTAAATAATTGTGAAAACAAAAGAATTGTTGCTTTTAATTTTTAGACAGAGCCTTTTAACGTCTGCTAGTGGTCCAATAATATGCTGTTGTAATGGCGCTTGAATAAAAATAGTATATTATATTATAAATGATAGAAATGCATCATTATATGCGAGTGAGAATGTTGACCCACGAATGCGCTGTCAGATTTACTCAGTAGTGAGTAGAACTGACAACTAATGTACCTAAAAACTGCACCTGTAAGATAAAATAATATAAGTCTATGAGAAATTTTAACATAATTACAAGTAGGGATAATAATTACAACGTAACGATGAAATAACTGCCAGGTGATAACATTAGCATAAATTAATTCACTATCAGTTTAAGCGTCAAATTTGCATTTTTTAAATTTTCCAATACTCACCTGGTGAGACAATCGTTTATAGAAACCCTGTATTATAAGGAGTAAATTTGAGTACTTTTTATGCCATAATATAACCCAAAATACCCAGAATTCAATGTTCTCTACGCCGTTAATTAATCAAAAGCGATAGCTGTCCGATAGTAATATAATGTTATTATAATTTTTAAATATAAAGTACAGTTGATACAATTTTTTTTTTCAGCGCATAAGTAGTTCTTTTCAAAAGCTTAATGTTTTTACAGTTATACATTGAACTTAATTGGACGAAAATATAACACGCTTTTTAAATTTTTTATAAATATCTAGAAGTTGCATCTGTGAATGAACTTTGGCAAGGTATGTATCTTCCGGGTGCAGTGATTATGAATGAACATTTCGGAGACAAATTTAGTTTGCGGAACATGACCGAAAGTCTGCGATGAACTATTTTATAATCCAGAACAACTACCTTTATTCTCTTCAATATTACACAACGACTATCAACTTGCAAAATAAATTATTCTATACATTTTATATTTGCCCGAGTCGATTTGAAAAAAATGCATCGAAGTTCTTGTTTCTTTATCGACTATATAAGACGGCGCTGTCGTTTCAAAAAGATGGCCATAAAACGGAATAAAACAGATATAAAATAAGAATATAGCATCTCATAAAAGAAAGTCAGGTGTCGTGCAAAGAATGCCCGGTTAATAAAAGTTCACGTCAATTCTACATACGTAGAATTGTCTTTACGACCGACCTCGTCGAACGAGACAAGCTGAGATTTGTCGAGGGTATGTTTTTGGATGCATTCCTCATTGATTGATGGACGGCTTGTTGACTTTTAACATACCTCTGCTTACACAAGACAAATCATAGGCGCGTTAACAATTATACTCGTTAATCGCCTCCGTGTTTAACAATAAAACAGTTACGAAATTAGCCCTACAGAGTGTTATTAAACACGTCTATCAAGTGGTCCATTGTTTGTACTTAATCCACGCATGGTTATTTTAAAGCACACACGTGGGTCCCTGCTTTTCTATAGGGATTTCCATTGTCAGTGTTGGCAATTCGCCGGCCGGAAGTGTTGCGGGGGTACTGAAACGGGACCGTTGCTATTTTAAGGTGAACTGATTGTCAACAAGCTTTGAAGCCAAATCTAATTAACTTTGATTCTTTATCGCTGGTGTATTGTCAAACAAAGAGAAGTGAAATAATATAATGAGGTGCTTATTCGTGATCGGCATGAATGACCATTCCTTCCTGGATGATTGAGAAGACGAATACATGAGCTAAGGTTCCATCATACTTGGCTTATAGCCAAGATATTTCGACCACCGTCGTACTAGCTCTATTCTATCGCGTTATGTTCCTCTAATAATCGTTTAATCGATACTCTCGAAAATAAGGTAGAACGCGAATAGTGCTTATTAACAAGTTTCATAAAAATTTACTATTCAGTTTTCAATGAAAGTAGTTAACATTTCTTAACACGTGCGCGTTATACAACTCGTTTTTTATTAGTTTCAGTTTCAGTTTATGAATATAATTCGCAATTAAGAATGTTAAGCTTTCGTTCGTTATGAATGAGAGCATATATAAATACTACTTGAAGAATTCGGTTAAACAACCTATTTTTCATAATAAAACCCAAATGTTATTGTCACTGCACGTATCACTGACGTACTTACAAAGCTATAATTACAATCAAAGTTGTAATTAATATTCCTCATATGGAAATAGATCGAGGAACTCAGGGACGCACTCGGGTTTCGCAGGTAGATTTCGAAAAATAACGGAAGTTTGGCTTTCACGCGTATTTCTATTAATCAATTAATTAATAATAATCTCGCTTGTGTTACGGTTTTGTGTTTCAAACGCTTATCGTGCCACGAACAAGTTCTTTTTTTAAAGGCAATTCGACGCCGTTTCTTGCGGTTCTTGTAGTATAGTTTTTAGACGTTCTGTCAGAGGTGATTGAGGAAGCGCATAGGGAGATAACATGAAAGTGATTATCGGCAGATGGGCGCTATCTTAGGTCGGTGCGGGTGTCAGCGAGCTTCCAGTGATTAATGACCACGAACATTAAGCATTGACAAGCTTATTGTCGTTCGGTGAATAAAGAGCCACCTTGGTGTCTTAACATTTGTCCGAGAAGTATTCTAATGTTACTATTAACAGATGAGAGCGGGGCTTTTCACGAAACATTTCAATTATTTCCTTTGTATTAAAATCTTATCTTAATTTTTAACTAAACACATTCAAGACATTTGGGTTTCATTATTTTTTATCCGTACAATTATTTTTAAATAACGACACTATTTTAGTAGTAGACACTAGATACAATACAAAAATTTTACAATGAACTGAAAAGATAAAATATAGAACAACTTTTTAAAATATTAATCTACACAGTTTTCTCAAAATTATATGAAACAGAATATTGTTACCCTCATGAGAAAACTTCATAATTTTTTAAATATGGTACGTCCCTTTGTATCTCTAGTAATTAAAAAATATTCAAATTGCATAAGTATGACTCTTTTTGTTTATATTTTCATTAAAATTATAAGCATTGATTTTGTCACGAGGATAACGATATGTTCAAATTTCTTTCATATTAGATGGACTATACAGTGTGTTCAAGATAAGGATGAACAGCATGGGGATCTCGGAAACCGTGAAAGATACAAAGTCGGTTAAGTTTGGAAAAAAGTTGCCCACTCGAAGAGTCGACATTTTGCTGTTGAGAAACTCGCTGAGTTCGGCTTACTTTCGGAGATATTTGAAAAAAACCGAAATAGTGCCACTTCGTTTTCATTATATTCTGAAGTTATTCGAAAAGTTATCAAAAAACTGAATGCACTTTGTTATTGCCACTTTTTCTGCTTTACAAGATGGCGTTTATGAATTTTCACTACAACGTTTTGTTTCAAAGAAACCATCATCAACTTGATTTTTTCTTATGGCACTTAGAAAAAGTACTCTGTATAAGAAAGCATTTTTCATTACAAATTCAACGAATTCGTAATGAAAAATGCTTTCTTATACGGAGTGTTCTTTTTTTTTAATTGCCATAAGTTGATGGTTTCTTCGCAACGAAACGTTGTAGTAAAAATTCGAGAAAGCTATCTTGTAGAGCAGAAAGAGTGTCAATGACAAGGTGCAATAAGTTTTTTGGTAACTTTTTGAATAACTTCAGAATATAATGAAAACGAAATGGCACAATTTCGGTTTTTTCGAATATCTCCGAATAACTCAACGAGTTTCTCAACAGCAAAATGTTGACCCCTCGAGTAGGCAACTTTTTCCAAATTTAACCGACTCTGTATCTCTCACGGTTTCCGAGATGCCCATGCTGTTCATCCTTATCTTGGACACTCTGTGTACTAATGGATTAGATATGTTTAAAAGAATGTTCCTTGTCAATGTCATCTACTTAATGGTTGAAGTTCAAAAAATTCTTAATTTTAAAGTAATACCTAAGAGATAGAAAATTTGGTTTACAAAAAAGCCTCTTTATTATTTTTTTATAACGCAACTCTTTTGAAAGTTAGTGAATGTTAAAGTTTTCTACTTATACTTTTTGAAGTGTAGAAAACGTCATTTTCGTGTCTAATAGTGAAAGTTATTTTCACTTTTAAATTCTTGGATCAAAACGGATGGAAATCTGTATTACCGACTAACGTATGTCATTTTCACTTACATTAATCTCAAACAACAAAATATCTCGATGTATTGAAAGTTAATTCTTTTTTTTTTATTGCTGGTTTTTATTATTTTATTTTCATTTCGTGGGAAAACATTATTTACTATTCGAAATGAATTCCGTTTTTCTCATTCCAGGGATTATCACTCTCTATCGTTCTTGAGCGAATTTCTTTCTCACAAAAGTTAGAGTAATAGTAATTTTGTGTATAGTTATGCAATTGAAGTCCCTAATGACAGTACTTCAGAAATTATTAACATATTGGACCTTCCATCCCCATACCTCCGCACCGTACTCTCATGAAATTTAAAACTTTGGACACCACAATTTCTGTAAACAAAAGTTTGCACATTGTGAAGCGGGCTTAAGGGTATCATTTACAATTCTAACAGCAGGTAGTCTCAGCAGGGGTTATCTTATAGAAAGACTGTAGAATGAATCATTACACTAAGCACATTTTAGAAAATAGGTAATTTACGTTGCTTACTTAATTTTTTTCTTTAAAGAATATATTTGAAGGTATCGCTAATTAAACACCATAGCTCGATTAATTATCGAATCAAAATTTTGTTTAGGAAATGTTTACAAAATAAAATTAGAAATAATTTAAAAAACGTCTACAAACAATAACTTAAATTAAATCAAAAAACTAAACATGGTTATTTGGGTTGACTGATTATTATTTATTTTTAAATAAATCTAACCTACTAATTATTGTTATTAAGTATTCTGTAGTTAATATAAAAAGTGAAAATAAAAACTAAGGCAATTCTTATTGTCAACGTATATATTTAGTTTTTTGACAAGAATTTATTACATAATTATAATACTTGCTGTTATCCGAAGACAACAAGGGCCAAATTTTATACCAGTAAACCGTAATGCACTAATTGCAGCCATTGATACCGCATGGGAAACGATTAATATTAATTATATTGATACCTTGATAGGGTCAATGAGCAGACGCCTCCAAGAATGTATCAATAATAATGGAGGTCACACCCATTATTGATTTCTTATATTTATTTATATAGTAATACCTTTATTTAAAAAAAAAGTTTTCATTTAATTTTAAACTATAACTTGGTATCTTAATTATAATTATGTAATAAATTCTTGTCAAAAAACTAAATATATACGTTGACAATAAGAATTGCCTTAGTTTTTATTTTCACTTTTATATTAACTACAGAAAAAAATGAAACGTCATAAAATATACATTTTGTAAGGACTAAATATTATGAATAGAGAGTTTAATGATTTTTTTAATAACTTACAATAATTAGTAGGTTAGATTTATTTAAAAATAAGTAATAATCAGTCAACCCAAATAACCATGTTTAGTTTTTGATTTAATTTAAAAGTTATTGCTTGTAGACGTTTTTAAATCAAAATTATTTCTAATTTTATTTTGTAAACATTTCCTAAACAAAATTTTGATTCGATAATTAATCGAGCTATGGTGTTTAATTAGCGATACCTTCAAATATATTCTTTAAAGAAAAAAATTAAGTAAGCAACGTAAATTACCTATTTTCTAAAACGTGCTTAGTGTAATGATTCATTCTACAGTCCTTCTATAAGATAACCCCTGCTGAGACTACCTGCTGTTAGAATTGTAAATGATACCCTTAAGCCCGCTTCACAATGTGCAAACTTTTGTTTACAGAAATTGTGGTGTCCAAGTTTTAAATTTCATGAGTGTACATCATAACACATCCCACTAATTTCTGAAAAAAAAAAAACATTTCCTTTTATCTATGTTAGTCCCAAACACTCTCTCCTATTCCCCCACACCTGCCCCACAACTTTGTTACCCTTTTTTACTAATTCTCTTCATGTCCTTCATCTTTATTATTATATTTTATAGTATATCCTCAATATTTCCACTCGTTCACTCTTTCTATCACTTCTCCCCATTTCCACAGTTTCTCTTTTCTTTTCCTTCTTTCTTGTTTTTTTTTTTTGAAACACTATTACTTTCGTCTTTCCAACATTCGCCTTCATTCCCTTTTCTTCTATGTACTTTTTCACTACTTCTATTGCTCCTCTCATTTCTTCTTTCTTACTTGCCACCACCACTAAATCGTTCACATATGCCAGAACCCATACTTTCTTCTTTCCCATTACCACTCCACCCCTTTGTGTACCTTTCATTACCTCTACCATATCGGCCATGTATAGAGCGAATAAAATACTAAATTGAAATTTCCTGCACAAAACTTAAATTTGATACTGCCTTTTAAACGATTTCCACAATATACAGGGTAAGTGAAAAATGTGTCTAATGACATCTCGTGTAAACCAGGGACACGTGTGAATAGCAGTAGTTGTTAATATACAGGGTGTTTGATTAAAAAAAAACAAGTTACTTGATGTAGGAATTGAGGCTTCCACGGCCGGAGTCATGATTGAAACAAAAACATCTTCGAGGATTGGACCGTGTCGAAATGGTAACCGTAGTTGCTATCGTAATGGGCTTCATCAGGGCGAGAAACTTGAACCAACAAACGAGTGTTCAAGGTAGAGTATTACAAGTCATGTAATCAACTTGTCAACCAAACCAGATACTAGACTGAAAGAAGTCTGAGTAATTGAGAAAGTACCTCCGCATTATGTAGAAGAGAAACATCAAGAGTCGTTAACCTCGGTGCTAATTGGTTCAAAGTAAAAGTGGGGTGGGGTTAACAATAGGAATCTTGCAATATTTTTGTACAGTTGAATTAGTGAAACTCACAATTAACACTAACAAAAACTGGCAAAAAATTGCCATTTTCCCCTATGGTCATAACAATAGAGCAATACAACTTGATACGAGTTTGCTAAAATACATAAGTAAGTTTGTTTTGTTTCTCTATATAACGCCCTGTAGACAATACAAAATTTTCACATACAGAAAACGAATAAAACCCCATCTTGATATCATTTTTTAGTTTGGCTGGGAAGTCCTTTTATGTTGAATGCAAAAATTAAATATTATTAATTGACATTCACTCGTCATTATGTAGGAAACCACCCACCTACCTCATAAATGATGTCGTATATTGCAACCATTTTCTATGTAGAATTAATCCACTAGAAGTATTAGAATATAGAAGTATATAATAAAAGACCTTTTTTCTATTTTTTGTTATGAAATTGAGCAGTCAGTCAGTCGGTGAGCCATTCTGTTAACAAACTATCTACTGAGTTAAACAGTAAATCCGGTACTCAATTATTTGGACAGAAAGTTGGTGAGTCACTCGATCGCCAATCATTGTTTTCGCTACTTTGTTATGGTAAAACTTATTAATGAACAATTTTGTGTTTGCCGCAATGTGACAATGTATTTTCCCATATCTCCTACATCATGAAGGTCAAGTTTCATCACACCAACAATTCCGTTTTCCTTTAGTGAAAAGCTTGATCTTTTTTGGAGTATATCTTCATTTTTTTTTGTTTAAGTGATGCAATCATCTTTTGCAATTTACAAATATCGACTGTATATCAAATTTTTCCATACCGTTTTCAATTAAAAAACAAACCTGCGCACGTGTACATTTCCTTTTAAAACAATATTTTAGCACATACCATTCTGATCTTAATGAATTGGGACTATATCTAATAGTTCACTTTACGTGAAACAAAACATCTTCTGTTGCCCCAATGACATCATTTTTTATGCCAGTTTTTGAAGCTTTTTGAAGGCAATAAACTTGAAGCTGCGCATGGTGGCTTCCTTAACAATTGTTTTCTCCAAGATAAACAAGACAAGGTGTCGACGGTAACGATTCCAAAGCTTACGAATAGGTCCTGTTTTTTAATCGAATTTCCAATATTTTTACAAATGAGTAACAAATAAAATATTTAATAATTCACGCAAGGGTTTTGCTGGTTATTCTAGGTTCTGTGTTTTAATTGTGTTTTTTATCTAAACAGTTTCAATTGCAACTCCAGTGAGTTTTGTATGAATTTAATTTTTTGTTACCCCGAAATTAAACTAGACAATCTGTAATGGGCATCTCAACT